>CM049840.1:14683336-15183336 GCA_027422415.1 Schizothorax lantsangensis
TCTACCACATGACCGGCCATGACTTTGGCTGGGACTGATTTTTGTTTTGTTTTTGGGAAATAATAAATTGTAAAAAGTATAGAACTCTATTTTATAATAATTTATTGAAAATAATATACTCACTCGGCTGCCTATCTGTTGTACGTACTGCGAGTTTCCACCTTTTACATTCCGGTCAAATCTGTAAGCTTGATATTTTGTCTTTTCTAATGGGAAAAAAAATTGTTTGACGTAGGAATTTAGGAGAGGGGATGTTTGACAAAGAAAAATAGCACAATTATAATTACGGGTATATGATGAGTCATTCCAGTTGCATAACAGGCCCTAATTTTTTCTTTAGTAAACATTATCTACTGTGTTTTTTTTGTTTTTTTTTGAGGATTCTAGCATGTCATCCTTCATTTTAAAGGGTCATTATTTAGTCTCAGCTGTTCCAAAGCCACATTTTGTGGATCAATACTCATAAAGCTAGACGAATTGTCAATTATGGCAGAAAATGAGGTTTGGGACACCAGCTGTTTAGCTTCATTTAAGAAAATGTAATTTTCTACATCAGCATAACACGGGAAATCTGTGAAGACAGATATTTTAACTGTGTTTGATTCTCTGTTACAAAAGTCTGGGACTGTATTTATTATTCTCAAGATGAGAAAGGCAACGCAATGCAGCTTGACGGAAATGTCCACACATCTCTGTCTATGTAATGACTTCATGTTACTGTAAGATTTTGCATGAAACTTGTCATGAAATGTTTTTTCTTAAGAAAAGAATCTAAAGGGCCTTTTCAGTATGAATATGAAATGGAGAAGTTCAGTTAACTCATTTCATACCTTACAGGAATTGCAAAAAGGGAAAAAAAAATTTTTTTTTCATACATCAATGGTTGAGTTTTATTCAACCTTTATTGTGTACTTTCAAATGCTCTTGTTTGTATAATGAATCTGAAGAAAATGAGTTCAAAATGATTGTACGCTTGTTTCTTTCCAACTTCAAACCAAACAGTCCTGTCAGAAGTACGAGACACTGAGTATTTCTGTGCTGTGAAGAAAATAATAAATCTATTTTTACCAGAGCGTAACATGTCGTATATTCTAGTGTTATATATATATATATATATATATATATATATATATATATATATATATATAAAAATATAAAATATTTTTCATGGCTTCCACAAAGATATTAAGCAGCACAATTGTTTTCAACACTGATAATAATAAGAAATGTTTCTTGAGCAGTAAATCAGTGCATTATAATGATTTCTGAAGGATCATGTGACACTGAAGACTGGAGTAATGATGCTGAAAATTCAGATTTACATCACAGGAATAAATTACATTTTAAAGTATATTCAAATAGAAAACAGTAATTTTAAATTGTAATCATATTTCACAATATTAAATGCATAAGAGCATAAGAGACTTCTTTCAAAAAAATAAAATAAAAAATTTGACTCCAAAGTTTTGACTGGTAGTATATTATAGTCTAAATTTTTTATTAGATCTTCAGCTAATGTTTCTTTAAATAATTAGAAAACAATCATCTCTAAAGAAACTTCGATTCATTTATTTGCACATATATTAATATTTAATTGTACTTACACTAACCTGTTACTGTTTCCGCCACAGAATTTAAAAAGGTCATTGTGAGTTTATATCTCACAATTGCAAGTTCTCACAATTTTGACGTTTCTTTTTAGAATTCTGAGTTAACATAGCTATTATTACTTATTTTCCCAGAATTCTGAGTGTATATCTCAAAATTTGATGATTATTTTAGTGTCTTTTTAATGTCTCACAGCTGCAGGTTATAAACTGAATTGCAAGTTTACATCTCACAATTTTGACTTTTTCCAGAATTCTGAGTTTCAGCTCGCAATTTTTCAGAATTATAAGCTTACATCTTGCAATTCTACTTTTTTTTCCGCAGAATTCTACGTTGACATCTCATAATTCTGCCTTTTCCCCCCAGAAATCTGAGTTTACATCTCACAATTATATTCTTTCCCTAAATTCTTGGTTTACATCTTAAAATTCTGTACCTGCAGAATTTTGATACAAAAAGTTGAAATTACTTTTTTTTTTATTATTCCATGGTGGAAACAATCTTCCACACTAATACATAATAAGTAACATAACATAATATATATATATATAACATGTGCTAAAGACTTAACCCAAACAAAAGTAATTACAGTGATGTTCATTGATGACTTATACTTCATTTCCTGCAAAATGGTGAACAGCAATGGAAATAAACATCTGTTGTCATGTGTTAATCACTACTGACCACTGTCAACAGAAGCTCATTTGAATGTAACAGAAGCTCACTGATTTGAATTTCTTCAATCTGTACTGTTTAAACTATAGATTATCTTTAACCATCAGACCAACCACAATATCACTACCAATATTTTTCATTCTGGTGAGCTGTTTTCTGAGGCTTCGGGAGAAAGCATAGCCTTTAGCACTTGTTGTTCGCAGGAGACCATTTTAAGGGTGGAGATGTTTCCCTTGGGCTCCCGAAACAGCACCTGCTGTTAACTGACACATCGTTACCACCGTTACCTTGGTGATCCAAGAGAAATTAGAGCCTTACAAACACTCAAATAACTCCCTGTCCCTGCATTTCAAACACTTTATTTCCCATATACATCAATACAACTATTCAACATAACTGTAGAATTAAAGCAGCTTCAGTATGTTCTTGCATTGACAAGCCTGACAAACTCGTCACTTCACAACTTCAATCAGGATGGCATTTTACACTTGAGGCAGTCTGGAAAATGCCCGTCCTCTTTAGTCCCACGATTTTATGCGATCAACAAGCAGTGATTACCTCAATCTATTATCAGGCAATCTTTAACGGCTTACAAATGGCCCTCGTTTAGCTGTTAGCATGACATAAAAGAAGCCCCTGGCGATAGTGGGATGCCAGGCAGAGCTCGTGAAGAAGCACCCTCTCAGCAATTATACAGGGAGAAGGTAGAAACAAGCTGTAAATGCTTTTTCCCAGCTGGGGAATTGTTGTTTGCACAGATACCCGCAGGCTGATATGTGCTAAGCTGCTGTTGTTTGACGGGTGAGAAAAACAGAGAGCAGACACCTGACAATCCACAGCATGAGTGAGCCGACAAGCCCTGCTGCTATTAGAGGGAATAACACAGGAAAGCTGCCCAAAAACACCCCATTCTGGAAATTATGTAACAGGGTGTGGAGTATTTTTGTTCTAGGACATATACTTTTTTAAATGTCTGCCTCTCATTAGAATGTATAACCCTTCGTAATTAACATTTACATGTTGGTGTGTTTGGATGTGCAATAAAAAGTTAGTAATGTTTTTGAAAGAAGTCTCATCAAGGCTGCATTTATTTGATCAAAAATACAGTATAAACAATAATATTGTAAAATATTACTACAATTTAACATAACTATTTCTATTTGTATATTTTAACATTTATTTCTGTGATGGTAAAGCTGAATTTTCAGCATGATTACTCCAGTCTTCAGTGTCACATGATTCTTCAGAAATCATTCTAATATATAGGTGCATCTCAATAAATTAGAATTTTTTCTTGTAACTTACTTCAAAAAGTGAAACTTTCATATATTTTAGATACATTACATGTAAAGTAAAACATTTCAAAAGTTTTTGTTTTAATTTTGATGATTAGAGCTTACAGCTCATGAAAGTAAAAAATCAGTATCTCAAAATATTAGAATATTTACATTTGAGTTTCAATAAATGACTATCCATACAGTATAAATTCTGGGTATCTCCTGTTCTTTGAATCCACAATAATGGGGAAGACTGCTGACTTGGCAATGATCCAGAAGACGAACATTGACACCCTCCACAAAGAGGATAAGTCACAGAAGGTCATTACTGAAAGGTGTGGCTGTTTACAGAGTGCTGTATCAAAGCATATTAAATGCAAAGTTGACTGGAAGGAAGAATTTGGGTAGGAAAAGGTGCACAAGCAACAGGGATGACTGCAAGCTTGAGAATACAGTCAAGCAAAGCTGATTCAAACACTTGGGAGAGCTTCACAATGAGTGGACTGAAGCTGGAGTCAGTGCATCAAGAGTCACCACGCTCAGACGTCTTCAGGAAAAGGGCTACCAAGCCACTTCTGAACCAGAGACAACGTCAGAAGCATCTTACCTGGGCTGTGGAGAAAAATAACTGGACTGTTGCTCAGTGGTCCAAAGTCCTCTTTTCAGATGAAAGTAACTTTTGCATTTAATTTGGAAATCAAGGTCCCAGAGTCTGGAGGAAGAGTGGAGAGGCACATAATCCATGTTGCTTGAAGTCCAGTGTGAAGTTTCCACAGTCTGTGATGATTTGAGCTTCCATGTCATCTGCTGGTGTTGGTCCACTTTGTTTTGTGAAGTCCACAGTCAATGCAGCTATCTACCAGGAAATTTTAGAGCACTTCATGCTTCCTTCTGCTGACAAGCTTTATGGAGATGCTGATTTCATTTTCCAGCAGGACTTGGCACCTGCCCACACTGCCAAAGTTACCAAAAGCTGGTTCAATGACCATTGTGTTACTGTGCTTGATTGGCCAGCAAACTCGCCTGACCTGAACCCCATAGAGAATCTATGGGGTATTGTCAAGAGGAAGATGAGAGACACCAGACCCAACAATGCAGATGAGCTGAAGGCCACTGTCAAAGAAACCTGGGCTTCCATACCACCTCAGCAGTGCCACAAACTGATCACCTCCATGCCACGCCGAATTGAGGCAGTAATTAAAGCAAAATGAGGCCCTACCAAGTATTGAGTACATATACAGTAAATGAACATACTTTCCAGAAGGCCAACAATTCACTAAAAATGTTTTTTTTATTGGTCTTATGAAGTATTCTAATTTGTTGAGATAGTGAATTGGTGGGTTTTTGTTAAATGTGAGCCTAAATCATCACAATTAAAAGAACCAAAGACTTAAACTACTTCAGTCTGTGTGCATTGAATTTATTTAATACACGAGTTTCACAATTGAATTACTGAAATAAATTAACTTTTCCACGACATTCTAATTTATTGAGATGCACCTGTACTGATTTGCTGCTCAAGAAAAATTTCTCATGATTATCAATGTTGAAAGAAAAGGTATAAAGTATAATTTATGCGAGAAAGATTACATGAGCCCAGAGACAGCCACCTGTTCCTATAGACAGACTGAAAAGGCTTTAGGTCGACTTTGGCCGACTAAGGAGTCTATAAACTGGCTTTGACCATGGCCAACCTAAACACTTGTCCTGTCTGGGACACTTGGAGACACATGGTATAATAGTCAACGTTATTAAGAGTATTAAATAATAACATACGTACTTCGTGTGCAATATTAAGAGCATTAAATAACATATGTAGGCCTACTTCATGTGCAAATATTAAATTCCCTGAGGTATGTTATATATAAAAAATAAAAACATATTGATTAAAACCCTGCATGGCTCAAAAAAGTGTTGTATTTCAATAACTCATGAATGAACAAATATTTCAGTTTTCAGATATATATAATAAGACTATTCCAGTGGCCGTGGCTGTTTATAATTGCAGTAGATGCTAGTGCTGCTAACGCCCTCCGGACATAAAAAACAGATTCGACATCTTTTAATGCTCTGGTTTCTTCAAATTGGCCTTCATCTGTGGAGGAAATGGTGTTGAGTTTAAAGCTGCGTTATGCTTTTTTTTAGATTTTAAAATACTCAAAAATACTCCCAGTGTATTTTAGAGACGAGCTATGAAAGCTATCCATCAACATTCACATTCATCTCAATGGGTGGTGCACACATTTTAAGGTCCAATTCTTGCTATTAACAAACCATTAACTATGACTTTTAGGAATAGGATAAATATGTATAATATGGTCATGCAGAATAGGTGCTTTATAAGCACTAATAAACAGCCAATAAGTTAATAATGGGCATGTTAAAAAGCAACTATAGTGCGAATTGGTCCCTATACTAAAGTGTTTATTTATTTATTTAAACATTTAGGTGCCATATTTAGGTGGCATTCATTTCATAAACAGTAAGTGACTCTACAGTATGTTCAATTCAACTTTTTTAATTTAGTTTGAGTGTTATCCTATTTGGGCCAAATGTGCTTATTGTAAAACCCATTATAAACTTTTTTAAACAACTTAAAACTTGGCTTGGTAATGAGCATGATAGTCTTCACAGAGGGTAAATCCCTTTTGTCTTAGAAGCCTTTAAACTGTTCAAGCCCTTGTATGCTGGGTAAAGCACTCGACTTTCTTAATACCAGCCATGCCAGAGTTGTAGGCTTTAGGCTTTAGCAAATAAGATTAGTGAATTTTACATATGGTTCTCAACATGGGCCCTAATCTGAGTTTGAGAGTGGGCTGGATTTCCTTGCTAAAAATGTCTTCATTCTTCGACAGTATAAGCTTTATAAAAATACAGTATTACTTAACCATGAAAAACGAGATTTGCTTTATTCGCACTTAATCCGTATATACAGCAGCACTTGTAAATAGAGTACTACTTTTGATATGAGGAGAAAAGACAAAGAAATCATCTTAAAAAGAGATATTCTTTTTGATGAATATCAGCCACTGATTAGTTGACATTTAATTATCATTTAATTGTCTCTTTTCTTTAGCACCGATGCATTTCACAAGTAAAAATTTTAAATTAGGTTCCCCGCTACGATTGTGCCAACTTGGATGGAGCAAGATTCCTGAGCTCCTAACAGAAGAACAACAAGCCTCATTTAGTAAAGATGGGAAATCACTATTCCCACATTAGTAGCAGATGGTAATATTTATCCCCTGCTGGCATCAGCCCTAAAATAAGCCTGCCTCAGCTCAAGAGGACAAAAAGAGATAAAGATCCTCTATTTCCACTATAGTACTGTGACCTTGACCCAGTGTCATCCTCATAATCACAGTAATGGGGCATGAGGACCCCCAGTAGGATTGCTATGACCTCTCTGTTGTCTGTCCTTGTTATCCAGTACCATCTACAACTCAAGCCAGTGTAACCTGGCTTTAAGCATCAAGAAAGCTCTAAATGTAAAGGAGCTCACCGTATGTCTGAGGTGCGGTGGGTCAACCGGCTTGGCTCTTAGAGATAGGCTATCTCATCCTCTCTTATTTCTTCTTCTCATACTGAATCTGTCTCTTTAAAGTCAACATACAAATTAAGCTTTAGCCACACCCATCCTCAATTCAAGAGGTTAGAAGGTATGACTGAGAGAGAGAGGACAAAGAAATTGAGTTCTGTTCTCACTTACTTCCCCGTTACTATCCATCCTACATACTTTTCACACTTTCTCTTAGCATCTGGTTGAAATTAATTACCAGGATTTTTTGAAAAAAATACTCCATCACAACTAAATGAGTGGAAAAAAATTTGGAAAAACTGATGGTTTTATTTGAGCACCCCGACCAGCAACATGATTCAACCAATGGCATCAGTTTGTGGGCGGGGCTGTCTGTTTGTGTGACCAATGGCAGACGGGAGTGTTTGGGAAACCTGTTTGAAAACATTTGTTATTTTGCAGTTCTGTTTAGTGCAGCTGTAGTGAAAAATTACTATCTTCACTTAATCTTTTGCTCTTTGAACTAATGGAAGCATTCCTAAAAAGTGCTGAATATAGGCCTACTACTTAAGTTCAGCACATGTACATGAAAACGGTTTAAGTGTGTAAAATGTGTAGCTAGACACTTTATTAATATCTAATGTGCAAAAAAAGTCATGTAGGCCTGAAACCTTTAACTGAAATGCAAAAGCTTGTGTGAGAAAGAAGAAATGCTTCTTCTTAAACCAAACTTGTGGTGAGAGCAAAGGTCCATCGACAGATGTCTGAACAGCTAGTGTGAATTCTTTACAAAACGTTACATTTTCTACAAACCTGCCACTTCAGCTTTAAACATCTCTCTCCTAGAACGTTTTCTTGTCCGTTGGTCATGAAGGTTGTATTTTGTGTTTCTGTGGATACTGCTGCTCCCTGTTCAAGCTCTTCTGCTCTGCTCTGAACATCGGAGTCCTGATTCGTTACAGACCTACTTTGCAGAATTCCAAATGTTTCCATGGTTTCTTGCCTGGGCATGTTACGCCCTGTCACCTAGGCAACACTCTGTTCTCCTGCTTCTTTATTCAGCACACTTTTGAGGAGAGATCTGAAAGACTTTTCCCTTCTTCACTGTAGGATTGTCACTTACGGTGGGCAGAATGAAAATGGAGGAGATAATAATAATACGTTTATTTTATATAGCGCCTTTCTGCAAACTCAAGGTCGCTTTACAATATCAAAACAGATACACATGACAGCAGACAAAAAGACAATACAAAATACAGATAAACATGAAATCCATGGCATGAATCAGATCATACAGTCAGAGATCAGAGAAACAAGAAAGCAAAATATATGTTATAAGGTAGAGACCATGTAGTGCTTTGAAGGTGATGAGGAGAATCTTGTATTGAATATGAAAACGAACGAAGTCTGTGTAGGATGGGAGTAATGTGAGAAGATTTCTTTGAAAAAGTGAGAACGAGATGTAATGAAGGCATGAACCAGTGTCTCAGCATCACTTATATTTAAGGGACGTAAACGAGCAATATTACAGAGGTGAAAGAAGGCAGATTTAGTGAGTGAAGAAATGTGAGGTAGGTAGGAGACAGAGGAGTCAAAGATTATACCCAGGTTTTTAACAGTGGTGGAAGGTCTAACCAAGATCCCATTGTCAGCACAGAAAGGAGCAACATTTTTTGGTGAACCGACAAGTAGTAGATCTATTTTATCAGTGTTGAGTTTGAGAAAGTTACTTGTCATCCAAGCATTTATATAATTAATACAAGCTGATATAGAGTTGGTGGGAAAAGGAGAGTTGTCTCTCAATCTCAACAAGGTGTTAAGAAGATGCATTTTGTATACCGTTCAGTGTTGCTAGAACTCAGTGTGTGTGTGTGTGTGTGTGTGTGTGTGTGTGTGCAGTATAGGTTGATTAAAACATATTTTATTTTTTTACTTGAATAAAGCAAGTAACTTTAAATGCTACCAAATATATGCATTTGTATGTTACAACAAAAAAGATTCTGTAAGGAAACAGTACAATACTGAAATCAGATTTACTTTTTTTTTAAATAAATATTCCTTGACCAAAGGGAAGGGGGAAAAATCATAGCATTTTATCAAAATGTAATAACTTTCTCCACCTCTGAAATGATTTTTTTTTGCAAATGACATAACCAGATTTTGTATGTTAGTTTCAAATGTCAAGTTCAATAGTTTCTTTAGACTATTCAGTTCAGTGAATCCTGTACGGCAAATTAAAAGCCCAAAATTATCATATCTTTGTAATATAGTTAGCTAGATCACAATGGCAACATATATTAGTATGCACTTCTGCATTTAGCATAATTATACATGTCTATATAGAGAGAAAGATAGAGAGAGTTAAGACAAAGAAATGATGGAGTTCTGTTCTCACTTACTTCCATGTTACTATCCATCCTACATACTTTTCACACTTTCTTTTAACATCTGGTTGAAATTAATTACCAGGATTTTCTGAAGAAGAAAAAAATACTCTTGTCTATCACAGCTAAATGAAAGGGAAAACATTTGGAAAATGTGGAAAAACTGATGGTTTTATTTGAGGGGGGAAAATCATAGCATTTTATCAAAATGTAATAACTTTCTCCACCGAAATTATTTTTTTATTTTTTTTATGACATAACCAGTAATGTCCTACTTCATGATCCAGCACTGTAAAATGATTTTTTTGTAAATGAAACAAAGATTACTGGAATATGTTTGACAAGAAAATACTATTTCAGTCTTTCTACTTCACATTTAATTCAATGTGTTACTTGCTGTTTCTTTATAATTAATTGATTCATTTCTGACTGAGCATTTTTACACCAGTCACACCAATTTTTACACCAATTACTTGAATACACCAATTAAGTGAATCAAATCCCAATGTATAAAACATTATTTACAGATTAATATTCAGTTTCGCTTAAAATACACCACATGAACATTAAATGCATTGTCAGTGTTGTTTCAAGTTGGAGCACATGATGCTAACAGCATTTTAAACTCTCTGTACATACTGAATTCCTCAATTTTCACATTCATTCAATTCCTCAGTGGGCTGAATTGAACAGGAGTCGGTTTCTGTGGCAAGTCTGCCTGAGATCACACCACATCTGAGGCCTCTGTAATGATCCTGAAATTATTTCCAAACTTGCCTTTCTACCATGCTGTCTTTGAAGTCTCGTTTTCACCTACATCTTCAGATCCCACAATGGACCAGCTAACATTTTCTACTAGCAGGATTTGTAGTGTTATGCATAGGGTCTGTTTATACAGGCACATATGCAAACACATCTATGTGTCAACAACAAATAAAAAGTCAGCAGTGGGGATTTGATTCTTTAACATACCAACACACATTGTACAGTATGTAGATATTTTAGTCTCTGCACCAAAATAGTGAGCATGCATCTAACACGGCTTTAATGTTCCTGACATGTGAAATAATGAAAAGGCAGATGGAATCTTTCTCATCCTTTCATGCCGCATTGCAAACAAGATGATACTATCATAAATCAACTGCTGCCGCCTGATTCTGACATGAAACCTTTGAAAATACTTTCACAGTTGAGAAATGCATACACTTTACAAACATGTTGCTGTTTTACAGTCAAGCAAAACTGAACATATTTACTTATATTTATATAAACATACACAATTCATTGTTATTTCAAATACACGCAAGACACATTTTTAAGTCAAGCTTTAACTGAAAATAATGGTGTGAAGATAAAGCAGGGTGCAACAACAGCCAAAACTGCCAAACTGATGCAGGTGTACAGACATCAATTAAAAAGTGTTCACAACTGCAAGAATCCTGTATGAACATCCCCTAAAGCCCAAAGTATACTTTAATTTTTATGTGTATGCTATTTTAGGAAATGCTAAGCGTTTGCATCAAAACCAAAATATACTTTAGGCTTTAGAGTGCAAAACAAATTGCTATACATGTGCACTACCATTCTTTATAAAGCAACTAGTGGACCAGTTGAAGACTGGTGTCAGGTCATGGAAGTTCCTCGGGTCATCCTCTGACTGGGGCTTTAGCACTGTCTGTCTATCAGCTGGTGTCATTTTCCATTTATGATCTGCTAAATAATTCAGACCTCAATTTCTCTGTTAAATGTCATCCCACACTGTCTATGCAGAAAGGAGAAGTTTGAATTGAGTGAAAAGGTCCAGTTTGCTTTGTCCATGACAATGGAGTGGCTACAGCATGTGTGCTTGAGGTACAAGAAGTGTTTTGCTGTTAGGAAGTGATGGGTTTCACATGACAGATCGATTCTTTTGATGGCTCCCTTTTATATTAATGAGTAAATGGATTTTATGTATATACAAAAAAAATAATTGTGTCATTCTTAGTTCAGCATGGCTGTTTCTTGTATTCCTGTAGTAAAAAAGTAGAGCAATGACAATGTCATGGAAGCAATGACATGAATATTGCAGGGACTTTAGTGAGCTTTGTATTTGGCCATTAAGTTTCCTAGACCGTGACATTACACTCCTTTTGCAACCCTTCCTTGTCTTAGAGCTTGCGAGAATAAGAGTGTTAAAACTGAAAAGTGTTAATCGAGTCTAAGTAAAGCTCCAGCAGCAAAATACTAGCTAGAGTTATTAAAAAAAAAAAAAAAAAAAAAAAAAACTGCTGGATGTATTAAAAAACACTGATAGACTAATTTGATCATGTAACTGTTTGTTTACAATGTTGTCCAAACAATTTTCAAACAAATTGTCTCTTGTTTTGGATTAATATGAATTAAATGAAATTACTTGTTCATTAGCATGATAACAAACCTGGCATTATGCAAACTCAAATTCAACACAATATTCAGGTTTTTTTTTTTTTAAACATTTGAGTCTCATCTTCCCCTTCTTCTCCTTATTTCCCATTCTCATCTTAAGCACTCCTGTGTGTGTGTGTGTGTGTGTGTGTGTGTGTGTGTGTGTGTGTGTGTGTGTTTAAGACTCTTTAAGATTTAAATGATTGTGATAGTTGATGAATCACTTTATGGAAATATGAAATCTTCTGGTGAAATGTAGAAATTTGGCCATCCGTTCCCTCTCCGCTCTCTACAGCTCAAAGTTGCACTCATCTGCCAAAGTAAACCCTCTCTGTGTCCAAGCATTTAGCACTGTTGTCTGAGGTCCTGCTGTTTTAAAGTAGGAACTTTCTAAGTAAAAACTCAAATGTGGTTTGATGGCAAATAGTACAGTATATTCAATTTGTCACAAATCCTGGGAATTGTTACAGTATATAATTACAATATTTCACTAACTGTTTGTGTTGAATTTTATTCTTCACAGCTATTTCCTGCCCAACAGCTTTGGAGTTCCATCAACAGTTCACTGTAGGTGTCTTCCAGAGACCCTTATAAATAAATCTAGAGAAATATGCTCTAACTGATATTAAGTAAATGACAGATTTAGTCAAACTCAGGAAAATGTTGCTTTAAATTTGTGGCAATGCACAAAACTAAATGGATTGCTGTGATTTGCAGTTATATGAATACAATATAACTATTTTGGCCACAAGTAACAGTCATTTACATTTGGCAGAATCTCTACTGGATCTGAATTTCTGTGAAAAATGTTAGTAGTATGTCAGTAGCAACTGGACAAAAAAATTCAAGTTTACATTCATAATGGATAATGGTTTATTGTGAGCAAACTCTTGTCCATTTGTTTAACACTTCCAAATAATAAATAAAACAAAACTGGGAATATAGATCCAAATATGAACCCATATGAGTTGGTGCTGAAAAAAGATACATTTTTGTACTGGCAAAACTAATCTGTGAGGTGACCCATCCTATTAAAATTGTGATAATACAGCAATAATGAGTTTTGAACATCAATAGTGAGTTCTAGACAGTGCAGTGTACACAGTGTACAAAGAGATTTTTGAGAAGAATATTCTTCTCAGAAATAAGGTGAAGATAATGATCAACAATAAGACCAGTTTGAATCTTTAGGTCTCATACACTAACTGTGCCAATGCACTAAATTGTGTTTAAAGAACAATGAATCATCAGAAACTTTCAAGCTAATTTTTTTTTTCACTCTATTTGGATATATCACCAGTGCAAATGTGGTGACAAAGAACAGCAAGAGCATGAGTTTCAGGGTTGTTGACTTTGGCACATCTGACTCTAAAACCCTACCCATATATCTCTGGTCCAAAAATGTTTAAAAAAAATCTGATAAGGCTGTCCTAAGAAAGGCTGATGCCAAATCGTACATTAAAGGGGACCTATTATGCCCCTTTTTACAAGATGTAAAATAAGTCTCTGATGTCCCCAGAGCGTATATGTGAAGTTTTAGCTCAGAATACCCCACAGATAAATTTTAATAGCTTGCTAAAATTGCCACTTTTAGGGTATGAGCCAAAACGTGCTGATTTGAGTATGTTGCTTTAAATGCGAGTGAGCTGTTGCTCCCGGAGAAGAGGGCGTAGCTTCTAGAGCTCAAGCTCCGCATTAGCAGTGCTAGCCTTTGCAAATAAACATTACACTATTAATACAAGCCTGTTATCTTTACAGAAAACGTACTCTGTTTCAAAGTCAGTCATCTGATTATACTGTGCATAATACATTTGCATTTATGAATTACACAGACAGGGACGATAAAAATAACAACATAGCTGGTCTCATGGTGCATGGCATGCTATCACAAACTTTATAAGTCCCACTTCTGATTATGAGCTCGAAAACTTCAAGCGATCGACTCACATTGCTTTCATATGCAACTTTTAACCACCACATTCCTATTCACGATCATTCTGGTAGCACTTGAAGACAGCATCAGTGAAAACACAGAGACAATGATAGCTTTAGCAATTAGCCTTACAGAGTGCCAAGAAGCTCTTTCAGAAAGGCAATTTGGAAAACAAACGCGTGATACTTTCGCACACGAAGCGTTGGTATTGATTCCTAAACATTTAGGGGACGATACCGATTTTTTTCTTGGATATTTCCTTCGAAAATGAAATTTAACCACAGTGTCCTCAACTCAGATGAGGGGAGATTATGGCGACTCCTATGTTCATTAGTGCATCCCAAAACACAACACTCGTAAAGCCTCTTTGACGCCGACATTGTATACAGTATATCTCCAGTAATGGCGGACAGCAGCTTCTCACTCAGGGCTGTGTTTATGCTAATAGGGCAGAGAGCATCACAAATGTGCGGGACTTTTTCCCCTCAGTGACGTGAACAAAGGGAGAATCTGAAACAGCTCGTTTGCAGAAACTGTTTATGATTTATTGGTTTTATAAAAAGATGAGTTGGTGGATTTTTAACACTATAGGCTGGTTGTTTTCACACATTGCGGCCATATAACTGTGTTCAAACACCTCATAAAAGTGATTTTTGCATAATAGGTCCCCTTTAATTAGATTCAGAAGCAAATCATAAGAAACCACAAGATCAAAGCAATGCCAGTTTTATGAAATCTGCAAGCAAGGGATGAGAAGTAAAATATATTAATTTATACAAGCAGGAAAATGGTTTCCACACAGCCTGAATTTATTTTCAAAAGTCTGGTTTCAGCCCGGCCCTTCTCCTAAATCAGTGTCCTAAAATAAACCCATGAACTAAATCTACAAGAATTTCAATATCAAATCAGAACTTCAATGTTACTGTCAGACAACCCCAACCTGTCCTGATAACTAACACAGTTTTGACCATTATTTTGGTCTGATGAGGTTCTTCTTTTCCCCCCAAAATACAAAGAGTCTCACTCCCCTCCTATCCAGTGAATGGACTGTTAAATGCAGTGACAATAATGTGATAGATTGCAAGTTTGGGAAGATATTTTGCAATGGAAGACTATTTACAATGGACGGGCTTATAGAAACATCCCTTAATAGCCATCAGTTTCTCATTCCACTGAAATTTATGGTACCCAAACCTCTTGGAATGTGGGTATAGCTCTTCATATTTGATTCAACACTCAGATCACCCAGTTTTAATTGGCCCTTCACTGACCATAAATATAAAGTGAAGTCTTGAGATCAGACTATATACATATGATTTCTAAGGCATCTTCTCAGGCCGCAAGTTGACAGCTTGAAAGTTGAACGACCATGAACGCTTCCAGACTTAACAGTGCCAGAGAACCTCTAGTAAGATTTTTTTTATATATATACTTTCATCAAAACTTAATGCCAAAACTGTGGGGGATGTTGAAGCAGAAGCAGGGACAGTTTCAGTAGTGAACACCAGTGTTGGGCACGTTACTTTAAAAAAGTAATTAGTTATAGTTACTAGTTACTTCTCACAAATAGTAACTGAGTTAGTAACTGAGTTACATCATTATAAAAGTAACTAATTACCAGGGAAAGTAACTATTGCGTTACTTTTTAAAAAAAATGTCCAAATGTCAAATAACTTGGAAGCCCCAATATTAAATATTTTAAATGAATGAAATGGACACTAAATAGAATAAAATTATTATTATAAAACATTGTACATTAATCAACACTATTTATCTATTGACACTTAGCATCAGTTAGTCAAGCATTATAATATGATATTATGATAATTTAGCATTATATGATGATAGAACTTTAGTAATTAGAATAACCAAGTATGAATTCATATTTGTCATGTTGACTGAACTTAGGACTGGTGGTGGTGCTTAAGATATTGTTTGTCATTTAGTGTTTCTATAAAAAAAGGGGGAAAAATTGATAAGATAACAAAACTACTACGAATTATACCACTAATAACAATATAAAACGCACTAAGGATAAAGGAGCTGCTGGGTTCATGAATATTAATCACGTTGTATGGGTTCGCTCGAAATGATTTGCTGAAATCAAAACAGGGATGATAATAGGTGAGCGCCGGCCAATGAGATTGTCGTTTGCGCAGTAGCTCCGCCCACTAACAGAGAACCCGGCAGTTCTTAAAATCTGAAGAATTCCAAAGGAACTCCGTTATTTTGACAGGAAAATACAACGAAGAATATCGTTTACATGTAGCGCGTCAATTCTGCATGTTATGAAAGACTCTCTCGCTCTGTATCTTTCTTTGCGCGCGCGAGTGTGTGTGTGTTTTTGTGTGTTTGTGTGAGAGAGAGACAAAGCTACGGCGAGCCGTGTGCTTCACACTAGAGTTTACGGTACGTCAAATACAGCTACACTGCGCATCCATTCAGATGAACTGAAAAATAAAATGATAATAATATTATAATAAATTATAGTAACGCCACATTTTATTGTCGGTAACGGCGTTGTAACGGGGGAACAGTAATTAGTTTGATTACTCGTTACTGAAAACAATAACGCCGTTAGTAACGCCGTTTATTTATAACGCCGTTATTCCCATCACTGGTGAACACCCACATTCAAAAAAAACGAAACAAAGCGAACTCTGACATCAAACAAACTGCATCAGTGTGAAATCAGTGCAGTGAAGTAATGATCTAGCATGCTTATATATGCCTGTTTGTGTGCATAATAAAGGAAAAGTTTAATAGAAAGGGGATATGATTGATACTTGAGAAATTTTCTAGTACTATGAATGCGCATCTATGCTTTTTGGTCAAAAGTAAAGATTTCTATACAAAGTTCTGTCATGTCTAGATGGTGCAGGTTGATGTGTTCTAAATCAATCACATCATCATTCACATGGAGATGATTGCTTTCATTTCGCATCAGCAGCCAATGAGCTTGATGTTCTGCATTCAAATACTGGGCTAGCACTTTCTGTAAGAGTTGCAGTACACTTCAGAAACCCTCCACATTCCCCAGCTCCACCTGTCTAGATCTGCTATGGGAAAATTTCATGTATGTTATATAGGGTGGTTATTTCATATGTTATATGTGCAGCAGCAGTCTTTACTTGCTCACAGCAGCATGTTGTGGATGTATTGTCAGTAGCAAGTCTCTGTACTTGCTCTGTCACAGCAGCGTAGCAGATCTATTCCACCAAGACCAAACACGTTAAAATTGTCATGGACATTACCATGCTAAACTCTGAGAGTTGTCATGACAGAAATATGGTTATCAGATTTTTTTATTTATTCATTTATTATTTTGTATTGCACTGTGAATGTTTTTAGGAGTAAGGGCATTCAGATTTAAGGCAGTGTTTGTGCCCATGGGAGACAGGGCACAGTCGGGTCTGAATGTGTAAGAGATCTGCCCTTGAGTGCTGGTCTCACGGCTCTCTTGAACTCAGCAGACAGTCTAATGTGCTTTTGATGATGATTTCAGAGCCAGCACTGATGCTAATCTCTGCAATTATCTGTCCGCGCCGCTAATCTTAGTTTATTACCGCAGGTGTATTGAAACTGCTTGCTTTGGAAGGGTTACAAATTAAGGCACACAGGTCTGATAAATGAAACAAAACAAAGCTGCATGTTATCATAACACATAATATATTTGTATGATTTTGCTGTCAAGCTTAATAAAAGACTGTGACTCTTGAGTTGGGTGCATAGTTTTAGTTAAAACACATACACACAAACATTGCTACAGAAGCATGAACTACACATGCAATGCAACATTAGCTTACATTGGCTAGCTTAGCTATGCAGGGGGCATTTTCCATACAACGATGTAACTCAATGATTAACTACCATATTACGACGGATCGTTGGAGAAGTTAGCTAGCTAGACTCAACTGCTTCCCAAAATTGGAGTAAGTTTGCCACACATCCGTTGTTCATACTACATTTTTTATTAGTAATTACTGACACCACACATGTGCTAGAGTAATAACTTCTGCTAATTAATCCGTTTGGGATCGAACTGATGTAAACATTTGGTTCCCTCTTACATCATACTTTGAAGTTCCCAAAGGTAGCCCATTCTCTTGACAAACTTAAAGATTTTTTAAAAACTTAAACTTAAAGATTTTTTTTAATGGATTGTAATGTACTAAGTGTTAGCTTGCTTATTTTGCTTAAGCCCATGATCTTTATGTCCACATTCTAACAAAGAAACTGTTTCTAACCACTGGTTGAGAGTTGTAGTTTCAACCACAAAAGTTTGTGATGCTGTTTGCAAATGTTTGGTATCTGGAAACACTGAATAGTTGAACCATGTTGGTAAAAATGGTACTTGTTGGATAATGATGCTTTTGGGAAACACACCCCAGATCCTTGACAACTACTGGATGCAAACATGTCAGACAGGAGAAAGAACTTGGTATTTTTCATGCAAAATGTCCCAAATCGAGCCTTGATATAGTGCATACAAATTCAAAATACATATGAGAAAATATAAATGAGAATAAGAAACTATAAATTTATTTTAATACTACACAAACATGTTAAGAGTTCATGCTGTAACATGGAAAAGGCGGTGTGTGACCAAAGAAAGATTTGCCTAAATAGTTCAAACCTGTAAATATCGTCAAACAGACCAACAGTTTCCTGTAACTCGACCAATCACTATGTGAATAAAACTGAATTTGTGTATTTTCTGATAAATATACTGACCTATATTGCAAATCTCACTTACCTCACAGATACATCCTTTAGAAAAAAAATCAAAAGCATAGGAGTGCTAGACAGAAACCATGCATCTTCAGTGGTTCTAAAAGCATCACCACAGGATATTACTGAGACAGGATATGTGCAAAACAAAATGTTTTTCATAACCAAATGTACTAATAATGCAATGCCTTCCTATTATAACATGCACACAGTTTCATCAATGCTTTCATTTCATTCCAGTAAAAAGCACTGGTCAAGGCTTCAGACATTCACCATTTTCTGCTGTTAACTTGAAGAGAAAAATGACTAAATTGCAGGCTAAGCGGGTGAGCTTGAATTCAATCAGTCATTTTCTACTCTCTCAGAGTCAGACTGCATAAAGCCTTCATGGCCCACTTTTTATACACTTGTCATCTTGCAGACTTTTATGGACATTGGCTTAATGCGTACAAGATGAAATCTATGAATACTTCAACATCAACATCAGCAGCCACTCAGAAGCCACAGCAAGATGAGGTCAAGGGTCAAATGAGTCATTAGCACATACTTGCACCGATGGTGACACTGATGTTGAGGGCTTTTGAACATCTCACAATAAGCACCAAAGAGTCTCAATCAACAACATAAGAAGAATAATTGAGAGCTGTTAACAGACACTGTAGGTTTCAAATCAAAAGTTCTTTCTGCCTCTGATTGAGACGATAATGACGTTGGCGTAGAAAGCGAAGACATTACAGATGTGCTCTCTCATATCAGTCTTCAACAGCTTCTCTCAGTCAACCAGATGTAATTGCTTGTTTTATGACAGTGAATGCTTGGATGAAACTTCTGTGAAAGTAAAAACTGTTTTTGTTGTTGTGCAACTTTGCAAAAATCAACCATCAAACAGCCTTCCACCCAAGGCACACCTTTGCATTTTTCTCAAGTGAGTTTTCTAACAGACCATGTTTTTAGCCATCGGCAACACTGACAGTGCTGAATTGCATGCTTTTTAACTTTTTTATAGATTTGGGTAAGGTGTGTTTTGCCATAAAATGATGATGATTAAGTACTGATGTGTTTTCTCTGTAAACCACAACTCTCACAGAAACTGACTTAGCAAAACTCAATGGTGCATATCTTGTTCAGGCCTGGAAGAGCTGTTCTGCTCTCATGAAGGTTGAGGTCTCACTCGAACAAAATCCTAATGGTTTAGAATTAATTAGCAATTACTTTAACATGTGTTGTACTGAATCTTTGAACTCGGTTAGGAGAATATTAAGTGTAATTTTAGTGATTGAAGCCCAGCCTTAAAGGTTTCATTCTCTTGTTGAGACTTCAGGGGAACTACAAGGTGGAGCAGAGGTCTAATGCATGACCACTACTGAATGAAGACACACTATTAATAGACTCACTTCAGTCATTTTCTATTCATCATTTCACAAAACATAGTGTGGCCTAGTGAAAGAATCTGAAATGTGGCAGTTTTGTAGAGCTACAACATGTCAATGTAGTTTTAATGGAAAAAAAATATTTGGCAGAACCTTCATTCAATAACTTCAAACTAGTCTAATTATAATAGTAGCCATAACAGCATTGTTAGTGTATTGGTGTAATACTCAATATGGTGTCATCATTAACAGCTTGAGACTTGCATCATAAAGAGTACGTCTTCTGTTAAGCCCAGGGGTTTGTCCTCTGGGGAAGCAGACAGATTGAGACTGCCTTCATTTACGGTACTTTCCAAACCTCGAAGTGAGTGAATGTAAACAATGATAGAGTAATGGCTGAACTTAACAATGTTATCACCTATACACGGCCCTCTATACTCCCTAAACCCTGTCACTCAGTTTCTCTAGTGACTCATTAGTTTGTATTTGTGGGGTTTTAAAGCTTTAGAAAGGCTGACAGATTCTAAATGGACCAGTGTAATACATGAGAGGACTATATGTTCCTGAAGTACTTGGCTGTTTAAATTTTTCAATTAGTGTGTAGTTGGACGATAACACTGGATTTAAAGGAATAGTGACATAAAATAATGACATAATCTTCAGTTTTGTTGAACTATGTCTTTAAATTCAAAACTAAAATGCATCCACTATGGCATATTCTCACCAAATGTGTCCCTCACGGAGCATTCAGAAAATTCTTAACCGCAAATCACAACCACAATCCTCTGCTCTTTGAACAATTAGAAACTGACAACGACATATTTAACCTGCAAGCTGGCAAGATTCAAATATCTGTGGGAGGCAGATGCAGATCTGAGTAGATGCTGGTTATGCACTCACCTTCTGTAACTTACAAACAACCTCATCCAAGGTGATATATGGTCAGGAGACAGAGAGAACTCAGATGTTAAGATGTTAGCCGAGTGACGCAATGGCAAAAAACACATCTGTCTGAATTGAATTATTAAATAAATGATTAAGCCTACTGTATCATATTTCTACTACATGTGTTCTGACTTCTGATTGATAGTTCATACGTTTTTATTTTTATTTATTTTTTATAATTTTTTTCTTCTTCTGAAAATTCAGGTTAAAAAGTGATACATCAGGTTTTCAAGGACTGTTTATCGTCCGTCTCTCAATCATCATTGCATTGCATTATATGCACAATTAAAACTACAGAGTTTTGATCATAAAACTAAGCATTTACAGTACATATCATCTTAAGACATAACATTTGTAAATATAGAGTAACAACTTGTATTTATATGCATTTCATGCACATATTCTTATAAATATCTCATTGAGTTACATTAAAAGTTACCAGTTTCTTCTTACTTTTTGGCCATATAAATATCAGCAACTGCTCCACATTTCATATTTTTGCTCAGTTTGGACCTCTGTATAAAATAAAAGGTGATGAGCTCCATGCTCTTCTATATCATACCAAATGAGCCATAAAATCCAGATGTATCAAGTATGATACTTAAAAAAAACAATACAAATACAAAAATTGTACTTTGTATATTTTGGTGTTTATAGATTTTTCAGAAAACTCTTTATATGCCATAGAGGTTTAATATGTAGACAGAGAATATACATAAATTATCATAAAAATAACAATAATAATAAAATAAAAATAACAAATTAGTCAAATGACTAGTTGGTTGTTGGATGAGTAGTCAACCATCATGACACTTCCCCAAATACTTCGAGTCTGTCACTAAACGCCAGTGGACCCTAGTGCTGGCGAAGGTGAACTTACAATTGATTGGGGCTGGCGGTGGATCTTTGGCCAGGAGATTAATCTGTCTGTGCCATTCTCAACAAAGTCTCCATCAGTCATTTGGGCTAAAATGTTTACTCAAGGAGTAATGCGTGCTCTCATTTATCTAATTCCTGGACGAGGTCCACTGGGCCCCTCATCATTACTCACGGAGGACGAGGGTCCAGAGGGGCCAAGCAAACAAACTAATTTAAGCAACCTCTCTTGAACACAAACCTGGATCACTTTGACACTAACACACTCGGGGCTGTAGGCAAGGAGGTCAACGGGGTTAAACTAACTCAGAGAGGTCACAACAACCCCTATAACCATCCACTGCAAAGGAATTAAATTGAGGGATTGCAAGATGGCCCCAATCGCACCAATTACCATCGCTTACACTGAAGGTTAGACATTTTAACAAACCCCTAACCCCAAGCAATACATTTTAGTGTGTACCTGAGAAAAAAGGTAAAAAGTTTGAGAAAAGGTGTACTGTTACACCCTTTTACACCTAGCAGTAGTGATGAGCGATTTTCGAAATACTTGGATCAGTTTGTATAAATCTGCATACATTTTAATGACACATTTGCATAATATATAGGAAGAGATGTAGTTATTATTGGCCTGATTAACAAAGTTCTTCATAAAATGTCCTAGAATTGAATAAAGTAACACATTATTATACAGACACGTAATATTTAATTCTATTGGATGATCTGTTAATTGCATTTAATTGATTACACTTTCAATAAAATATTTGCAATTGGTTTGTAAAAGGTGTTTTAATGCAATCGAGTTTTCATTGCATTTACACAGTTTTGACCTGCAAGTGCTCTGAAACAGCAAAATAATTTGCGAAACAAATGGCCCAACTGATTCAAAGTTTCACAAAGCTTTGTTTTGCTCATCCCTACCTGTCAGATTAAACATGGATGAACAAATCCCACAGACTTACAATAAATGAGAGACACACAGTAAGCAACAAGGTTAACACACTAGCAACGCCCTAGCTACCACCCAGAACAGACACATTCAAACACACTCACCTTCGCTTCATCAGTGAGACATTCGGCTACAGCTAGAGATTTTCTTATTACATGAGGCTCTTCAACTAGAGATGTGTGAAGGCTGAATTTATGCTTCTGCGATGGAACAACGGCGCAGCTGATTTGCGTGATACTTCAGCGTTGGAGTGTCCTGTGCAGTTACACATTTAAACCACTAGTTGGTCTGCAGGCCTACAGTGTGGGCAATTATAACAAATGTGGAGACCCAGAAACAGGGAAGCATATCATTTTTGAATGTGATGCTTATGGAAGGGAGAGACTTCAGTTAATTCAAGAATTAGGATGGCTGGGAACTGATAACATTTCACTAAAATTATTATTAGGAAATGGGTGAAGGCAATCAAGAGTTCATGAAATATTATTTAAATATCTAAAAAAGACAGGAACAATGGATATATTATTTTTTTACTTTTTGTTGTTATTTTTTGTTTATTTATTTATTTTTCTCTTCCTTTTTTCATTTTTTCCTCTTCTCTTTTCTTTCAAATCCATGTGCACTCCTCCAGATCAGTAGGTGGCAGTAATGTATCTTTTACGTTGGCTTGCCAAACCACCATAAAACACCAGAAGAAGAAGAAGAAGAAGCAGAGGAGACTTGGCCTGCGTCCCAATGTGCATGCTATCCATCCTAAATTCTATGTGATATTAGTCATTTTCAATACTATTTAGGGCAGATAGGGTGGATAGTATGCACATTGGGACGCAGGGTTGGTTACATCTGTGGGTGAAGCTTACAGCTATTTTTTACACACTTGGGTGTTGGTGGAATTCTGTTCCATTGAGAAAAATAGGTATATGAATAAACAAATGCATTATGAATGTTTTTGAATGGCTAGTCATAAATATGACAGATAAGCGGGAAAAAGTCACATGAATAAAACAGCTGGAAAGAGTTTAGGCCCCAAAGACACTGTGAATCCCCTTGTCTAGATTAAAACTGCAGAAAATTATGTTTGGAAACGGAATAGGAGAGCAACATTTTAACATTTTATTATTCAAATAAGCTTAAGTTCCAATTCAAATGACAATCAGTTAATATTTGTTAATGCGGTTAATGCAATTTCAACTGTATCATCATAATAAATAACAAATAATAAAATACGAACAAAAATATTGCACATGCCTGTTGATAATATTTTTGTGGCATTCTAAATGATTACATGTTTAATGCAGTTAAAATGTGGTAAACCTATGCACGAAGTTGAAGTACAGGCTGCCACTTTGAGTTAGAGCATGTGGAGAGAAAATAAGAGAGACATAGAGATCCATAATTACAATCTTAGGGCACAGAATAGATGCCCGCAACACCCACAACCAGAGGATGAGAGACAACTCAGCTGACAGCTTGGAGATGCAGGAGCTGTGCTCAACATTTCTCTTGATTCTGCTGCAGTCGTGTAAGAACAAAACAGAGAGTTGGTTTATGCATGTTATTCATGAAACCTCTCCAGGACCTGAAGTGGGACACTCCCATCGACTCCATCATGAAAAAGGCCCAGCGGAGAATGTACTTTCTTCGTCAACTGAAAAAGTTCAACCTGCCACAGGCGCACATGACACAGTGTTATTGAGTCGGTTCTGTGCTCTTCTATAACTGTATGGTTTGGGTCAGCCAGCAAATCAGATATAAGAAGACTGCAGCGGACTGTTAGGACAGCAGAAAGGATCATTGGTGTGCACCTGCCCAGCCTTCAGGATTTGTACTACTCCAGAGTGAAGAAATGGGCAGGTAACATCATCACAGACCCCTCTCACCCTGGACACGACCTGTTTGCGCTTCTCCCTTCAGGCAGACGCTACAGATCTCTGTGCACTAGAACATCTAGGCATAAAAACAGTTTTTTTCCCCTATGCCATCTCCAGCCTAAACAACTAACACAGGAATTATTACCTGTGTTCTGTAATTCATTCTCCATCTTTAATTATTGCCTCTCTCTCAAGTACTATGTAAATATGTATGCATAATTTTCTATACAGCTGTATATATAGAGTAAATAAGGCACAAATCTGTACATAAATCTTCTGTTCCAGATTCAGACACATTATTATTATTATTGTTAAGGCTTATTTAAATGTTCTGTTCTCATGTCAGATATGTATGTTTATATGTATGTATGTATGTATGCATGTATGTACCAAGAGCTTCTTAAAAACCACAAATCCCTCGTGTGTTTGCACACACTTGGCGAATAAAGCTGATTCTGATTCTGATACACAGTTTTATCTTCCAGCAAAAACTGACGGCAGTGGCTCTTTGGATGTGCTTGACGACTATTTTGAGGAGATAAAAGGTTGGATGGCTGATAATTTTCTACAATTAAACGAAAGCAAAAGTGAAATTTGATTTTAGGTCACTCTAGAAATTCATCTGATTTTAATTTAGGGTCCCTTTCCGCTAGTGTTCAACCCTATGTAAGAAATCTTGGGGTTACATTTGATTCGTCTCTCAAATTCGATAAACAAATTAGTAGAGTGGTAAAGGGCAGCTTTTTCCATCTTAGATCCATTGCTAAGTTGAAACAATTGTTGCCTCATAAAGACTTGGAGACTGTAATACATGCTTTCATAACATCTCGCTTGGACTACTGTAATTCCCTTTATTGGGGACTGCCTCAATCGGCGATTTCTCGCTTACAAATTGTCCAGAATGCTGCAGCGAGGCTTCTTACTGGAACAAGAAAGAAGGATCACATATCTCCAATCCTAGCATCTTTACATTGGCTTCCTGTAAAGTTCAGAATCGATTTTAAAATAGCTGTTTATGTGTACAAGGCGTTAGCTGGCCTTGCACCAAAATATATCAGTGACCTTCTGATTGCTTACTCTCCTCAAAGAGCTCTTAGGTCCAGTAATCAGTTTCTTTTAACGGTCCCACGTTGTCGCTGTAAAACCAAGGGTGGCCGGGCTTTTTCAGCTGCAGCCCCGAAACTTTGGAATAGTCTGCCTGTAAATGTGAGACTCGCTCCTTCACTAGCTAGTTTTAAGTCTGCTCTTAAATCTTATTTGTTCTCCCTGGCTTTTGAATAATGCCCGCTTAAGGCTCTGTTGCCAACTTGGCTTAGATTCTATTTTTATTTTTTTTTTAAATTATTTTTACATACTGTTTTTGCTGTATTGTATTTGTTGTACAGCACTTTGGTGCAACTCTGTTGCTTTTAAACGTGCTATAGAAATAAACTTTGACTTGACTTGACTTGACTTTGATGATCATACACATAATCAAACAACCTAATCATTAAATGTGTTATACTGTGGCTGCATCCAAAATGGCATAATGTCTGAGTAGGTATTTCTTTTGAATAAGCAATTACTTTGCGGCCATGAAAGTGTGTGGTATAAAATACAATGTTTTATTGGCCAACATACAATGTATTGTTGGCTAATGCTACAAATATACCCGTGCTATTTATGACTGGTTTTGTGGTCCAGGGCCACATATTTAGTGTAAGCAAAAACCCATCTGATTTTGCACAGTTTTTTCCCTGTAATTTCACTTTGCATATTTTGACATAATTTCAAAATATCATGTAAATGATTTTCCTGAGTTTTATGATTTATTTATTTTAAATAATAATCCATGACAATAATTGACATATCATTTTTATATATTATATTTTTATAATGTAACAATATTAAGCTTTTGTGTGTAGCTTTTGCTCTAAACACATTCAAAGATTTGTGTTTATACTCTTGTCAGAAGAAGTTAAGCAAGTCCACCTGTGACACAGCAAGAATGTGTGAGGTGTGAATGCAGGTGTAGAGAAAAACAACTGTTTATCCAACGTTTCATTTTCACACCAACTTAGTCATGTAATGTGTTGATGGCAGACTCATTATGTATAAAAATAGCTCTGTGGTTTGGAGCTCAAATAATTGATGTAGTTTATCAAGCTTGCAAAAAGTCCTCCCTCATATGCAGAGCTGGCAAAGTCGTTGTTTTAGGTTTAATCCGAATTAGAACTAAGCATTTCTTTGGGGCTGGAAACACCAGTTAATTAGGCCATTTGTTTCCATTACTTGCAAGGACGAGCCTGTAGTGTTGTCTGTAGAACAGAAAGCTCCTCTGAGCTCTTCAAAGTCATAAAGCTAACGAATACGGCTGCAAGAAACATTCCCCAGATCACTCAATTTAGCTGACTGTGGAGGAATGCTTTGTCCCTTTCAGCTCTGCCTAACTCGCGAACTGAATCAGAAGGCGAAGAGGTCATCCAGAAGAAAAGAAAGTGAGGGTCTGCAAGATGGGTTATTTAGCGCCTCTGAAAAAGCCTCTTCTCCCCGCTCTCCATGAAATGCATTCTGATCCTTGCCGGCAGCAGGGTTATTATTCCTCTGTTGGTGCCAACTTGTAGGGTCTTAAGAGGAGACAAACTCCAAGACGTTTTTTTTGTCCCTTATCTTCCTCTCCATCAGCATTCAGATAGCCATGTCTCAGTTCCCTGGAGGCTGGAAGTGGAGCAGAGAGATTCCTGGGTGCTCAGAGTTTCCTCCACTCACTCCAGTGGTGGTTTAAGTGGCGGGTCAGAGTTCAAAGGCGTCTGAGATGTGCATCTGTAGCCGCTCGACCGTCGGTCAAAGCGACCAGCCAGCCGCACCCTAATGTGTATTAGCAAGACAAAGAGCGCGGGAGGGGATGGGCTTTGATTTGTCTGAGATTTATGGGCATGATGAAATCCGGCTTGAGTATACGCCGTTTCCCCATTTTCTATATCATTTACTACGATCTAAATGGACTGCTTTTGTTCCAGGAGACGGACGCCTGGGATGAAAAGGCAATACATTGAAAGAGGGGCGGTGAGGGGAGGGTTCCCGGCTGGCCGGAGATGCTCTTTTCAGGTTTCCTTCAGCTGATGTGGGCCAGCGTGGATCAAAGAGGAGGGATCACAGGAGAAGAAAGAACACGCTGGGTCCTTCAGAGGTCCCGTTCTACTTCAACTCCATGTCAAGATGTTTGCTAAGCACATGATGAAACGTGCATGTGGCTTTAAGATGTCAACACATCTAACTGTCTAACCAATAAGGAAAGACTGATTGCAGTAAAAAAAGAAAAGTCTTTGTTTTAAAACTTGGATATGGGATTCCATAAAGACGTAAAATGACATAAAAGTGTGATCACATTGGTTTTAGCAGATTTTCACTGGCAAATCCAGTCATTTCAATAAGAATTCATCTGATTTGAGTGCGATTGTTTTTCCCATGCAGATTTTTAGACAAGTTTAAGTTGGTTGCTCAGACTGACAAATGGAAGCTCTTTGGTTGGAAAGTGACTTTTGTTTCAGTTGTGCTTTGCTAAGCTATTGACAATGGACAATGGAATTTTTATTGCCCAAGAAATGTTAATGTCACCGCACCTTTAGTGTTGTTCAGCAAATTTTCACTGGTGAAATCCAGTCATTTACTAAGAATGAATCCATGCATGGGATTCATTTGAACAAGCGTGTTGACTAACAGAAAGCTTGGTTTGAAAGTGACTGGAAATTGACGATCGGTGGAAATAAACTATCAAGTTATGGTGCATTTAAGTCATGTTGGAAAGACTGTATTTATGAGTACGTACATGAATGTTACCACAAAGTCATAATAACAAGTGGTACATTTTCTTCAAGCACTTAGTTTCCAAATCTTTTTTTCCCCCATTTAGAATAAAACTATCTAAGTTGCATGTACAAAATACCATAGTACTGAACGATTACAATAGATTATATGTACGGTTCAAACATTCTTCATGCATCATTCAAGAAAAACTTGTGAAATTTCATGTAGAAAAGGTACATGTCCATCTAGCTCCAACCAAAGTGATCTGAAAGCTCCTGACATCATGATTAAAACTTCCCAACTCATGAATTAGAACTTCCTAGGAGGACTTTATGACAGCATTATAACAACTAAGCAAATATAATGCTTAATTTACAGATGTAGTAATCTCTAAGCATACACAGAAGTTGCATACTGTGTACATACTGCAGAAGTAGTAATAGTAGTATGCTATTTCAAACATATCCAATGTCCTTTTCATTGTTAACCCCTTCAAACACATCCCACTGATTCCCAGATGAAAGTCTCCATGTCCTGTTGTAAATACTGTTTAACCCTCATGACCCACTGGGTGATAAATAGCCTCTAAGGTTAACCACGTTTGAAATGGAGCTGTGAGACCATTATGGGCCCCCAGAGTTTTCTTGACATTGCCAATATGTTATCAGTATGCTCTGCCTTGGTTGAGCACATTTGATGGTACAAGTTGTGTGTTAAGAAACAGACTGGGTTAATACTCAAGCGTGTGTACAACAAATGATGCTTTTAGAAAGTGTTGAATCACATCTGTGTCTGTAAGTGTTTCAGTAACGGAGGGTAATAAATATAATTTATTATAATCTGTCCGTTTGCTATTTATATGAAATGTTATTTATTGAGAGGTTATTTTTTTCTTTTTAGAAAGTTATTTTGAGTTTTATAAAAGTGCTATAATATATCTTACTACTACTTCTTAGTCTAAGTTAACAATAATAATTATTAAAGGATTTAGCATGCAATGTTGGTGAAAAATACCAGACAATTTCGGCAGTCAAAGCCCCACTAAACATCTGTGGGCTAACATCTCATCTCAGTATTTTAGACTTTTAGGTGATATCCATTTTTAACGTTAACTGATGATGTTATCTACAGTATTTCCATATGGTTTAGTTAGTAACTGAAAATTGCATTTTGCCAGCTCGATTTCCCAGTTTAACCAGGCCTACCATAAGAGAATTGAGATAATCCAATCAATCAAAAGAAAAAGAACACCTAGTCAAAAGCATTAGAAAAAAAACTTTGCTGAATTTCGAACGTACAATAATTCTAAACGAGGACTCGTGTCACAGAACATGGCACACTTAGATATGGTCTGTTTAAAGAATTGATGTCTGTTATACTTACTTACATTGAAACATGTTTGATTTAACGGGTTAATAGTATCTTCATTACCTAACCAGATTAGCTACAGTTACTAAATTAAGTAATTTTCTCTTCTTTTGTGATCTTGTGACAGCAGCTGAGACTAACTGACAACAAATGAACCTTCAAACAAGTGTCTGGCGCCATCTAGTCTCAAATCTAGAACAGCTGAACTGTGAAGCGTGCTGGGTCTTATTCATTAGTTATATTTATCAATATATATTATTCATTTTAAAATAATATTATTATTTATTTTTTATTAATATTACTATTTATATTTATATTGAGCATATTATTTATTCACTCATTAATTCATAATTAGTCTCTTCAGATCCCTCTTAGCGAGTTCCATGATAAGGTTTGAATATCAACATTTACAGTAAGTCTGACTGTTAAATTGCTGATTTTGCAGTTGTAGTTTTTACATGAACATGAATGTTGAAAGTGGGATTGGGTATTCGAAGTGGATCACCATTTTATTGACAATGGTATCAAATTTCGTTATTTACCTTCACAGAGATCAGTTTAGAGTCATTTTAACAATGGCTCCTGGATGAATGTTTCCTGGCTATGTTTAGGCCTATAAATCTCAAACAATATCAATAAATAAATATTTTGTTTTATTTTATTGTTTGTCTGGTATTGGCCTATAATAGTACTTATGATGCGTTATTTTGCTTGATTATGCTGTTATTATGCACGCACACAGTTTAGATTCCATATTTTATGGGAACATTCCATATAGACATGATTTTTGTACTATACAAATTGTATGTTTTATCCACTTACCCTAACCCGACCTTTATTTTGAAAAACTTTATTTAAAACATTTAATATGATTTATAAGCTCCTCAAGGGGAGCAAAACATGTCCCTACAACAAGGTTAAAAATACTGCTATTTCTATTCTTGTAGGGACGTTTGGTCACCATAATGTAGGGAATACCAGGTACACACACACACAAACACAGACACATTTGCTTACTTCCTCGCTGCAACATAAGATGGCTTGAAAGAAAATTCAGGACTGTAGCCCAATAGCCTAGTCACAGCCTTCATCTTAAATGAAGCTTCAGGATTTTATGAGAATGCAGGGAATGTTTTTCTGAGTTTTCCCAGTGTAATTCTGTTTTTCATTTCACACTGAATGTAGAGCATTTAAAACAATGACATAATAGTTGTTTTCAGTCCTGTCATTGTCTGCATTCAGACAGACAAAACACTGCCTTTTCTTCACTCAAGATATTGTTTCTGCTCCTCCGGACTCTGAGATGACTCACATGTAGTCCATGAAAAGTCCTCGCTGTCACATCTGTTTTCTTCATCTACTGACAGAAAGCCTGACCTCAGTCTCTGTGCTTCCTTTTGGGAGGGGTTTGCTTGACTTTTGCATTTCTAGCTGGACACTAAACAATAACAAACGTCAAAAAGTCTCTATTACAGTATAATTCAGCATCTCACTAATTGTGTCCACTTTGCATAGGTCACAGTCTTCCTGACATACTGAAAATTGAGACAAGGAAAAAAATTAGATATTTATTATTTTTCTTAAACAAAACATAATACAGAAAGAAGACATCTCATAAAGCGATATAATCACAGGTAAAATATGTGTTATAAAATGTTTTCGTGAGATTTAACACAACATTTGAGCCTATAGGTATATCTAACTATAAAATATTCAGCAATGGTAAATACATAGCACCATTTCCAAAGAATTTCAAACACAAAACAACACAATTCTTTGTTTTATTATTCTGGAATTTGGATACAAGAGAAAATTTCAAGTCGACGTCAACAAATTCCCTTTGAGAATACACTTTATTATGACATTTTAAAACAAGATATTTGAAAACACACAATACAAAACAAAAAATTATGATACTTTTACTATATCTCTCCTCCTTGAGTAAAATCTTAAAAAGTCAGGGCCTTCATTGAACCTTCATAGCATTACTATTTACAAAAAAAAAAGCCATATAAAATTGATATAAATAGGCTCACCAGCCAAAGACACCTTTTTTTTGTGTCATGCACCCTGTGTCTTCGCTGTATTCAATCTTCATGAACTGTCAGTTTCTTTGATCACATTAGGGTCTAAATATTCAGGCCTGGAGGAGACGGCCGTTAGGTTACAGTCTGTCATCTGAGTAGTGTTCTCAGTTCTACAACAATCCCTGAGGCCTGAACTCTCATTCTTTCTTCCTCAGGACAATGTAAATGAAGCCACTGATGAGCGTGAGAGGGAAAGCCAGCCAGGCCAGGACGAAGGCGTATCCGTAAGCATCATTCTCATTTTTCCACTCTGGACTCATCACCGTGTAGATGATGGCCCCGCTCATCACAAACAGACCTTCGGGAGACAGAAAGAGACAGAATAAAAACATGCAGACGGGGTCCTTGGTATAAGTGAAACATGATATAATAGATCCGATGAGGAAATACTCACTGGCAAGGACCTGGAAGACGGCCGTGAAAAAGAAGCGACCTCCCTTTATAAGAGTGAAGAGCTGGCAGAGGAAGATGATGAAGGAGATCAAGCAGAAAATGGTGGCTAGGACCATGAGGGCTTGAACTGCTTGAAGCCAGTCTGACAGATAACACACACAGACAAAAAATCAGAACGAACGTTACATACATTGCTACTATTAAGTCATATGTTTCTCTTTCTCATATAAGAACACATTTCGTTGTTCTACTGATGATGCGTTATGGCCCATTTGGAACTTTTAAATAAATACAGAACTTTTCAAAAAATATTAGACTTTTTAAAAGACTGTTTCGCTTAACTCACCAGCATCACTAGTCCCACGGCACTGATATCCTCCATTACTTTGTGTGCAGTCATACCAGAGGTCATAATTCGTAATTCCATGTGTTCTCCAGGCCTTTTTTTATATATATAAAGAAACACTCATATGATTACTTCTACACATGAACCAGTCCTTTACTCAAAAATGTGAGCCATTAAAGCAAAAGCAGGCAAGTCAGACCTCAAAGATGATACTCACATTAGCACATGTGGAAATGAAGAGAATGATAAGGTCTGTCAGATGCAAGACTATCGTTGCTAACAGAATGACCAGCATTTTGGGGTTCGTCTAAGAGAACAGAAAGAGAAAGTAAACACAGTTCCTCCTCAAATACACACCTGACGGTTTTATAGAGGGCAGCGTTTACTCAAGCAGTTCCACATCTGTCCACCAGATCGCGCTGCTGTCAAACACGCCTTCAGTCCTGTCTGTGTTTTCTTTTTTCTCTTACATTTTAATCGAAAACATCTGTATTGTGGATACATTACGTTGATAATTACACTAATCACACTGCAATGTTTGAAAAGCCATCTAAATATCTACATTTATCAGAAAAACACGTCCCACATGCAGCACATCACTTTTTTTTTTGGAGGTGCCGCCTTTTTTTTCGTCACGTCTTAACTGTTTATGTTTTTTTCCTCCTCAGAAAGTAAAGATTATGAAAAGCTAACAAAAATGAAATGAAACACAATATTTACTGAGTAGCCTACGAATTGAGGCAGATTTCGGAACCAGATAAAAAGAAAAGGAATGAAGAATTCCAAAGCAGCGTTCCAAACATTTGTTTTCATTCAGAGTTATTGCAAAACTCCGCGAGCGACTATGACTGAAATCAAAACTTTAGATGTGCTCATATTAAAATACGACTATTAGGACTAACAATGTAAAACCAATACTAATAATATAATTAACAAAAACAAACTTATTAAAAACATAATACGAAGCGTAATAATAATAGCATACACTTTAAATAAAACAACAAACTTCCCGAGAAAAGACAAACGTTGAGCTAAGTAAGATTAGGACGTCTCCAGATGAAAATAACAGTTCAACAGAAACTATCTCCTGAAAACAATATTCCATAAATGAACCAAAGTAAAAAAGAAAACTTCCATTGTTCTCAGACTTAACTTACAGGTGAGGGAGAGAGGAACAAATCCTTGAAAAGTGAAAGAGAGCAGGAAGAAAACACTGGTTGTCTTTACTATGGGATCCCACTATAGATTCTCAAAGCACGAGTCTCTATTCCAGATGTAGTACCACAGCAGTATTTGCTTTTTTTCTCTTTTCTTTTCTTTTTTTTTTCGGAAACGTGAGAACACCGCCCTGAAGCGTCACTACGTCACACTCTTTCTTTTCCCTCCCATACTTCACAACTTCTAACTTTAAAAGCTTAGATAGAAAAATACGCAATAAAGCATTTATTCAAGCGCTTTAAACTTTTCCCACTAAGTATTTAATCTTAAACTTATGTTGGTAGACTTTAAGGGAAAGTTAACCCTTTAATCACCATACATACACAATGTGACTGGTTTTTATCATAAATTCATGAAATTATTTGTGTTTATGTCACAGAGAGCTTTTGTGTTTAACACACTTTTACAACATATTCAGCTTTGCACTTCATGTTGAACACTGTGATGTAGTGGCATAGGGCGCGTCTCAATGTGGAGTGTTTATAGTGTGTGTGGAGCCCCTTAGGCCCCTCCTAGTGGCCCCACGGTATGCCCAGAATGCTGGCTGGCATGTGTCTGTTTACTTCTGCATCTGGACTGCATAGTAAATAGATCCATCATAGTCGCTTTGAAGTCAAATACAAACAGGATTTTGACTTTTATTAAACTTTGTGAATAAAACATTGGCAAGGCTTGCGTGTCTCCTCGTAACTCCTCTCAGCGCTTGAAGATGTTTTGGTGCAGTCAGCATGACTATAAGCACCCCCTTCTTTGTCACGCCCTCGTTAGGAGTCCCATGGCAGCAGCTGTGTTTGTAAATAGAGTGAAGGAGGCGTTCCCTGTGCCAGCCCTGTGTGTGTTTTTTCTTTCTGTGCTCTGCTTAGGGTTTGAGTGTTGGATGGCATTGCTGTTGGTTGGCTCAGGAGCTCTGCTGTTCTGTGAGATGGATGGATGATGGGTCAGAGTAATGGGCGAGTGGCGGCAGGGCAATACATTTACTCTGATCTCCCCGTTTGATGCAGGTCATAGGGAGGGTCATAAATATACAGCCGTGTCCACTCACTGAACAGTCTGACATAGTGCTGGCAGTGGACCATTAAGAGTCTTATACTTGTTGCTCAGCAAGTTTTTATTTATTTATCAGTAACTTTTATAAATTACTGAGCAGATTATAGAAATATAACAACTTATTAAGGACAAATAAATATATATTTTACATAACCCCCTGTTGGTTCATGAGGGAACTGCAGATTTGAGAGTTGATGAAAATAATTAATTAAATCATAAAAATGGGAAATAAATAATTGTAAATGAATATTAGAGTATAAATAAACCTCAAGAGGTTTGTGCTAATAATTCATTAAATAATGAAAATGTAAAATAAATAATTACAATTTCATGAATAATTTAACCTCTTAAGACCCAGCGGACCTCATATGAAGACATTCTATTTTAGTGAATTTCTCTGAGACTACACATGCCACAGTTTTAAGTCTGGATGTCCTGTACAGAGCACATTCAGGGCTTTTCAGAGATACCAAATGATTGGATGTTTCACCATGACCACTCCCTCTCCTTGGTCTTCAAAAATGTCTGATATTAATTTAGTGACACTCTTATGGAAATATGAAAATATTTTGTCTAATTTTTAAACTGTGTGTCATAAATCAACATCTCAGGAAAATGTTATGGGGTTTCAAATCAAAATATGACTTTCTGTTACGAAACAGGACGTTGATTTCATACATGTCCTCATATGAGGACACCAGGACTAAAAGCATGTTTATTACGCATTTTGGGAGACATAACAAATGAATAAAGAAAGAAATTCTATGAAATATTCTATGAAATATTATATATTATTATGAAAATCGTGTCAACTATTAGTCCCATTTTTACACTTCTTTTTTTTTATTACGTTGCCCCAAAAACACATTAATATGCAAATTAGATTTAGTTACATTGTATATAATGAGAAAACCCGTTTATGGCCATTTTACACACAGTTTAGCAGAAAGAAAAATGGTATATCAAATCATTCTGTTATAACATAGTTGAGAATCATCTTTATACAAAGTTTGGTAAAAAAAAAAAAAATCCTGAAAACTAAAAATGTATTGGTGATTTTAAAAAAATCAATTGTTTTTGCCTATGCATGTCTTTTTATTTTTTTTAAAGAAATTGAGTCCCCATGAATGAAATATCATTTAAAATTTTTTTTTACATTTTTAATGCTCTAAATAATGTAAAGACATGAAGAAAACTTTTTTCTCCTTTTTCTCCAATCAAATTTATTAAAAAGGATGAAATATTTTATTTATGAGTTGATGAAAAGCTAATAATTAATTAAATCATAAAATGTTATATACAGTACATTTGATATACATCTATATACATAAAGTTTGTTCCCTAATAATATTGTAATATATATATATATATATATATATATATATATATACATACATAGTTTGTTTACCTGTATGTCATGTGACCATGGACCAACATCAGAACCATAAATACATGAATGTGTGTGTAAATATTTGAAATATAAAACTTAAAATTTTTAGGTCAAATGGGTTTGACAAAAAAAGAACCTGGGAATCCCTGGAATAATGAATCATCATAAGAACTGCATATGACTTTGCTTGGATCAGCAGGGAGCTAGTCAATCATATTTTCATAAATTTGTTATACCAAACATGTGATGTAAACTTGATTATGATTTGGAGGGAAATACAGAACCCACTGACTAAATGCTTTGACATGAATATAAATGGAAGCTGTGATGGTAATTTAAAAATCCTAAAACTTTCAGTTTTTTCCAGGTTTAAATTAGATTTTGTAACCCAAATGTTTAATGTGATCTCAGCCTTTTCAATCTCACTGTAAATAGAAGGGTTCCCTCCCTGTGAAGGTTAATTTTGGCTCGCATGTGAACAATGAATGATGCCAGAAATGTAATGCGGCTGTTTATAATATAGCTTGACAGGAAGAGCCACAGGCCATATGACTCCATCTAAAACAACATCTATTTACTATAAGAAAATTCAATATTCTGACTTAAACATTTCCTTGTGCCGAAGCAGTCAATGATGCCAAAGTGAGTCACGATTGAGACTGAGATGAGCGAGTATGCTTTAAATCAACGTGCTGCTTGAGTCAGAGAGCTCTTGGTCTTCATTTAGTTTAATGACCACTAAACCAGCAGAATGGATCGTCCTAGTATCATGACCTGTATTTTAAGGCTAAATGTGGTTATTTTAAGTTTATCTTTCACATTATAAACATTAATGCACAAGTAAAAAATAAAAAAGACCTACAGTTTGATTCTGTCACATTCCTGCTTTCACATTGTGATTTGGGTTTTAACTTCTGTGTTTTAGGACAGATTGTGTTCATATCAATTGTAACAGTACCAGAGTTTGCTAAATCTCTTTCACGCCAAACAAACTGACGTCAAACAGGTCTGCACCAAAAGCTCCAGTATGGAAACATTAAGTAGTGCATTTAGTTGTTGCGGATAATATAATATTAATGAAATAAAAGGCCATATAAGTGCACTTAAAGATGACTGTTTTTAACACGCTTTTAAACAGTGCCTTTTTAATTAATTTCAATTAAAAAAAAATTAGCTTCAAAGTACTTTTTCAATCATTGTTTTAATAATCTTTTGCAATTCTTTAAAGAAGTACACTTTTTTGTGAAGTACTTGATTTTGAAATGTAACTGTAGTGTGTTATTCAATATTATAAGTTAATATATTTTAAATGTACTAAATTGCAACTTCATCATTACAAATGTCTGATTATAAATACATTTAAACACATGACATACAGAAAAAATATATTAAAGTATATTTTAGTTTTTTTAATTCTTTTTAATTCTCGTCAGCACATTTAGCAGTACACTTTAACCATATTTCAAAGACAATAGAAGTAATTATGAAATTACAACACTTTAGGGACCAATTCTTACTATTAAGTAGTTACTTATTAGGATGCATATTATTAACATATCGGCTGTTTATTAGTACTTATAAAGCACATATTCTACATGACCATATTCTATCCCTAATTATAATATCTAAACTTAACAACTACTTATAACTATTAATAAGCAGCTAATCAGGAGTGTATTGAGGCAAAAGTTGTAGTTAATGGTTTGTTAATGGCGAAAATTGGACCTTAATATAAAGTGTGACCTTAACTTCTACTAGTGGATCAAAAAGCACTCTAAAGTTTAGCTAACTGCATTTATTAAATTAAAAGTATAATACATTTTCATTTAACATGCACTTAAGTGTCTGAATACTTTACACTGAGTTCACACTTAAGTATATTCATTTCAAGTATATAATTTCTGTAACAAGTATACTCTTTTTAAAATTTTGCTAAAGTGTACTCTTTTTCACAAAGGCTCTACTTACACCCAGTATCAATCTGTGGAAAAGGTGATATGACAGTTCAAAACTTTACATATTCATTGTGAAGTAACGAAGTGTGTATTTTGTTTGTTTGCTGGAAACCACTTGGCTTGACTGTACCAACTTCTGCACCACATCACTTCTAAGTTCAATCCCAAATATGTTTTGTAGTGATTACATTGATTGCTTGATGTCTCAAAACACATGTTGTGACTAAATCTTTTTCCGTTATTAGCCGTTAGCTAGCTTTCCTCGTGGTCTGTCCTGGTGAGTCACGTCCACGTGTCCCGTCTGCTTCGAGAGGAGGCCGGTTAAGTAGGAATGACACTTCACGGCAACCACGCCGCATAAGGAAAGCGTGACAGTAATCAGGGAGGTTTCGTTATTAGTTTTGGATGCGGAACGACCTTGGGAATTTCACATGTGTCTGGAGAGAGGGAGGAGCCACCATCATGCTGGAGTGAAACCAGCGAAAAATAGAGCAAATGGAAGTCATTGACTCGCAACGGAGAGAAAAACTTCATGGGTGTGGGCTGAAATGAATATTATGTCACCAGAGCAGTGAGGGAGGACATCCTGAACAGATGAGGCTAACATATTGAAATGCACTGGGTGGAGGAGACGAGCATTAATCCACATATGTCTCAGCGCTGAAATGGGTTAGATCAACAAATCACGGGTTTGTCGAAAACTTTGGCCAGCGCTTTGAAATCTGTCAACGGCATTCCCTTTTCCCTTTAATTTCCCATGCAATAAGATTGAAATACCAGCAACTTTGTTGGTCTACCACCATGTTTTGCATAACACGTCCCTAAAGGCTACTTGAATCTTGGACAAAAGTTCACAGCTGTATTGTGGCATAATGAAAGATAAGGCTTTGTCTGTAGCAGGAGGGCTGTTGCTGTTTTTACTTTACTCATTCTCCCAGACCAAATCTGTCTACATGAGTAGCTTTGAGATCCATGTTGGATGTTTGCGTTTCACTCAGCTGTAATCAGATATCAGGCCAGAGGGGCCGTGAGTCAGCCTATACTTGAAAACAATGGCACGCTTTCCAAGGTGGTGTTCAAATGCCATGGTTAGCGTGCAAAAGCCGCTTGCATTTCACTGAGTAGGGATAGATATGGACTCTAGGCCAAGTGTGATGTAGGAGCTCCTTCAATCACTGTATGGGTGGCCTTCATTCAACAAGATAGCTTGTTGCAGTTTTCTAGGAAAAGGGCTTACAAACTTGGGTCCGAAAGGAGGTGCTGGGTGGTCAACCACATTTTTACAAAATGCATTTTTGGGACTGTCAAAGTTAACGTACCAGGATATCAATTATATTTAATGTGATAACTTTTACATTGATAACACTGTGAATACATTTACAGAATTGTACATTTTTGTGGTTTATTTCTGCTTTTTAAAGATCGTTCAGAAATCATAAGATTAATTGTGATTATGATATTGCATTGAAAGCCAAAGTTTTTGTTTATTTCTTTAATGAATAGTAAGAAAAGCAGAATCACCATATTGCAAATCAAATCAAATAAATAAATACTCTCTGTATAAAGTTAGATGGATAAGTGTTTCTTCCTTCCTTGCAATATATAAAAATACAAGTATTTGTGTTTATTCTTTTGTCATTTTTATCTTGCTTGCTGGGGTTTGTAGAGTACAAATACAATTTTTTTGGATATTATTGTCTTTAAAACATTTGGGGTCGGTAAGATTTATGTTTTTAAAACAAGTATCTTATGCTTACCAATGCTGCATTTATTTGATAAAAAATACAGTAAAAACAGTAATATTATGATTACAATTTAAATGTGATTTATTTCTGTGATGCAAAGCTGAATTTTCAGCATCATTACTTCAGTTTTCAGTGTCACATGGTCCTTCAGAATTCATTCTAATATCCTGATCTGCTGCTCAGGAAACTTTTCTTATCATTAATTTTTTGTGGAAACCATGATACTTTTTTGATGAATTTGTCTTTATACAATCACATTTGATATTTTTCTCATGCAGTATAAATGGGACTGTATACATGCAAACACATAGTTGCTTTGATATTTTAGGAAGGGGGCCCCTTGCTAGGGAATCATAGTATTTGGGGGTACTTGGTGTTCTAGGGTAAACTTGAGACCTCCCGAATCACACCATGACCAAAGGGGAGATGGCTTAACTTAACTGCCCACCCCCATCCAGCCCTAAGCTCAGCCCCTCTGCCACGGCCCCCTTCCACAGTAACAGATGAATAAATCACAAACATGCACCATGACGAAGCCCAGGCCTCGGCGCTCCAGCCACCCCAACCATCTGTGAATCATTAGCCCTGGCTTCCTGTTTGAGACGACGTCTTCAGCACACACATCCCTATCACTGCGGCAGGCTGTCACACAGCTGCAGGACTCACTCTGATAGCGGCCCGAGCAGACAACGGTGCTCCAATGAACGGTTTGGAAGGGATTGGATTTGTCCAGACTCATCTGGGCTCAGAGAAACGCTGGCTGAACGATGTCCACTGAGACCAACTCTGAGCTGAAGTCCACTCAAATTACAGCAATTGTTCCCTCCCAAACCCCAATAACACATTCCTGCTGGTCTGACAGTACTATAAACATTGCATCTCTCACTGGATGTCCTTTGGACTTTATTTCAATTCATCTGAGGAAGCTGGTTCAGAAGAGATCACAAACAAATTAATTATATTTTGCAATTATATTTAATATGTTTCCATCATATAAAGCACTGAGTGTTCCCTTTTTGTAGGCCAATCTGGAAGTTCATCAGTGTTCCCTTGACAAACACCCAAAAGGATTTTTCCTTTGGCTTTTGCATTATTGCAGAAAATAAGCTCTGTGTCCAACAAAAGTTTATGATTCTTACACATTTTGTTCATCATTATAATCTTCACAACTTTTATGAATTTTGAAGCCTAAATACATTCACCACAAGTAAAAAGTAAATGAAGGCTGTAAGTGAACTACACAAGTCACCTGACTTTAGGATCACCACCATTGAGCTTCCAGCAACTTAAAACATTTTCCCAGAAACTTTGAGTTTGACTAGTTTGCTAGGGTGTGAATATAAACACAACGAGGCTGTAAAAGCAGAGTAGCAGTGCTGGGTAGTAACTGATTACATATAATCTAGATTACATAATCAGGTTCCACTTGTAATTAGATTTTATTACATTTTAAAATACTTGTAATCAGACTACAGTTACTGTTTTATTGATTATGATTACATTTTATTTACATGGTCACATGACATGCAGGTAAACGGGTATAAAATTCCATATTTTGTTATCAAGTGCTTTTTAAAAAGATTTATTTTAATTGTATATTTTCATGATTTAATATAGCTTTTCATTAAACTCACAAACCCCAGTTTGGGAAAAGTTTACGTAATATAATGTTTCATACACTTGTTAAAACCAATGAATGAAATATATATATATTTCTTTGTATTTTTATATCAATATGGTAACAAAATTATCCTATTTAAATGTGATAGAAAGTTAGGCTAAAAGTAATCTAAAGTAGTCCGATTGTATTACCTGTAATGTTTGTTTTATAAATTGGAATCAGTAATGGACTACAATTTGTAAGTGCCTACCCAGCACTGCAGACAGTGAGTTTATGAGTTTATGTGATGACGGTTGATGTCTAACAACCTCTTTAGTACCATTTAGCCACCGCTTAGCAATACATTTTGTTTCAAGTAAAAGCTTTTAAAAAAAAATGACCAGGGGGTATTACTGATGTATGTTATGTTGTATAATAAAGGTTATTTTGAGCTTGTGTGAACCACAGAACCAAAAACCCATCCAAAAAATACTGACCTCAAGACGATGGAACTGGAAGTGTTAAAATGCTAACTCATTTTTGAGTTTTGGCCTTCAAAAATGTGCATGTACAAAAATCCCTGCAGCACTCTTGTTGTGTTACACACAGCCAACGCCACCTTAAAAGTGAGAGCCCACTTATTAACAGCCATTAATGGAAGCTACGACAGCTGTTAGCACTAACATTACTCTGGGCATCATGAGGGATGGGGTGGGTCAGCAGAGGTCATCACGGGAGACCCCTGTGGGAAGCATTTCCTGCATACCTTTTACAGATATGTCCCCAAATGTGGAGATCTCAGTGTTTCGTTACCTCATCCCAGGGTGTTGGCTTCATATGGTAAAAGCATTGATGCTAATCACTTCTTGTTCTTAGAGCAGAATGAGGGGGATGAATAAAGAGTATCATTTTCCTTCATTATTTGTAAAAAAAACCTTCATTCTTTATGTATGACGCACAGGGAAGGTCATTCTCATTGTCTGAATCTATCAAATATCTCAGTGGAACGCAGATGTGCGGAACACCACTGTTTTCAGATATCCACAGACATCTTAAAAGAGGCTATTTTTGCATCATGTTTTGTTTCTTCAGTTTCATAGTAAAGCATGCTTGTACAGTAACATGACTAAATAGTGAATTTAGTCGGTAGGGGTGTTTTGGGTTTGATTCTGGGTTTCTCCGATTCCTGACTCTAACCCTAGGAGAACTGACTCCTGGAACTGACTCCATTTACTTACAAGGTCAGCTATAAGAATAGTTACAAGGATGCTGTCATTATATTACACACTAAATGTAAAGAATTTTTGTTTTCAGACACAAAGCCTTAAACATTAAAATTACACACTTAAAGCATGGCTGCCCATATTACTCCAATTTAGAGATGACATTACCATTGACACTGACAATCTAAATATGTAATTTACATTGACATACATTATCATTGACAAATTATGAGTATCACCATCAATTTTATAGCTGTTGATAATACACACAATTTTAAAGAGGGAAAATTCACAAGAAATAGCCTTCGAATATTATTTCAGAGTTAAATGAATTGAATTGATATACCGGCTGGGTGAGGGTGCCCATTGTCACCTCTTGTGTTAGCGCAAAATATTGCTCAGACAGGAAAGTTCAAGAAACTCAAAATAATAACTAAATACATACAATGATTTTAGACAGAAATTCTAGAGACAGAATTCTCTCTGGTGACATATGCCAGATTTCCAATCATTTTGTTTACTTAGACTCCACCCCTTTCTTATAATTGACTGCAAGCTCACATTCAAACTCGCCGCCATCCAATCAACAACCAATGGATAGAAGTCCCCACTCTAGCCAGTACAGTAGAACGAAGATCTCAATCTCGTAGCTCCATTTTTTTATTTTGTTTTATGGACAGCACTTGAGCAAAAGTGCAATTTTTATCCTGATTGTCTGAATGAAGACACCATGTCATCTTCAAGAAAAACGCAAAAGAAAAAGTTTGGGACATTGAGACTTCACATGCTTATTTTTTTCTTGTTTTCAATAATCCATTTTATTCAGATGCATCATACCAAAGCAAATATGTTATGTTGATGTGTTGAATATGATATGATGTTACTTTCCAATTTGCCATGACTTTAAACTGTTACGCCACAACTGGATTCCCTCCTATTTTTATCTCACTTTGCATCTTCTGAGACGGAACATGTGAGTCATTGTTTGTGAACAACAAGATGATCCAGATCTTGAGAACTAACAAGAATTTCACTTGAGCTTTTAATCCAGCTGTTTACCAGAAAACATGCAAGGTCAGTTCATGTAAAAGCCTGTTCTTGAAACTTGCACTAATATTTCAACACAATCTTATCAGATCAGAAAATTGAGCATGTCATACTGATCCTGAGCATCACAAACCTAGCAGATGACTATTACCACACACACTCTTGGTACATAGCCATATTATGTGTTGAAATGGGGCTGATTCACATTCCAGGTAGGCCTCTTGCCAGCCAGCCAGCTTCCACAAAACCCTCATAAACTTATGGATTCAAACACGTTTCCCAACATTAGAAGAACACTGACAGTGAAGAAGTGCAATTTTTTTTATTTCCAATTTCAAATGCACACTTTTATTCTGACTAGACTGTGACTGGATTAACAAAAGTGTGTTAAATTGACACTTTGGAGAGACTGGAAATATGGAAATAAAGCGTGCATGAATGATAATTGAAAACAGTCAAAGACCTGAAGACAACCACACAGCTGTACATTTTACAGGCAGACCCCCAGTACTGGATGGTATAGGGTGGATTTCTTTCACACCAGTGGACGCTAGCCATATTAGGATAACCATAAGCCATTTGCGAATGTGCTGTTTGTTCAGTACAATGGAGATTCAACTGGGAGGCTTCTGCTTATTCTTACATACATTATCATATGCGGCCAGTTTTCCAAAAAAAGAGGGAGATGGTTTTTACATTTCCCAAAATTTTACGAGACATTTCTAAAAGTACCTCCCTAACCTTACTCCACCCTTCCCCTTTCAGACTGAGTGAAACAAAAAGCAACATGCTGCTTGGGAGAATTTGAGCACTATAAAGGATGGATCTATGACTAGCGAGTTCTGTGGATTGCAGAAGGGGAATCAAAAGTTAGCCCTTTTCTTCCTCTTTTGTTGGTTGGGGGTGGGAAACGGCGGTTTAATTGGAACCAGAGCCTGTTTGTGTTTGAATTTTTCCATTATAAACCTAACCTTTCAAAACGACCTGGGTTCTCGTTATAGCATGCCTGGCATTATTACAAGGTCATTTTGAGCCGGGCTCCTACAAGCCTTTATGTGAATCTACTGAGCTTAATAACAACATGCGGATTCATAATCGCATCTGCAGCCCTGCCAAACTGCACACACCGAAGAAAAACACAAAAAAGTGCACATACAGAACAAAAATAAGCGATTAAGGTGAAGGGTAGGCCAGTTTCATTGCGCCGTTTCCAAAATATTTTGCTAAGATGAATGAACAGATAAGCCCCTCACATGAATAAATAGATGTATGAGCAGATACGTAAACAGTGGTTTCTCTCTGACCCATACATGGAGAGATGATCCCAGCTGCTCCCATTATCACACACAACAACAGAAACAATGTGCAAAACCTGTCAAAGAGAAAAAAATGTGAATGAAAAACTAAATTATGACTTAAGTAACATTGTAAACATTGCCATTTTTGTGGTTTTAAGTTTGTTTTGTCCTTAAAATGTCCTTTACATTTAGTCAATATTTTGTCATGCCATATTCCTTCATTTTAGTCCATTTTACTCTGACTGGAATTGCAAATAATAAAAATAAAAAATAAAATAATAATAATAAAAAAAACATTTTACAATAAAATATGCAAAAATGTAACTGCAGCCGACCAAACCGTTTGAAAAAATAATTAATATTTATTAAATATAAAGATGTATCAATTGTTAAAAACCTGTGCTCCTGAATTAACAGCTTATATTGAGCATACTGTAATAATAATATGTGTAAAGCCTGTTTAATTTATTGCATTAACATTGTTATGGTAACAGTATATTTGAAACATGAGCTACACTGTTTAAACAGAAGATAACTTTCATGTTCTTCTGTGCATTCACAACCATTTAAAAAAAAAAAATAATACTACTGAATAATAAATAATATATTATACTGATATAAATAATATTGAATAATAAATGTATCACAGTTTTTACAAACATATTAAGCAGCATAACTGTTTTCAACATTGATAATAATAATACATGTTTCTTGAGCAGCAAATCAGTATATTAGAGTGATTTCTGAAGGATCATGTGACACTGAAGACTGGAGTAATGACGCTGAAAATTCAGCTTTACATCAGAGGAATAAATTACATTTTAAAACATAGTCAAACAGAAAATAACTATTTTATATTGTAGTAATATTTTACAATATTACTGTTTGTATTTTATATTTTAAATGCAGCATTGGTAAGCAAAAATTACTCCTTTCAAAAACATTAAAAAATTTACCAACCCCAAACTTTTAAATGGTAGTGTAAGTTATGATATTATGTTAGTTATCAATATCAGCAATTAACCTTTCATGAATGAGCTGATGAACCCACTTGCAAAGTGCTTGAGCTTGAGTTCAGCTCGTAAGCAGCTCTATGATTGGATTATGTGAATGCAGTCACTGATGAAATCAAACAGCCCTTCAGCAACCAACATTTTTGTCAGTAATTCCGCTGACAAGATTAACACTGATTATAAGTGGACCTCAGAGGGGAAAATGAAATAATAAAGCATGATATGATCTCTTTAAAGCCGAGCACATGCTTAATGTGTACACGTGTGTGCTGGTGAGGATGAAACATCTCTCAGTGTCCTCATGTACTCCTTCCACACGCCACATGGGCCGAAAGAGCAGTGACATCACCCTGCCTCCACCCGTCCCACATTGCACAACCCTACTCCACCCTGCTCATCTGACACACTCACTGATGCTGGAGAATAATTAAGTGCTAATTAAAAACACACATACTGATGTGCTCTCTTAAAATGTGCAATCTATGGTTCCATCAAGAACCTTTAACATCCATGGAATCTTTCAAGGTTCTTTAGATGATTAAAATGTGCTTCACACTACGACAAAAGATCTTTTGACTGAAAGATTCTTTGAGGAATCAAAAATGGTTCTTCTGTGGCATCACTGCGAAAACCTGCTTTTAGAACCTTTATTTTTGTACATACACACAGATCTGTGCGAAACGCACCCATAAACACAGACAGAGGAACGAGAGCCAACGACACATTCCACAAATCACAATTAGTTTCATCCTTTCGTCTCTGCAGTCACATTTTCCTCAAGTGGCTTCACTTAACTTTGGGGTTTCACACCCACATGCTGATCTAATTAATCTGTTCTGTGTTGTGGGTCTGTATGAAGGCGGATGAATGAAATGGAGGTGTTTTAACATCGCCACAGTTTTTTTCAAGGTCAAAAGAAGGTGAACTGCTTGGGGAGGAATTCTGGGTGTCATGTACCCCAAGAACAGCCTCCCAAAGAGAAAATAAATATGCCTGTTTTAACTCTCTACATTCTATTTATCCTAAAAGAGAGGAATGTTTTATGATTGAACTTGCATGCCTTCATGGAAGCTTGACCAAATTAAGTTGCACACGATGAATATGATGATGAATTAAATCACATGAGCGCTAGCCAGGAGTCAAGAGTTCACAAACTGTTTGTATTTCAGACAGGCAGAGAAAGATCTTCATCACTGAGGCATGTGAGTATATACACATACCAGCAGATATTAAAGGGGCCGTATTCTGCTATAAATGCTTTTTTAGTATTATTTTCAGCCGTTAAACGCCCTAAAAATATTACTTACATTTTTTTGCACAAAAAAATTCATAGCAATTAAATTTTACACTTTTCAACCTTGTGCTGACCCTTTTTGTTAAACAGGATATTTTTTATAATGTACGTTTAAGACTATGTAAATAGTCACTTTTTTAACTATGTGCAACAATGCATGGCTTCAGTAAACATGAAATGTATTTAAGGGACTGCACAATGTATCCAAACAGTACTGTGATATGGACTAATAACTTAAGTGGAAAGAGATTTTTTTTTTTAAACTGTTTGTTTTTTGCTTAATTTAAGTGTTCGAGTATAAAAAATAAACTTTAGTGCGAACACTCACATTTTTCAAGTTTTTGCCAAAATTGTTCATCTCTGTGCTGACACTCAAAAATGCCTTTTTTTTTTTTTTCACACTCTTAAAAGTAAAGGTTTCAAAAGAGGGTTTTTGTAGCAGTGCCAGAAGAACCATTATGGGTTACCCAAAGAATCTTTCAGTGAACACCCTACTGAAAATAAATATACTAAAATGTATTTGAAATACATTTATTTCATGCTAAGTATACTACAAATATTAATAAAAAATACCCTGCAATTGTATTTTTGGTGCTGTACTAAACTAGTATACTTAAAGTCTGCTAAATTGGAACAACCAATTTTTGTATTTAATGCACTTTAATTGTGCGGAAGTGGTGCTTAAGTCCAACTAAAGATATACATAGGTACAGTATATTTTGATTGTGTTAAAGTGGAACTATTGCAAGTATACGTCAGGTACACTTTAAATATCTTGCATTTATAGACCGTTATTATTCAAAGATCATAAAATCCTCATCAATAGTGACATTAAAACACATTTTAGGCTTAATATTAAGAAATGTGCATTGTGCACAAGTAGTACTCCAAATAAAGTTTAATTATCTTTTTTATATATATGTAAATCAATAAGTCTTGAGCGATATGTCAGTACGTATGTTAATAGATTTGAACTATACTTAGTATGAAATAAATGCATTCCAAATATATGACTTTATAAGGCAGTTCTTAAAAAACAATTGTCTTTATTTTACTTAGTTCTAAAAACATTTTAACAATCTAAATAATCTAAAGAACCTTTATTTTTAAGTGTAGAGTAACTAAATCCCTTGCTATGTTTAGGAGTTGTGGTTGAGTTAAGGTCTCAGAAATATCGCAGTATAAAGGTGGTTAAACCCACTTCTGTATTTTGCTTTTCAAACATGTGATATTTTCCCTGAATTATTAAACATATGATAACATCTGAAGATTGCCAAGGCTTGACAGAATCCACTAAACTGAGGACATTTTGATAAAGCAGGATAAGTCTCCCTTGTGTGACTGGCCAATGCCATGATGATTTTTTCATGTCCCCTTTGTACAAGTGCACTCACAAACCTGCACCCATTTGGCAATACATCCTATCCCAGCTGTGATTTACTCCTGACTCTTTACAGATGCCTTGGTGAGCTGGTATGAAGCGCTCAGGGAAATGTTAAAAGCCCCAGTATTTTTCCTCCTCCCTCAGCCAGCCCAGCGATGGGAAGACGTCAGCCTATGGAACAAGACAGACCGAGAGGATGCCAATTATTTTGCAGCAAGGACTTGGACTGATAAAATAAGGATTCTAAAAGACAATCCATCTCATTGTGTGCAATCTTGGAGAGAGGACATGAGAAGAGCAAGTAAAAGCAGGAAACAGTGTACAGTGATGGAAAAGTCCGTGTTTTGCTCTGAGCCAGAGTTGATGTTAATGAACCACTGTAAGATCAGCATGCTTATGCACAGAGTGGACACTGTGTGCCTTTTAAATCCATTGAAGGAATGCTCAGCTGCTTCAGAGCCCAGCCCTGCCAGCTTCAGGGCCTCTCGCACGTAACAGGAGTCTGAAATATAAAAACAACATCTTTTGATTTACCCTCTGGGAGGAGAGTTGGAGAAAGTGTAAAGCCATCCGCACATACATAAGCCTGAGAAACGTCACGGGGATCAAAGAGAGAATCAGGAAGAAATTCTTCTGTTAGAAGAGAAGTAGATCCGTGTTCAGTCTTACTCTCTTCCTGTGTTGAACAATATTTATTTCTAGACCATGTACAGTTCATATCAAGTAGAAAACCAAGACAGACCATTTCTGTAAACAGCAGATGCTTTTTTAAACGTGCATATGTTGTTTTGCATACTACTATACTACACAGTATGCAAACAGTTTGTATATGCATGAAATACCTGGATGATGTATAACATAAAAAAAGAAAGAATTTGAATTTTTTTTACCGCAATTCTATGTATTCAACATGGCCTTCCATTTCTAATGTTACAAATGAACTAGAAGTAATATTAGCCACAATTTTAAAATCTTCACACTGACACATTTTTGGGATTAAAACAGCAATAAAAAAGAAAGAAATGGATGGAAATCAATCAATCAATTAATATACAGTATACAAGGAGAGACGTTGTTCCAAATATCTGCAGCCTCATGCAGTTATGAGTGTGATATTGCTTTTATTCAGCAGATTAATACACAAGGAGTTAATATTCAGCAACTTGCATTCTAGACACATTAGTGGATTTGTGTTGCACCAATGAGAAAAGTTCTAAACAAAGCCAAAGTGCCATTCACAACTTCCCTACTGTGGCCTCATGGGATAGAAAAGTGTATACCAGATGCACACTTCGTAATCTTCATACTGGATGTTGTAGATCATCCAAATACTATTTGCTTACTGTTTTATGCAAAACATTCAGACATACTACTATATTCATGTACCATAAGGAAGTAGGCCTATTCATATTCAGGAAGTTAGTTAATGAATAATGAATCAGTGTGTTTGAATGATTCAATGACTCTCTCACAATATAGTCACTTGTCGCCACCTACTGGTGTAACAGTAGTCAGTTGACAAAAGTCATTTTAAATTCCCCACCAGTTGAGCAAACAGTGTAGGAAACTGCAAAAAGTCCCAGATCTGTTGCACAGAATGTTTGATCATATTTGATGCAATTTATGCATGCACTATAACAAGAACTGCATTCACACCCTATGGGAAATAAAACAGATGGTGCTGGAGCGGGGTTGAAAAGAGGTGGAAGTCTGCAGGGGTTAGAGTTTAATACATGCCAAAAGCAAGTGACCCCCTGTGATCTCCCACTTCCTGGCCAGATCTGACCCCATCATCACCTTGCATGCTTTCTCTATATTAGACTACATACCACAACCCCAGTGCAGAACAAGGCCAGCAGTATATGGCTTTTGTAAACCGGAAAGCATGCATGTATTGGGTGTTGTCTTTTTATTGGTGGAAACTTGTTCAAGTTCAAGTTCAAGTCCACAAATCATAAAGTACACCATGGAAAATAATAAATGAATGAAATGAATGAGTGAGGGAAAGGGTGAAAACTTTGGAGTAACATATATTTGGTGTCGGCATGTGCATTCTCACATGGCTCAATGCATTGCTAAATGCATTTAGTACACAGTGAAGGTTCCTCTGAGGGGAGGGAGATATGAATGAAAGGGAAAGAGGAAGCGTTTCATGGGCCATATCAGCAATATCTGTGGGAGGAGACGAATATCAATACCCAGAACGTCAAACACATGTGGAAATCCTGGAAAACATTTGATTGAGGAGTCTTAAGAGATTTTAAGGTGCTTTTGAGTCCATTTGACGTCATATTTTCATTTCATTCAGGTTAAGGTGAAAGTAGGCTACTTTTCCAAACTCGAGTGCGCATCAACAAACTGCCGTTCAAACAGGACCAAGCAGGGGGCGTTCACACAGGACACCACAGGGCTGCTTTTCAATAGTTTGTGTATGCAAACATGCACTAGATGGATGTTTTTGACTCTTGCACTCGTGCTTCGAGCGTGACACGGTGTGGTGAAAAAGTGAAACCTTTAAAAACGTGTCTCAAGACTTTGTGATTTGTGTTCATTCCACTGCCCCGTGACTCAAGTTTTTGCATTCCACTGCGCTGCTCTTCCATTGTTTTTATATGTAAACATGCTCTAGAGACAGATATTTGATTGTTGCACTTTTGCAGCCTGACACTGCATTCTAATGCAAGTTAAAAGTTCAACCTTAAAAAAAAAAAATGTATGTTTGCTTTTTTTTGTGCTACTGACATAAAATAAATTGTGAACAATTATGTATTCTGTTATTATTAATAATATTTTTTGTTTGCTAAACTGAAAATATGATCAAAAATTCTTACAAGTTCGTTTTACAGTATACTCTGATAAACTTTTCAGAAATCAAATATATTGATATATTTATTGTTGTCAAAATACATTTTAAATATATGCTAAACTATGTTTTAAACAGTGAAGCTCAATTAAATATATATTTGAAATAGAAAATATAATTAATTTCAACCTTTATATACTAAAATATGTATTTCAAATTACATTTCCAATCTTACAGTAGTCACCAATTAGGCTATATGCAAACGTGGATAGCCTACTAGATATCGAAACTAGATTTATAATGATTTATGTTTACATTGAAATGCTTTTTAAATATATGTTTATATTTTTACAGAATATTTTCAAAATTCAAAAATATATTGGTAGAAAATATTTACTTAAATATATTGTTAAATATTTTTGTCCATTTTTATATAAAATCAATGTATGTACAGTAGGTTTCCGTTTAGATTTTGATATTGCAATACAAGCTGGTTATTGGCATCCTGAAAATTCAAACCTTTAACCATTTGAGAGTTCATGACCTACAAAGATAGACTCTTTTCAGTCATCTGTTCTCAGCTCATGTACTCATATTTAATTTACTTAATACTTTTCAAATGTTTTACTCCCTTCAAAAAAACCTAAAAGGTATACAACTAGCCTATGTCTTGTTTTCCGAAACGGGACAATGATTGGATGGTCTTGTTTCCAATAAACATCTATTATTCTGTAGCTACATACTTTTTTGAGCTTTTGAATTGAAAATAAAGCTAAAAACTCACTCGTCTCGTTGTTGCTGATATTGGATTCATGTGTTTTCATTTTGGTGAAAAGGGAGTGACTCCGCATGGCCTGCTCCCAGTGTGAATGCTGTAATCTGTAAAAACACGTATAATTCATATAAGCATCTCATGTTTTTAAATACAAAAAAAGCACTCTGTGTAAATAGCCCTTACGTGAGCGCTGAGTAGATGGAGTAAGCTAGTATATCTTGCTAAATTATGTTTAGTCTGCAAGGCTGTTATTAAATAGCTTTTCATTGTACACTTGAAGTTTACAGTTCCACTAAAGTGGCAAATGCTTCTGGAGCGAGTGTAGAAGTAGGATTTAGGAGCGAGTATTTGAGCCGACTCCAATGGGCTGTGATTTATACAGGAAACTGCTTATTGCAACAGACAGACACTCCGGAGGAAAGAATTACAATGCGAACATAAAAAATAATCTCAACCGCAATCATAAGTACAAACTGTAGACATAAAGCACGGTTATAAGTGGGGAGATCTGAACGCCTTGTGATTTTTGCTCTGATCCATGGTGATATTAAAACCTTAAACGGCACGTCAAACATTCATCTCAAGCAAACTGTTCCTCATCCATGTGTGTGGTCCCATGGGCCCAGGGTCAGAGGTCACTGCCAAACTGCCGTATGTTTACATTTTCCAATCCTTCTCAGACCACAAGTTGGAGTCGTCCATCGCCATGTACTCAAGAGCGGCTGCACTCTCAGCTAAAAAATACTTTTGGAAAATGCTTGATGGAAAAAGCAGTTCTACTGTTAAACGAGTTTCAAGCGCAGCTAGTGCAGTCGAGTATTCTTTCCATTTTGGTTTTATTATAATATTTTTTTTAATACACTTTCCGAAGGCCTGTAAAATTCAAAGCCCTTTGCTCATAGCGGTTAGATCTGCAAACAAACGAAAGACAAGAGCAAAACTGTTTCTGCAGCAGTGGATATCGTGGCCTGGCTTCCCTGCTCAGAAATGTTGGATAAAACTGTGGATATTGAGCTCAGTGCATTTCACCAAGAACATGCAAATGTACATAGAAAGCCCAAGAAGTTCAGCTGATCTCCACTTTATAGACCATCTGCATATCATCAGCGCTGAACTGTATTTTGGCGAGGGAGTGGAACAGAGAGTCCTGACTCTAGGGTTCAGCCTTACTTTTTATTGTCTTGATTTATGCTATAACATATTGGAGCTAGACTAAAACCAGTGTTTCTCCACCTTCTAACCTGTTTTGTTTTAGACCACCACAGATCCACCAGTAAAATCCTCTTAAAATGTAATAAAGAAATTAATAGTTTTATTATGCATGGAGGCAAAAAAATAATCATAAGACATTTATAATGTTACAAAATATTTATTTCAACCATTTAACTTTTTATCAAAGAATCCTGAAATAAAATATATCACAGTTTCCACAAAAAATATGAAGCAGCACAACTGTTTTCAACACTGATAAGACTGAAGACATGCTTCTTGAGCATCAAATCAGCATATTAAAATGATTTCTGAAGGATCATGTGACACTGAAGACTGGACTAATGATGCTGAAAATTCATCATCAGGAATAGATTACATTTTAAAATATACTGCAACAGAAAACAGTTATTTTAAATTGTAATAATATTCCAAAATATTACTGGTTTTACTGTATATAAATGTAGCCTTAGTTGAGCGTAAAATAAACTTGCAAAAACATTACAAAATACTACAGACCCAAAAGTTTTAGTGTAGAGATAACCCTATTGTTTTTAATATTAAGTTTCTGTTTTATAGGTATAATCAAAATCTTTCCAAGATAAATAGATAGTCCCGCCTTACTCAAACAAGCCAATGTTGCAGTTGTGGGATTTAAACAGAACAATGTTTTAACTGTGCCACAAAACCACAGTATTTCATTTGTTTGGAAATCAACCTACAAATGTTGCACTTACTGTACAATTGTCTTTATATTTTAAGTTGGGGTAGTATAAAAGTATCTAACATCGAAAAATCACACACAGCACTTTTAATCAGTATGTTTTTGTGATGGACTGGAAAGGAACTGTCCCAACTGTTTTATTGTTTCTGCGGGGAAGCGTCAGACATGTGTCGCGCCATGAATGCGGTCATTATTTGCTGGAGATGACAGGCTGAAAGGACATTCTGTCTGGTTACTGTCAACTCAAGCTTTCAAACTAAGTGTGTCGCCCATCTATGATCATGACAGAAGGGTGGTCCACAGCTGCAGCCCATGGGCGAGTTTCCCTCCTGTTCTCTTGCAGCATGGCCCACCCTTTCAAGCAATCCAGAAATGAATCCTGAGACAAACCAGTTTGAGAAGACAAAGGAAAACCCCTGCATGTGCTGCGTTTGGAGACACAGGAAAAAAATGATGGGAGGGGTCATACTGGAATCCCAAGAAGGCTGAATTGTGTACGTGTGTCTGTCTACAGAGAGACTGAAGTCAAGGGAGAAAAAGAAGTTGATTCGTGTATTCTGTTCCACTCCCAGTTTTAACCCACCCCCCTTTCTCCCCCTCCCATCCTCTATCTCTCACTCGTTCAAATCTCAGCGCTAGCAGGTTGCTTAATGGTTTCCAGATTTCTTCATGCTGGTTTCCTCCTGGAAGCCTTGACTCCTGTCATGAGATTCAGCAGTGGAGGCCGTGCTTCTGGCAGCTCACGATGATAATGCTTCACATATTCACAAACAGTGACCTCCTCTGGTTATTTAGTAAAACAGCAGGGGGATTTCTCACAGCCTGCCCTGGACCAGCTGATATGACTTTTCAAAAACAAAGCAAAAACAGCATATATATATATATATATATATATATCGTCCATCTTTATTTGACCCTCAACTCTAGCAGTCTCTATTCTAATTCTATTCTTTTAAAAAAAAGTCCCTTTTAGACTTGCACTCTATTCATTTACTAACTGCTTGTTTTCTTAAAAAAAAAAAAAACTAACACCAGCTTTTCTAATCTTTTTGTATTCTATCTATTTGTTTTCTTTTTATTTATTATACAATTAACAAAAGCAAAAAAGCCTCTAACAGCTTGTTCTATTCAATCTTGTTTTCTTTTTATTTATATATTATATAACTGAAAAACCTTGCTATGTGTACTGCGTTTAAGTTAACTGAGACTTGAAAGGTCCCTTTAATATCTTAAGGACTGTTCCACAGGAGTATGTGCAATAATTGTTTGTGCATCATGCAGCAAGCATGAAAAACATTGCTTAAACATTTTCTAATAAAGATCTGTAAAGCTTATTTTGATTTTATAAAATTATCTTTAAAATATAGTATCCTTTAAAAAGGAACTTTTCTTTTCTTTTTTTAACAAAAATAAATAAATTATTAATAATAATAATAATTAATTAATGTTTATATATTATTTATTTCTAATTGTCCAATATTTAAGTAATAGTTAAATCATAAAAAAATTGTTAATTCATGAATGAATGAATGACCAAAAAAATTTAACCAAATGCAAGCTAATTAAAATAGTTGTATAAAGGCTTGAGATTAAAAGGTTTAAAAATAACTTCAGAAACTCAATGACTTTTGAAAATGTATTTGAAAATACACCCCATATTCAATATTCAAAGGGCCACTGTCCATATACAGAAGGATATGTCCAGTATTTCTGCTGTAATCATAAAGCTGTTTGTTTTTATTTTTTAATTAATAGCCTATATTTAATTAATAAACGCTGTTAATTAATTTAATAAATTAAATAAATTAACCACGACTACTTTTGTGATTCCAGAACTATGTTCTTCAATAGAAATTATAGTTATTGAGGGAAATAAACAAAAATGTGATTTAGGTTTACACTATGATTTTGTGTTTATTTTATTATTTTATTTTAGATTATTTGAATATTTAATAATGAATTATTCATTTAAATACTTCTAAGGCTCCCGGTTGAGAACCACTTCTAACCAGTTCTAAATGCAATGCATTTGCAAAGCACAATTATTTCGTGTCACAAAACACACTAAAACACTCTGCTGAAGAAATGCAGCTGGCCACTTGGTGGCAGGATGTATCCACATTTTACACAAGCAGCGTGTATATGAAATAATGGATTTTTTTGTTAAGCCAAGATTCATCAAATTCTCTTTTATCTGAACCGAAGGAACATTAACACCTAACAAACTTTGTAGGGCAGCAGATAGATCAATCAAACCACTTTGCTTTTAACACTCAAATCAATACATATTCACTCGTAAATTTGAGCTGGGAATAAGGGGCTTTTGATTTTCACCCGTAGACTGCACGCAGCTACAGTATGTGAGAAAAGTGATATCAGTTAAATGAGTGAGTGTGAATTCTCTTTACTCACATGAAGCTTTCATGTAGGTCTGCAGTCGCAGTGATCCGATTAAAAGAGCTGCATGTGGTCGGTCATCACAGGAGGTCTTTAGCAGCATGTGTTGACAAACGCCGAGCTTCCCTCAGCCTCAGGTAGGTTTATTAAATTAGTCAACGGATCTGTGCCCATCTATGCAGAGAACGATTTGCCAATCTAGCAACTTCAAGCTTAAAATTAATCTCCTGCTCCAAAAAATATATATAATTAAAAAAAAAATCTAAAAGTTTGTTTATTGTCGATTCCACTAAACAAAATGGTCACTTTTGTATTTCTCCTTGCTAACGTCAAACTTAAAGGGGTAGTTCAACCAAAAAAATTTAATTCTGTCAGTCGTTCCAAACCTGTAAGACCTCCGTTCATCCTCGGAACACAAATTAGCCTAATATTTGTAATGCAATCCGAGAGCTTTCTGATCCTGCATAGACAGCAAGGGTACTACCACGTTCAAGACCCAGAAACGTAGTAAGGACATCGTTAAAATAGGCCTGTGACATCAGTGGTTCAACCGTAATTTTATGAAGCTACAAGAATACTTTTTTGTGCGCAAATACCACTAATGTCACATGGACTATCTTAACAATGTCCTTCTGGGTCTTGAATGTGGTAGTTATTCCGTTGCTGTCTGTGGAGAGTCAGAAAGATCTTGGATTTCATCGAAAATATAATAATTTGTGTTTCAAAGATCTTGCGGTCCGAAGGTCTTACGGGTCTGGAATGACATGAGGGTGAGTAATTAATGACAGCATTTTCATTTTCTGGGTGAAATAACCCTTTAAGCCACTTACAAAATACATCAAGAAATAGCCTATGTTACAAGGAAAACATTTCTGAAGTGAAGAAAAGACACTTTTGTGGACTTTTTCTTTTATTTAAAAATATAGCGGTTATAGCCTTGAAAAGGCTGGCAAGCATGAAATTGTAGCAAAGATAGGCGAGACAAACAGCACTATTATCACACAGAGGGTTTAACATGAAGATAAACTTCGCTAAATCCACCTCACACACAGCCACACAATTTCAGATATAAACAGACTTCTCTATTTGTACTTGTTTTTATCTTGCTAAATTTAAAATGGACTGCTAGCACAAGGCTATGCAAATAAAACAGAATGCTAACCTCATGTATTTTTCTCTCTCCCTGAGGTTCATCTTGAAGCAAATTAGGTCAATTCTTGCTAAGCATTTCTGTCTACAGTAATCAAACCAAGATGGATCGTTTGGCCCATATCTGAAATAGTAGATTAAGGCAAAGCCTAATTCATTCACCATGTTAAATGATATTCAAAAGTCAGGCTTACTAGGCAGTACATGCTAGATTAGATTTGGCACTTTTCTGCTTAAGGCTGACGTGACCCCAAGTGTGAAGCAGCTGAGAATTCCTGGTAAATCTCGTCTTATTGTAGTCTTGACGTCGAAGACTTGTCTTCACAGTGCCTGATCTTTAATTCAGAGACAGTAAGCTTGCAGTCTACTGCAGTTAATTCACACATGAAGGTCTGCAGTAATAAAGGCCTCATTTTAGTCATGATCATCTGCTATACTGTACGTAGACATAAATGTACACAATGAAAAAGTCAAAAGATCAAACGGAATCAATGAATTTTAGTGTCTTTGCTCAACAGTGTATTAAAGCACCCCAGTGAATTTACTGAGGAGCAATACCAGTGCCATAACTTGCTAATGTCAGAGTTAACACAATTAATAAAACCAACATGTTCATGTTTACTAGAAGACATGACTTAACACAACTGACTTTTTAGTTGTACTTGACATGACACATATTGTTTAACCAATGGTTTAAATGTTTCAATGACAGCGACAATCAAACTGATCAAAAACTCCAGCAATAAACAGCAGTAGTTCCCCTCGCACGCCATGAAGTGCAGGAAGGAAGTGGTGAGATATGCAAGATACTGAGCAAACAACTACTATGCAAAACACGTATAGACTGAAAAATGAGATCTGATGGAGGGACACCTGTTGCCACTCTTCCCAAAAGTGGACTATGATCAGTCTCTGGAGAGGTTCTCAAACATCCACCACCTTCAAATCATCAGCATTCGAGCTCAGACCAGCGCAGTGTGTAATCAGCTGCACAAGGACGTTTCCTGAGCTTCTGAACCACAGTAGCTCTTAAAATGACAGTTTTACCGGATACATGACTGAATTATATGTAATCTAGAGATAAAGTATTTGTAGGGCTTTGACAATGCAACCCCAAGAATGTGTACAAAAAAACATTTGGATTATCTCATAAGAGCTCTCTCCCAACACAACATTACTTTTCTGACAATGGCAGAGGGCTGATATTAACTTTGAAAATATATTGTACCTTTATGCAGAGGGCCACTGAACACTGAATCATATGATTTACTTTAATGCGCTAGTGCTCTAAATCAAAAGAACCATTATCTTTAGGCACCAAGTCATGCAGGGTTCACACAGCTTTTGACCAATGAATTTACATGACCATTCCAGTTGCTTGTGATTACCAGGTAAGGATTTTTTTTAACGATTAAATTTCAACGAGAACACAAAGTGCAATTTTTCACAAAGTATTTTAGAGCTGAGAATAACTTGGAAAAAATCCATGACCTTTACATTTTTTTAAAATCCATGAAATTTCCAGCTTACAACTGTGGGAACCCCGCATGGGACTATGGGAAAATGGCTTAAAACAGCATCTGCTTGCGCAAGTGAAGTTTACGGTTTTGGTGATGTATGTATCCCCTATGCATGTCTTTCCTTTAGCAGAGCTATCAGTGGAACTTGTAGCAGGTCCCTTTTGGACTCAACACATCCAGCTGCTCATCTTAGCATGGGTCAGTAGTGTGACAGATGGCTTTGGTGTCTGAGCTAAAGCAGTCTTCCCAACTTATCTCTACAGGGACACAGGAACCTGAGGCATCTGTCCAGCTTTGACGTGCTTACATCTACACACCACATTTCTCTTCTTTACACAATGTCAAATTCTGGTCTGAGATATTTATCTCTCCATCCCCAAAACGGTTTACTGATTGTAGGGTTTCATACTCGGATCTCATCATCCTCATCTTCCATGAAGGAGGAGAAGGCTGGTTCATTGTCTGGGATACAGGTGTTGTCGGTAACTCCAATATCTTCCTCGTAAGGCTCGTTGGTTGGTTTCTCCTCCAAGGCGGCTGAACCTGAGCTGGAAACTGAGCAGCTGTCGAGGTGATGTGGGTGTTTGTGGTGTGGTTCTGGGGTGCTGGTGCCTTCACTCTGTATCTCCAAGTCAACAGAGCTGGGAGCCCTCATGGGATCCTCGCTGTGAGCGACTAACCCCTCTGGTTCCTCTTCTTTCACAACAACCTCCCTCATTTCCTCATCCATTTCCACTCCTCCCAGGTTGCAGTGAAGAGGAGATGCACGTCCCTCACTGCTCTTGCCTTCTTCAAACCCCTGGTCATCGTCTTCCTTCTCCATGACCCCTAGGATGTCCCCCAGCATCGAGGGCCCAAGATCAACATGGAATGACATCACAGATTCAGCTTTCTTCAATCCTCCCCCGTTGTAAGATGGGGAAGGTCGCAGGTCGGTCAACACCCCGAAATGCTTCTCATGGAGCTCCAAGTCTAATGCTTCAGCAGAGGCCCCATTGGAGGAGCTGGAGGTCAAGCTCTTGAGCACCCTCTTGTCTCCCTCCTGTCCTTCTTCAATGTTCAGAAAGGGCAAGGACATGGCATTCTTCACAAAGGTAGGTGACTCGCTGGGAGGAAGGTGGGTATTGTCTTGCTGGTCTACTCTGGTGACGGACTGAGAGCGCTTGCTGCTCCGGAAGGTACGAGACAGCAGTCCCGGTTTTGGAGAGCGAGGATAGGTGTGGCCTTCTTGGGATGGCTCTCCAGATCGAGTGCCGAGGAAAGAGGTGTCTCCGAAAGCTTCCCCGCTGCGCCCTACATGCATGGTGTGCCGGAAGTCACCCAAGGGAGCACTGATCATCTCGGTAGTGAGGTCCATACGAGAGCGCCGTTTGGTCTGAGACCCCGACACCAGCTGCTTTAAGATGGGCATCTTGGCTTGCACAACTCACAAACCCAGTTGCGTTTGACCGGTGCTGTTGTGGTTTCAATAATAAGTGGTTTTCGTCTAACGAGTCCTAAAAGGTTCCTGGTTCAACCAGATTTTGCTCAGCCCGACTCTGTCCAGTCTTGATGGCCGTCACTTCAGTTGCCAAACAGGAGATAATCTGTAATTGGGAACAAACAAGATCAAAATCAAATTTCATAGTTAACTGGAGATGACATCTTGACTCTAAGCAAAACCACAGTGCAAAGCCAATAAGTTAAGTTAATTATAGTGCTGTGTTGTTTGACTTTCTGGGTGCAAGATCAATACAGACAGAATAAATTGGCAGTCCAGGCAGAACACAGGCAGTTCCAGGATGTCTTATCAATGTGTCTGCCCAGAATACCAGCAGAAGCTGCAGTGTCATTCTTTTCCCTGAGCTAAACTGCAGAAGTGTTTCTGGCATTCAGATGAGGTAAGGGTCAGGATTCTTGTGATCAGGCAGCTGGAGTTTCAATCATTAAAAGATAAGCAGAGACTGATAAAATAACTTAGTGGAGAGTTTAACTACTTAGTGAAATACTTAAGGTGTCATGAGTAATATCCTTATAGGATGAATTTAATGAAATCTGCCAAAATGAAAAAGGAAATTATATTTATTTTACAAATGTTATTGGGATGATTAAAGGTGACTTATGAAAATCTGACTTTTTCCATGTTTAAGTGCTATAATCGGGTCTCTGGTGCATCTACCAACCCGGAAAACGTGAAAAAGAACAACCCAGTAATTTTTATTAATTTTTTTGGTAAGCCTTTCTCTGCAAGTTTGTGAAAAAATGAGCCACTCAGATTTCGCTCCCCCATGACGTGGTAAGGGGATCTTATTATAATATTACCGCCCCTTTATCTGCAAGTTTCAACCCATGGCACTGCCATTATGTTTTCACAAGCGACAACGGTGTGTTTCGCCATGGCGAAAGTTCAATAAAAGCATGCTAACTGTTCTGTCTTTGGCTGCACTGACGAGCACAGAACACTATTTAGAGTCCCAGCCTCAGAGGAGACAAGAGAGCAGTGGATTTATTGATTTATTTACTGAATATTACGCTGCTGCCACACAGATCTAATATAAACATGCAATTTCTTTCCCAGCTGTTTCACAGACATAACTGTCTTTGTAACTTGTGTGTTTTTACCATAAACTTGTGTGTATTTGACAGTTTAAGCGCAATAAGACATGAAAGAAAACTAGTTTAGTACTCACATGCCGTGTGACAGCCATTTTCTGTGCACTTGCTTTGGATGTGCGCGATCAGAAAACCATATATCAGAAGTTTAAATGAATGTCCCCTTTAACATTTACATTTTATGACTTTTGTGACATAAGAAATTCTCAATAAATAAATGGGAATTAACTAAAAACATGTTAATGATCCTACAAGAATACACAAGTACATCGTCACAGATTGTGACCAGCTCCCAATGATACTTAGTCTGCTATATCATCTCATCGAACACCATTGCTCTGCAGTAGAGATAAGACTCTACTTCCTCTGTAATCATCCATGACTGTATAAATGGCAAAGACAGAGGAACATGGTAAGCCATGACCCTATTGATGGCTCGGGGTAACATTATTTCACACGACTCTAAACTTAACCTACTCTCTGAACGAAGTAGCTCATCAGGGACAACCACAATTAACATCAAATTAAGCGTGAACACATTTACACAAACAAGTGCAAACCTCAGACTCGAAATACCACAACAAGGTCTGACGCTCACCTCACTTTGAAAGAATAAAATGCTTACCCTCACCGGAGAGTCTTGTGGCATTATTCCCAGGTCTGTAAATTAAAACTTAGTGTGAGAGATGGGCCAAATGCTTGGCAGGCAACACGTTTTCCTGTCACTGATCTACTGTAATATTCATGCAGTCTTTTCTTTGAAAACGAACAGCAAGAGTTGCCCAACCAACTCATGACCTCTTTCTAGCTGAATCTTCCTCTACCAGCTTCGCCTGCACTTCCTCAATGTCCTTACCTGCCTGTGTCTCTATAGCAACACCCCTCTGCACACAAACAGATGTTAGCGTTTCCTGTCAGCATGCATGCATTTTCCTCCTTTTAGTATTAACCAAGCTGTTTCTCTCAAATTGTACTGTTCACTGATCAAAATGTATCTGCATGGTCAATGACTAAATTAAAAACCTAAATTATCCACAATGATTTTATCAATTATGCACAACCTCAATGACTAGAATAGAATTATCACTCTCTTTGGCATTAAAGATTAATTACACAGCACAAATTACATACCATGTCTCAGAACCACTGAATATCAGAAATCACTGGTTAAATAAAGGATAATGAACATCTATTGTGTCTTCTGTTAAGAGACTGACTGAACACATGCAGCCAGCACCCTCCCTGAAGGCAAGAGAGAGCGCGGATAAGGCTCAGACTCAGCCAATGAGAGATGAAGTCCTGCGGCTCTCCGCTGCACACACCCGTTTCCATGACATCATTTCATGGATGCTCTGAGCAGGGGACGAAGAGCCCACCTGAAAACAGTGCAAGCCTTTGCACGGCCTCCAAATAATGATGCCCAGGAAATCAGGGTGGCAATATCAATATTAGTATCGTTTTTTACTGTAAATTAATCAAGTTGTAATGCCTTATCTTAAAATACTTACATTTAGCAATTTAAAAGACACTTTTATTCAAGACTTATGAAGCATTTCATCATTCAAGAGCTAGTAATATATCTACTGTTGCCAGGTTTGTAGACAAGTACAGAAGCAAGAAATACAGAGAGAGAATTAACAAATAAATTATTTAAAGCTGAATCATATAAATTATAAAATGTCTAATGTAAACAAGAAAAACAAAACAAAAAAACTGTATATATTTATCATACACTACTGTTCAAAAGGTTGGGGTCAGGTCGGTGCCGATAGCCTTGTGGTCAGCGTGCTGAAATATAGCGTGCCGTTGCTTTACAGGCGTCCTGAGTTTGAATCCCGGCTTGAGGACTTTTCCCGATTTTTTTTTCTTTGACAGAAATCTCTCATGCAAGGCTGATCAAAAAAAAAAAACAGTAAAACTGTAATATTGTAAAATATTATTACAATTTAAAATAACTGTTTTCTATTTAAATATATTTTAAAATGTAATTTATTCCTGTGATACAAAGCTACATTTTCAGCATCATTAATTCAGTCTTCAGTGTCACATGATCCTTCAGAAATCATTCTAATATGATGATTTGCTGCTCAAGAAACATTATTATTATTATTATCATCAATGTTGGAAACAGTTGTGCTGCTCAATATTTTTGTGGATTCGTGATAGATTTATTTTCAGGATTTTTAGAAATAGAAAACAGCATTTATTTGAAATAGAAAACAAAAAAGGATATTTTTTTTTGTATTAATATAAAATCTTTACAGTCACTTTTGAACAATTTAATGCATCATTTATTTCTGATGCAAGTATTAATTTCTTTGAAAAAAGCCCCCAGTAGTGTATGAACTTTTTGTATACATTTTGTATATATTGATCATAACTAACTAACTAAACATGTATCTACTAGCACAAACTCAAAAGCACAGGTAAAGGGTGTTAGCCATAGTAGGTTATCACTTACCACTTGTGTGCTAGTTCAGACCACTGCCGATGCAACTGGTTAGCTTCTGCTTAAAGTTGTTGTTTTATACAGTCAGCTACAATGTTTTCCCCCCACCACAACCAAAAAAAAACCCCTCAAAAAAACGCTTTAAATATAATGATCATCATTTCCCAAAAGGCGCAGAGTCTGTTTTAGTCAACTAATTGGAAAATAATGTAAATATAATTTTCTAAATAGAAATATGGAAATCTAATAAGACTAACAAGTTGTTTCCCATAAAAAAGGGCACAAATAGAAGGCCAAAAGGGGACAGTGAGTAATCAATATGCAAAATTATTCAGTTAGTGACACAAATTACAATGCAGAACAACAGTTCACAGCATTCTGGACAAAGACAGCAGTGTTTATATGAGGTGTTGCTACTGGGTGGCATGAGCTGGAAGAAAAACAAGCAGTAGATGAAAGATGCGAAGCCCTAAATCCCCTAGACACACAGTTCCGCTGCATTTCTGTCCTGTCCCACATACACCAAGGCCCTAAACATACACAAGTATGTGACACACACACACACACACACACACGTCTAGCTAAGCAAGCTCGATTTTGTGTGTTATTACATGTATTGAATTACTGAAATGTATCATATTCATTGCTCAAGTATTCACATAGTTGTAATTTGTGTACATGAATAAAGTATGTTTCTGGCACAACACTTCTATATAGACACATTGTAATCTTAATTAGTCCAAAAGCATCCTACCATGCTCTGTTAGCACATATTGCGGGAAAGGCTAACGACCTTTGGTTAACAGCGGTCCATGTGCATCTCTGGACCAGTTTATCAAATGCTTCTGGTCGGGAGGAGCTTTATTTATAGACGTGCAAATATGATGTATGTACGGAGAGCATGGGAAGGCAGCGTGGGAAACAACAGTCCTCTGAAAGGGTGAGTGACTTTCCAAATACCCTTACAACATCTGTGATAGTAACGCAGTTCATGGGGAGCAGTTGGACTTCCTCTGTACAGACTAAACACACCTCCCTCTCTCCCACTATCAGCTCCTCCTTCTCTACATCCCTGCGACCCTTACATACTAACCTCTGACCCTGTGTGGGTTTAGAAGGTTTAGCAAATCTCATAGAAAAACATACACATATACACACACATAATGCACTCGGGATGACTTCGGTTTCAACAAGCATCTCAGAGCGAGCCACAAATCCTGATTTAGAAAGTCAGAGACTGTTTGAATATTGCATCTCAGAAATTTTTCATCTACATAAAAAAGAAGAAAGTGTGTATTTCTGCCCCACTAGCAGCAAACCAGAAATGCAAACTGTATGTCGACCCTACACGTTATAATATAATATAATATATTATAGTATAATATAATATCTAATATAATATGATATTTATATCCATGACTCTGCGTTACACAACAATATTATATTTTATTATATTATATTATAATATATTACATTTTATATTACATTACATTATATTATATTATATTATCTCCTTGACCTATATGGGGTCATAGGTATTATAATAGACTATAATATAATGTAGTAATAATATAATATTTTTGTGTGACGTAGAGCCATGGATAAAATTATATTATATTATGTTACATTACATTACATTACATTATACACTGCCCTCCAAAACTTTGGAAACGCCCTAGAAAAGTGGGGTTTTGGACAATATTGGCATGAATCTTTTTTAATTTGTGATAATTTTGCACTGATAAGGGACAACACAAACTACGAAAACATATTTTATTACAGTACATAAACAGTTTATACATAGAAAAAACTTAAATTTTAAATTTAATATTTGTAAACTATCTGACCTAAATTGTGTTCTAATTGGTTCATTGTATTCTAAACTTAATTGGCAATCAATTGTTGAAGCTATTAAGGTGTGCTGACCCAAAAATCTTTTAAAAACCTGGGCCAAGTTTAAACCAGTAACCAGGCATCACAGCTGGCAAAGGGGCATGTCTGACTTTGACATGTATATATTGCCATTATTATGTAATCAAAATGAAAATTATTATTGCTGGTCTTCAATGATAATGTCAAGTTACTTTAATTTATTTGCACAAAAAAATGATAAGGATTTATGCTGATATCGTCCAAAACCCCACTTTTCTAGGGTGTTTCCAAACTTTTGGAGGGCAGTGTATTACAACCCGAATTCCGGAAATGTTGGGACGTTTTATTAAATTTGCATAAATGAAAAATAAAATAATTTCAAATCACTTGAGCCAATATTTTATTCACAATAGAACATAGATAACATAACAAATGTTTAAACTGAGAAATATAAAAAATTTATGCACAAAATAATATTTGTATTTTAATATATTTTGTATACAAAATTAGATATTTGGTCATTCTTGCCAAAATAGAATTTGGTCCCATTCTTGCCTGACTATAGGTTTCCAGCTGTTGTAATGCTGATGTGGTTTTGCAGAGCCTTCCCTGAAATGGTCATATGTTGTGGCATTTTTGACGCTTTCAGAGATCGCTTTTAATGACGCTGCACCAAACACTGTGATTTCCAACAAGAATGAAACAGAACACTTTTCCACTTTGAAACAGTCAAAGCCTTGGCCCACAGGACACGACGGCGCTTCTGGACCATGTTCACATATGGCTTCCTTTTTGCATGATAGAGCTTTAGTTGGCATCTGCAGATGGCACGGCGGATTGTGTTTACCGACAGTGGTTTCTGGAAGTATTCCTTGGCCCATTTAGTAATGTCAATGACAGAATCATGCCGATGAGTGATGCAGTGATGCAACAAAGGTTTTCGGCCTTTACGCACTCTTTCACAGATTGGAGAGCCTCTGCCCATCTTTACTTCTGAGAGACTCTGCCTCTCTAAGACATCCCTTTTATAGCTAATCATGTTACAGACCTGATGTCAATTAACTTAATTAGTTGCTAGATGTTCTCCCAGCTGAATCTTTTCAAAATGTCTTGCTTTTTCAGCCCTTTGTTGCCCCTGTGCCAACTTTTTTGAGACCTGTAGCAGGCATCAAATTTGAAATGAGCTCATTTAGTGGATAAAAGTGTAAAATTTCTCCGTTTAAACATTTGTTATGTTCTCTATGTTCTATTGTGAATAAAATATTGGCTCATGTGATTTGAAAGTCTTGTAGTTTTCATTTTATTCAAATTTAAAAAAAATGTCCCAACATTTCCGGAATTCGGGTTGTATATTATATTATCTCGTTGACCTATATAGGTTTGTAGGTATTATAATAGCCTATAATATAATGTAGTATAATATAATATTGTTGTGGTAACATCGTTTCTGAGTCACAGCTTTACTGTTGCGGTGGATACTTGATGAATTTCAATTTTCTGATTAGAATATTGAAGTGGAGATCGCTAAACTGCAAGCTTGTTTTCAGAAAGCAAGCGCGTTTATCCAGTAGCGTACACATGGTTGTGTATCACACTTAGCAGTATAGCAAAGCTCTATTTCAGGGATATAATAGTTGTGTCCCTCTCAGATAAACATTGTTGTTAAACATTTTAAACGGTGTTTGTATTCCGGTTATGCTGCACACGTGCCACAATATCGATACAGGGCCAGCTGTATCGATACTCGTATCGTCAAATCTCTGTGACGATACATCGTTGTATCGATATTTCGAACACAGCACTATATAATAATAAATTCAGTGCCTGTTAATGTGTAGTCGGCCATACTAACCTGCTAAACTTTGACCTGCTTGGAGGTCGGCTGCCTTTAGTTTTTGCAGAAATGACATACTTCACCTCTAAACACGAGGAAAGGGTAAATTAGTCTCGTTTAATGACAACATTAAGACAGTGAAACATGCTGTTTAAGGCTGAAGCACACTGGCGTGTCACATGCACTTCAAGTCGTCTTTGGTCTTTGCAGTGGACGAACAGAAAGCTCGCTCTTTGTGAACAAGCGTCTCTGTGTGAATCAAACAAAAGTGCTGAGTGCATCCTAGCACTCAGACAGTGAATGATCTACTGTTTGTCTGTGGAAGTTTTTCTTTGCCTGCATGAGCAGAGGCGCCCAGAGCCACTGAGCCGTCTTCTTTTATTATACGTCTAAACCATAAATAATTGATCACATGCATTCTGCTCAATACCAGAATCCTCAAATAAGCTAAAAAAAAGACTACAGCTGAAGCAGAAAAAGACGCCTTTTGCTTTAATTCAATTATAGTGTCATTATGCTATGAAAAGCCTGCAACTTAAAAAAAAAAAAAAAAAAAAGTTATTTCCTTGCATCCCCTTGCAGTAGCAAACTGAATGAACTGCAAGCCACTCAGTTCATTGATTATTGAGGGAATAGATTTCTAGAAGTGAGTAGTGATTCCTACTGTCAGCAGCGATGTGATGTGATGTGATAAGGTGTGTGCATCCAACTGGGACAGATCCGTCTGCCTGGGTCCATTAGGAGCCAGTGACCTGGACGGAGGCCCTCATGACCCCCGGGCCGCACAGACAGAGACCCATATGGTACAAGCTAACTTACATTACCACAGATCTTTACACAGCAGGGGACACCAAGACTGGTAAATAAACTAATGGTTTTGATTTATTTTAACACTTTCCCCACCAGCGTTTTGGAAAAAAGTTGCCAGCCACCGCCAGCGTTTTTGCTGATTTTCACTAAAATTTCATGGCCCCCGGAATATTTTGTTGTATGAATATCTGAACATGCAACACAACAAAATAAAGATCAGACCCTCTACTCTCAAAAAAAAAATCTGTTTTATTCTAGCTTCAAGCATTGTTTTTTTTTTTTATCAACACTTGAATGTAGGTAGGTTTCATAAAAAAAAAACATTTTGAGCAAAAAGCTGAGAATCGCATTTTTATCAAATACTACATCTGGATCATATTCAGTAATATTATCAAAGCAAAGACGTGGTAGATGGCTTCCATCAGTACTCCCAAAGCTTGCACAGTCCTTTACCACTTTCTGGATTGACATTTCACTCTGTTTAGGCAGTTTTCATTTATATGCGGTTAGTGTTGATGATCGCGTTATTTTTCATATGCATATGCTTACATATGAGATCACTCGTTTCTGCATCTTTCTGGTCTGTGATTTTGATCGGCACTTCTAGACTCATTCAGGAGATGGGTAATAGCGCTCCTAGCGTATAACAGTGAAAACACGGAAAATTCCGTGTTTGGCGGGGAAAGAGTTAATGTGTCCTTGTTACAGTGCAATTATAAGCTATTTTCCTAATATTTTCCTTGTAATTATGCATAAATTACTGTTATTACTATAGTAAATGCATGTATTGTGTATAACAAGGACACTATAAAATGCAGTGTTACCAAACTAATTGTATACAAACCCCACAGAAATTGGTATTAAAGGCCTATTTGCATCAAAGACAAAATGAGAGAAAAAACACTCAAGATGGTGGTCTAAAATCAACAAAGATTAGTTACACAAAAGCCTAAATTCCAGAAATTAATTTTACATGCATTCATGCAACATAGAATCCAGTGTTGTTATTGTTAAATAAAACTAAAACTGACATTTTTTTAAGTGTTTTTTTTTTCCAAAATAAAGTAAGAAAATAAAATAAAATTATTAAATATATATATAAAATATGAAAAACTTAAACATATTTACTTAAAAATATAAAAATATTATATGAAAAACTTAAACATATATTATAGTTAGTATAGTTAGTTTCTAAAGCAACATTTCTAATTTTTATTTAAATACTAAAATTGCTACAACTAAAAGTGAAATAAAATAACTTAAAGCAAAATAATAATAATAATAATAACAACAACAACAAAGTAATTTTGCATTAAAGCATTACCAATAAATAAATGTAAAAACTCATCTGAAAAAATGAATAAATAATAATAATAATAATAATACACAAAATACACTCACTTTAAAGCAATAAGACCTAAAATTTACCAAAGATTTCACACAGAAGATAACGTATTTTGTGCTGTTCTTGTGTCTTGTTTTCATGGCGTGATGTGAACAGGCCTTCAAAGAGAGTGTGAAAAACATCAACGTCTGACCAGTTTTAATAGCAGCAGCACGACTACAGATGTTGATGTACGTGTCAACCGCTCGTGAAACATATTACATCTAACCAGAAATAGCCTAAATAAAATAGGGCGGAGAGCAGACACTGACCAGAGCTGATTCAATTACCCATAATGCACTCTCTCCACAGCAGAGAGACTAAGCACCTTCAGCGTCTTCTCAGCCCGATAACCCTAAAAACCAAATCAGACCAGCTCTGAAAAGCCAGCTAATCTCGTAGCGCTGCTCAAACGGGCCTCAGATAATGCTAAGCCTGCCATTACTGGTGGAGATCTGAAGCTGCATGCGTAAAGGATGAGGGGAAGGGTGAGTAAATATTATTCACCTGAGATAAGATAATCTTCACACCATGGTCCCTCGTTAACTTCTCTTCCTCCCGTCACACGTTGCGCAACACCTCAGCGTGACGCCTCCTTCCCTGAGGTGTCATCTGCCTTTGCTCACAAAAGGCTACTGGGCTGAATGTGGCACGCCTCTTATACAGAGCCCAAACAGCATGACAATAGTCAGGATGGGGCTTTCAAACAGATCAGTCAAAAGGTTCAAGCCGGCATTATCTTGAGTGTCCATATCTTGACTGCTTTGTGGTGATTTAGATTATGTAAACATCTTGGCTGCAACTAAAAATGCTGTCTCACCTTGCCATCTACTATAATAAATGTGCTACAGTCAGACTGAAAGATGTCTGCTGTAGTTGTGTCACAGAAGAGACCAGAGGCGATTGTAACTGGAGGAGAAGAGCAAGAGTGATGAGACTTTAGCACAGAATCTCTCTCTGCCTGAGAAAATGAGTAAAGATTTGACCATACAAGATTTCATCAGGGTTGTGAGAATGAGGGCAGTTGTAACTGTATTTATGAAGTGATAAATAAAGAATGTTGAATGAATATTTTTTGGGAATTTATGAAAATTTTTGAATGATCCAATCAAAATGACGAGTCAAATGAATATGCAAAATATTCAACAAACTTCAGAGCATTATGCTGTCTTTTCAACTGAAAATAGAATTAAATAATTTCAAATGATTATAATTTAGGTACTTAAACTATTTATGTAATACTATTTTATCTTTATATTTATTCATTTTTATTTTTATATTTAATACATTTTCATATTTATTTATATTTTTATCTCTTATTATTTATTTTATATTCAATAAATTTTCATGTTTTATATTTGCATTTCTCAGTATTTATTATCAATGTTTATTTATTTTTGTATTTATATTTATTTGTTTTTTATTTACTTATTTTTATCATTTATATTTTTATTTCTTATTTATTTTTTTCAATGCTTATTTGTCTTTATATGCATTTATTTTTGTTTTTTATATTTTTATATTTACATTCATTTATATTTATTCTATATTTAATATATGTTCATATGTATATTTTATTTTCCATGTTTTTTTACATTTAGATGTTTTTGTTTATATTTTTATATTTACTTACATTATATTTACATTTATATTTATTTATTTTTGTTCTTAAATTTACATGTATTTATATATTTAACACATTTTCATATTTTTTTACTTTATATCTTTTCATATTTATTCAATTTATATTATTATATTTACAATTTCAGAATTACATTTAGTTATTTGTTTATTTTCATTTAATTTTACTTCTATCTCTCTTTCGTCCTTTCCTTCTTTGTCCCCCAGTCTCTCCAAATCCATCATCTTGACTTGAATTTTAATGTGTATTCAAATGGTGGAGAGAAAACAAGTAGTTGATATAAATGTACAATCCTAAAATAACTATGCAATGATTTTCACTGTACTAACTGCACTGTATTATTTCTGGACATTGTTGTGTTTGAGCAAATAACAATAAAGCCATGTACAGGATTATTCACACAGTAGAAATGTTGGCGTTTATACACGCAATCCATTGTTATTGGCAGGAATAATCACGTCAGCACATCTATATTCATTCTGCTCCAAAGCAAAATATTTTCAAAGCTGCATATTTACAGAGGACGGCCCTCTGATACAGCCCTCAAAACACCGGCAGACAGATGACAGACAGACAAACACACGGCTAACTGAACAAATGACTGTAAGAACTGTATCCTCATGTAGCCTCACTATCTGGCATGAAGTACTCACTCACACAGGAAGTGACCATCTGAGACACTCAATTTGTTTTGTATTTACGGGCAGTTTGGGGCCCGGTTTACCTAAAATAGATGAAACCACAACAACAGACCAGTGTGGAGAAACAAGAATTCAAATAATGGTGCTTCAGTCTTCATGAAGTGTTTACTAGCTATTAAGAGCCTTTGTATCTTTTAAAAGTTTGATTTCATTAACCTGATACCTGGTAAACACAAATGTTTCTTTTTTTTTTAATCAATCCTGTAAACACAATTTTCTTTGATATGTGTTGCTTATATATCAAAGTTTTGGTTGCAAAACACAGCAGACAGCCAGTGAACAGAATATGATGGAAACAAAAATGTGAGAAGACCAAGCCAAAATTTAAGTAATAACATTAAATTCATTGTTAATGCATTTATACACCATAAGATGAGTATTTCTATCTATACACACGGGACGATAACCGTAACTATAGTTTTGATAATCGTTCTAATTCTATGAGAATAGGGAGGTCCACAACTATATCAATAATGGCTCAGAGGAACAATTTCTTTGGAATCACTTTCAGAACGATTTTCCATCTGAGGAACGATAAAAACATTGACATTCAATCAGAATCAATCTTGCTTTTAAGAGCTTGCGCATTTGAAGCGGCAGACGACAAAACTGCAGCATGCTATTATTAAACAGAATGTTATGATCCGCTGATTTGGACATTAAAGTTATTTTTTATAGTTATTGTTTTTGGTGTGAATGGGCCCCAATCATCTTAAACTGGCACTTGCTAAACAAGTAAGTCATTAAACTTTAGGGGCTCTGAGTAAAAGAATGGATGGATATTGACTTAACCCATAAAGAACCCTTTAAAACCAGAACATTAAGTCTAGATTATCAAGTGAAATACAGTTGATTCCTGGTGCAGCAACAAAGACAGAATGACGTGAAACAGATAGAGATTGTAAGCGAGGGTTTTGGACAGGAAGGGCAAAGTGTCTACGCCCTCCCATCCCAACAGAAATCAACTCCCTGCCCTTCCGTAGGAGCATAAACACACCATAAACTCAATTCTCCATCACACTAAACAAACAAACAGCCCAGCAAGCCTCCATAAACACAACTGTTATTGGTACTCCCGTGATGTTCAACTGTGTTTCCATACAAATTGCATCCATCTTACTGTAAATCCAGCACAAATCAAAGTGAAAAACACTTTATGCATACAAAAAAGAACATGTGGACAACTAATAAAACCAACGTCAGTCTTTTAATTGCATGTAAACCTTTAGAGGTGTACCCCCACGGCACTAGAACTTTCCTTTGCACTCGTCGCTTTAATGAGAGTCTATTTCACCTAAAGGCATGTTTGACACCCAGCTGTGAACATTACAATCACTCTCATCCTCACCAGGTGTGATGTTACTGCCAACAAGTGTCTTTGAAAACACACTGTCTTAAAAACATGCCCAGAATGTTTCCAGGGATGGAATCCATGAAAGGCATCATTTTAAATAGCTGAAATGGTGCCTCGACACTCAAGAGAGGTTTTTTTGCTTTTCCGTTGATGCGTCATGGAAAAAATAAAAGAGAATGAGTGACAAAGCCACACTCAGATATTCAAACAATGCCATATTATTACTTCCAGGGAACTTTTTATTGTATAACAACAAAGAAATGCATCTACAACTACCTAGTAACCTACACAATGCACCTTCCCTACCATCATATTCTGATATTGAATAGATTTGACATATAGAAGACAAAAATAGTGTTACAAAAGATTAACACAAAACAGTTGGTATTAAGATGCATGTGATCACAAGTGGTCAACCGAGACGCATTAGCGTTTACTTTACAGCTGGTCTTAAATGCATCTCCTGTGACCACTTGTGTTCAGATTTCGTCTAGACACTCCTCTCTTTATTTCGTCACACTTTACATCACTTTCACAGGAGCGCCGAGTGCGGCAAATGCGAATATGACTGAATGAATGAAGCCATTACACTGCATATAAGTGGGAAAGAAAGTGAATGGAAAGAATACGAACAGTAAAAATGATTTTAGTCATAATACATGTGTTTAGGCACAATATAGTGAAGTTTGAATTCGGTGCAATTTTCTTCAGGTCTGCAGTAGAGTGGTTCTCATTCCTGCATTTTCGCCAAAACATCCATTATAATCAATGACAAAGTTTACACTGTTCAACAAGTGTTTTCACTGTGTTAGTTCTGATGAAAGCATTCATAAGCTTGCAGAAATCATACTGCAATATGGAGATCATTGCATAGTGTGCTCTGTACACATGATTGTGTTCGGCTGCAAAGTGATGCAACATTTAATGCAACTTGAGTAATTCTAAATTTAATGCAATAATCAGCACTTTTCATGATTAGTTCATCTCGGTGGTTACGAGTAAAACGCAGTAAAATTTCGAAAGAGTTCCACATGTAATGCTCATTTCATATGCAAAGATGATAGTCAATCATAGCAGTGGGCGTTTACATTGAAGTCTCACAGCAGACACTCCCCTTCCAATGGACTGTTCAAATCAGAGAGCTAAAGTCAGGGAAGGAAATTACCATTTATATCTAAATTATGTCCATTTTTGGTGGGAAAAAACGGTCACACATTATTTTAAGGTCCAATTCTTGCTATTAACAAACCATTAACTAAGAATTTTGCCTTAATACACTCCCAATTTGCTGCGTATTAATAGTTAGTAAGGTAGTTGTTAAGTTTAGGTGTTGGGTAGGATTAGAATATGGTCATGCAAAATTTGTGCTTTATAAGTACTAATAAACAGCCAATATGTTATTAATAGGCATGCAAATAAGCAACTAGTTAATAGTGAGAATTGGTCCCTATGCTAAAGTGTTACCAAAAAAATAAAAATACTAAGATTATAAATACACTTCAGGCCACAATTTCATGACCATTTAAAATGTAAAAGGCCAAACCAGGTATTAAAAGAAGATAAAACAACTAAGGTAAAACAAAATCAGTACTTTTTTTAATTAACCCAATAACTGGTTTTGAACCAGGATTTTCATCGCATTGGAAAAACCTTGATATGTGAGGTAGTCTAATTTTAAAAGTGTGATTTCAAAACCTGGGAAGTAGTGTATTTAATAAAAAAAATCTTAAACCCATAAGCATTTTTATAATGAATATACTTTTTTTTTTCTAGTTACACAAAGCTAACTAACAAAACAAAATACTTACCCTTAATCTACTACATCAAGTAAGACCAGGTCAAGCAAATGAATAGGTTTAAAAAAACCAGGAAGAACCTTTTTTGACTTATGGAATCCAGAAATCTAATGTACAGTTGAGTAGCTTCCTCAGGTAGCCACCTGATTTGAGGTATCATGTCTATAGCACAACTGGTGCAGGATAAGTAACAAGGCAAAGTTTAATATTTAGGCTTATACTACGGGGCCGTTGAATGCTTGAATCTGATTGGCTGACAAATGTTCTAAGGTCTGCAATTATTTTCAGGGAAATGCACAGTGAACGTAGTTCTCAGCAGGTCTTGACCGCATTACATGTCCATATCACTTCGCCAAATTATTTGAGTTATTTCAAAGATCCTTACAGTAAAAGAACCAAAACCCACAACGACACTGGCCAAACAAATAAATATATCATCTGATTGATGTCTTGAGGTGTGGCAACTGTATTATAAGTGGAATAATTGACTTCGGTCCGTTGAATTATTTTTCTAATAATTCAACGGCCCGTCGTCAATTATTCCTTACTTAATTATGAGATTCTGATGCTTCCTCTATAAATGTCACCAATTAAACAGTGCAAGATTCTGATGTTTCAGGGTTTGTTTGGAGAGGTTAGATAAAGTTTAACACGGTCAGTGAATTGGCAGTGGATCAGAGAGAGTGATTGTGGGTTTGGATGAGGTTGAATTCACATAGCTTTACCCTGCCCACTGTATCATGTCAAATAAATCTCATGTGATATCTCCATCTGCAATTGGTTTCATCAAGCAAGTTATTTCCACCTAATTTCATTCCTCTTAACATTTGTATTTGTATGATGATTCCATACATACTAACGGCTCTTTCAGCCATTTTTCAGCCTCCGGTGCTTGACATAGTTGCCCTGTCCTGGGGAAAAATACAGTTTATGTGGAATTTCCTGGAACGTGAAAAGGCTAGACACACATTCAGCCACACACAGACATGCAGAGCTGTCGAGGTCGAGGAAATGTTAACACACAGCACAGAGATAAATACCACTGTAAAAACATACTGTCATCTTCTTTTTACTGTATATCATGTGCTCTTTTAATGGGAAACTAATATCATCATTTTAACACCAGATGAACTTATTTTCCCATTAGAAAACAAACAGAAACAGATTACATAGTCCAAAACACCCTCCAGGAAATCAATCCATATTATGTACTAGAAAATCCTAAATTGAATCTATTTCATTAGTTTTTTATTTAAAAAAAAGGGACGTGGAACAAACTAGCAATATACATCATTCAAACCCATTGAGGCTGACAAAAGATCTCATAATTAAGACACTTTGAAAAAAGCCCAGGGCAGCAGTTGAACACTACAGTAATGAGGTTCATGGCACACTATTCAAGTGCAAATGAGAAAGCTAAAACACTAAAAGTGCTAACAGCACTGACTTCCATAGGAACACACACACACACACACTTCTGCTAATTCTGATATAAATGCATGTACAATTGAGATACTGTTCTCCCAAAAGTTTGAGGAACAGATTTTCTCAACAAATTAGCGGAAGTCATGTCAAGCAAACTAACAGAAAGAAAACATATGCTAGCAATGTGAACATAAACTTGTACATCTGTTCCTGGCGGTCTGTTTACTGAGAGGGGAGTGATGTATGAGAAAATGAGAAACACATTAACCTGGGTACCAGGATGACCAGCAGGTGCTGAACTTCTCCAGCTAAACAAACACATTTATCAACTGGTACACATGTGCATGTGTGGACACACGTGTGTAAACACAGACCTTTAGACGCACTTGAGTGTTGCTCCATATGCCATCGCCAAAGTCAACCATGAATTCATATGATTAGACATGTACAATAACTTAGTAACAACAGTTACCATCGACAAACTATTGCTATTACAGCTGTTCATACTAATGTGAAAAATGAATGTGAAATCTCCTTCAACTGCATAAGATGTTTTATGAATGATTTCATTCTGTGATTCATGAATTTAATTACATAAGAACAAAATATAAAATGGTCAAAGTGACATCTTTAATCAAACGATGCTAGTTTTTTTTTTTACTGACTTTTAGCCAACTTCTAATTTCAAAGTGATTTTAGTTGATTTAAATGCACTCTGTACATGAAAATTAATATCAACATGATCCACTAACATAAACAGAAAGATAGAAAATTCATAATTTTGAATAAAATATTTATAGTTTTAAAACAATTGTGGGTGTGGGGCTTTGTGCTATTTTTATGTTTCTTTTAATAATACATAAAGTATCAAACAAAGTAGGCCTATCATATTGTAGTCCTATTGTAATATGTTGCATTATTATTATTTTAGGTGTTATGGTATAACACCAGATTTCCATTAGTCTTCAAACCCATGGTTTAAATAAGTTACAGTCACTGTCTCATTATGGAAAGCTCATAATCTCTGGAATACAACAGTATTCTCAGGACAGAAACAAATGTATATTAGTAGAAACCTGTTTTCGCCACAGGATTAAAAATAATTAAAAAAAGGTAAAAGTTTTAACTCACAATTTTTTCTTGCAGTTCTGAGTTTATATCTCATGGCTTTTCTCTCACAAATTTTCTTAAAATTGCAAAATACAGACTCAGAATTACAAGACATAAACCAACAATTGTGAGATAAAAAGTATATATATATAGGCGAAAAAACTGAATTGTGAGATGTAAGATCAGAATTCTGAGAAAGAAGTCAGAATCGCAAGATAAAAACTGAATTCTGAATTTTTATATCTCGGAATTCTGATTTTTTTCTCAAATATCTTGTAGTATTTAGTGTGTGTATGTATGTAAATGTACACATATCCTTTTGCTTATAATGATTTAAACAGTAATGTAACCTTGATTAAGACATTGGTTTGTACCACAATGTAGGTCAGGACATTCAAGTTCATTACACTCATCCATTGCCATGGGCACCATTCCCATTTCCACTCCCACTGCACTGGATCTTCCCTTTGTGACAGACCTCTCTGTGGTTTCTCTCAGTTCCGTTTACAAACCTACATTCAATTCACAACAAAAGAATGATACAGTGCACCATTTACTACACCGGCAATATTTCATGCAGTCATGCACATGGACATCAGCACAGTGACCGAGAAGCGACGGTGTCGCAACACAAATGACGTGTGTTGATTAAGCACATTTGAGCTCTTGATAAGGAACAAGAGAGAGAGGATCAATATTTAAGAGCGTTTGACTCGTGAGTGTAGCGTGAAGCGCACGAGCGCATAAAGAACAATGATCCAGCTGACCATGTGGAGCAGTGATGATGATGATGACGGATCCTCATAGAAATAAACAATGAACACAGAATGCGCTTCTATCAACGGAAAGGAACGTTTTTATGCAAATGCATGCACATGTTTAACAGTTGTATTATTTAATTATATATTGTAAGAACCACCATAGAGCCTATTCTCAAAATGATAAACAGCTTTCCAGAGCGAGACTGGTGACCCTCCCTTATTCGACCATGGCTTTGAAGACTGATGGAGGTCTCGTGTTAGTACAGTGCAAACTAATGAGTGGTTTGGTTCAACAAACTAAACAAAAACTTTGACCTACCGCCTACTAAATAACGGCTAAATTGGATTTTACTTTGAATAAGTAAAAATTACATTCACAAAAGTGCTGATGAAATAAACGCTATTCATGTAGGTTTAAATTGTGTGAAATATCTCGGTCGCTTTAAAATGATCTTAAAAACTTACTGTTTGTAATGGTGTAATCCATACACTGTGCAGCTTGTGGTTTTATCCCCTGGGTGTATTAAAAGCCTGTCTGTTTGTTTGAGCTAATATTTCCTCGTGCTCTTTTCTGTTGTTTCTTTATAGGTAACACATATATCTCTCAGTTGTGACAATACACACAGACAGCCACCCGCATCCTTCCTGTGTCAAGCTCTGCTGTAAACTCACCGCTCTGTGCAATGATTCATTCAACTCCGCCCCTTCTCTCTACAGACACGCCTCTTTTATATTAGACACGCCCCTATACACGCTGCGCTTAAAGAGACAGCACAATTAATACATCTAGCGTAAGATTGACTGGCTGCTTTGTCACTTTAAACTTCACTATTTTGGTAAACTTCACAAAAACTACCAAGAACACTTCCGGGTAATATTTCAGCCTAAAATCAGAGAAAGACATACTAAATTGTATTGTGAAGAACATTATATAAATATATATAAATAAAATTATACAATGTTTTATATATTTACAGTATTACTTTTTCTTTTTTTATATATATATATAATGTGATCTAGACATTGTTTACATCAGATTTACCCCATAATTAAACTGAAGCATTGCTTTTATTTTGTAAATGGTTTCAGATCGGTCTGAGCTTTAGGAAAGCTATTAAAGATGAACATCCTGTTCAGATTCATTTCTGTGCTGCTGAATTTTTAGCAATTAATCCTTAAACAGTCCGTATTGCGTGCAAAAAGGGTGTTACTGTGCCTGACCTCCCAGTGGCCTTTGTCTTTGGATGTCTCTTTGAAATGCAGTTAACTTGATAGGGATCTTGCGGGGAACAATTGTTAGTCATTGTGCCATTGAAGGTCTAGTCAGTACCCGCAGGGTTTAACTGTTGTTTGTATGTTCACATAAATCAATTTGCAAAAGGCCATTATGTGTAATTTGCACCTCAGACATGCGCCTAAAGAGGAGTATCCTCTTGCAGTCCAAGGCCTTTGGCACTGTGTGTACAGAAGAAAGGCATGTTTGAACAGTGAGATCACTATCTGCTCTCAACAGTCAAACAGTATGGTCATATCACTGTTTTTTGTTTTTTCAACCTGAACCATCAGTGGCAGTTACATAGTAAAAGATGCAGCCATTCACATGTTAAATGATGTTAATGGGGTAGCACATTATTACAAGTCTTTCATGGTCATAATTGGATAAACAATGTGACAGACAGTACATTGAGAAAGTCTGTTGGTCACAATCTTGCATCTTGCATCATGCAGTTACTGTCCTTAACATTATATATGTGCTGATTTATTTTCATATATACGGATAAAGCATATTTGTAATGTTTGTAGGTATGATTATTGATGGGTTTTGTCTGCGTAGGCCACACTATAAGCTTGGCCTCTCCTTCTTACTGGGTTATTATTTCTCATCTCTCTTGTGACATCTCTGCTCTTACCCCCTGATGTCCAGATCGATGCTTTCCGGCCTGGAATAAAGAGATTATCTCCAGGTGAACTCTCCCACATCTAAACTCAGTTTCTTCAGATGTTGAATGATTCAGCACTCACTTACCCATTCTCATCTGGCCCAAATCTATCTCCACTGTAGCTGCAGGGGAATGAGGCAAGAGCTGCTGAAACGCCTTGCTTCTTTATGGATTTTTTCATTCTCTTTTTTTTTATGTCAAAACATGCGTTAAATGTCATGCATTAAATGAGACTAAAATACACCCTAGTTATTGACTAGCACTATAATGGCCAAAAATGTTTGTTAAATTTACTGTAAAACTGGCTGCTTTGTGTGTCTGTTATATATTAGCTATATTATTTTATATTTTGTTATGTTATATTATATTATATATGCTGAAAACCTGGACTTTCCATGAACTGTGGTTAATAAACATATTTAGATGCACAGTGTTGTCACACAAACACAAAACACCATCAGGACAACACACAATACACTACAATAATGTAGTAAACATCAACTAAATTATACAAACAGCGACTGTGAAAATAAATCTGCATTGTTTATCCTTTTGATCTTTCACTCCAAAAATTCACAAAATTCCAACCTATCATTGAAGTAAAACAATTGAAAGTGGGGAGAAAATCTCATGATGAAATAAATGTTTTTCTCCAATGAATGTTGGCCACAATTATTGGCACAAATTCTTATGAGTAAAATATCCTAGAATTCCCATTCATATTAAAAAAATTTAGCACACCAGGGTATGAGTAATTGTCCAATATCTGTTCCACAGAATTATAAATATGAACACAAAGCCAAATTCCCTTATCATCCATCCAATGAGAAAAAACATTCATGAAGAACAAGATTCACAAAATACATGGTTTAAGAAAAGAGTTAAAACAGAAAATCCCCATTTCCACCATCAGGGTAATAATTAAGAGGTTCCACCAGGTTAAAAATCTGTGAAAGAGGACGTGTCTATAGTCCTAATGCACGCTGAGGAGGAGTGTTTGATGCCAAAATTATCACAGCTGGAGAATTGCAGAGATTAGTTGAGTCTCAGGGTCAGAAACCTAATATATATATATATATATATTATACAGAGGCATGCAAAAGTTTGGGAACCCCTTGTAGAATCTGTGAAAATGTGAATAATTTTAACAAAATAAGAGAGAGGCATACAAAATGCATGTTATTTTTTATTTATACTGTCCTGAGTAAGATATTTTACATAAAATATGTTTACAACAGTCCACAAGACAAAAAAATAACTGAAATTATTCAAATAACCCCCTGCAAAAGTTTGGGAACCCTTGGTTCTTAATCTGTGTGAGGTTACCTGGATGATCCACGACTGTTCTTTTGTTTTGTGTTGGTTGTTCATGAGTCTCTTGTTTGTTCTGAACAGTTGAACTGAGCACTGTTCTTCAGACAAATCCTCCACGTTCTGTAGATTCTGCAGTTTTCCAGCATTTTTGCAATTTGAACCCTTTCCAGCAGTGACTGTATGATTTTGAGATCCATCTTTTCAAGTGGCTGTGAGGACAATTGAGACTCAAACACAACTATTAAAAAAGTTCAAACATTCACATTCCAGAAGGAAAACAATGCATTAAAGCCGGGGGGTGAAAACTTTTTGAATTTGAAGATCAAGGTAATCTTAATTTGTCTTCCGGGAAACATGAAAGTATCTTCTGTTGCTTCTGATGTGTAATAAATGGAAAAATATATATATTTCAACAAAAGAAAAAAGTTGGATATCTTCATCCTGTTCAAAAGTTTTCAACAGCCAGCTCTTAATGCATCGTGTGTTCTTCTGGAGCATCAGTGAATGTTTGAACCTTTTTTAATAGTTGTGTTTGAGTCCATCAATTGTCCTCAGTGTGAAAAGATGGATCTCAAAATCATACAGTTCACTGCGGGAAAGGGTTCAAATATGCAAAAATGCTGGAAAACTGCAGAATCTACAGAACGTGGAGGATTTGTCTGAAGAACAGTGCTCAGTTCAACTGTTCAGAACAAACAATGTTCACAGTCTGGAGAACTGTAGATGATTTTAGTTGAGTACTAACGACATGCATTTTGTATGATCTCTCATTTTGTTAAAATTATTCACATTTTCACAGATTCTACAAGGGGTTCCCAAACTTTTGCATGCCACTGTATATATATATCAGACAGCACCTACATCACCACATGATGTTCGGGAGGGTTTTAAGGAAAATTCTCCTCACTCATCCAAAAACAAACTCCAGCAAATTCAGTTGTCAGACACGACTGGAACTTCAAATGGCACTGGCTTCTATGGTCAGATGAAACTGAAAAAAGAGCTTTTTGGCAGCAACCCCACCAGATGAGTTTAGTACAAACAGGGATAAAAAAGTACCCCATGTCCACGGTTAAATATACTGCTGGATCTTTAATGTTGTTGGCCTGTTTTTCTGCCAGAGGTCCTGAACATCTTGTTCAGATGCATGGCATCATGGATTCTATCAAATACCAACAGATAAAAAATCAAAATCTGACTGCCTCTGTTAGAAATCTTATAATGGGCCATGTTTGGATCTTCCACCAGGACAACAATCCAAAACAAACATCAAAATAAACACAAAAATGGGTCACTGAGCACAAAATTAATCTTTTACCATGGCTGTCTCTGTCCTCTGACCTGAACCCTACAGAAAATGAGTGAGGTGAACTGAAGAGAAGAAGCACCGTCATGGAGCTGTGAATCTGAAGGATCTGGAGAGATTCTGTATGAAGAAAATGGTCTCTGATCTCTTGTCAGGTGTTCTCCAAACTCTTCAGGCATTATAGGAGAAAACTCAGAGCTGTTACCCTGGGAAAAGGACGTTGCAATAATTGGGTGCCAATAATTGTGGCCAACATGAACTAGAGAAAGCATTTATTTCACAATGAGATCCCCCCCCCCCCACTTTCAATTGTTTTACTTCAATGATAGGTTGGAATTTTGTGAATTTTTTGAATGAAAGATAAAAAGGATAAACAATGCAGATTTATTTTCACAGCCGCCTTTGCTCATGTTTACCAAGGGTGCCAATATTAGTGGAGGGCACTGTATACATACACATTAAAAATAAACAATTTACTATAAAATGTAATCTAATGTGATGTCATATTTAATACTCTTTACTTCTACAAAACAATTTTTACAGTATTTTACAGTAAAATTACATTATTTATTTATTTAAATATTTTTATTGAACAAAATGTAAGGTCTGTCTAATTTTTTTCTTTGTAACAGTAACGACTATTACATTGCTACACAAGATTTATATTTCAAATAAATGCATTTCTTTTAAACTTTCTGGTCATCTCAGAATCCTGAAAACATTAAGGTTTCCATGGAAATATTTATCTACACAACTGTTTTAAATGTTGAAAATGATAAGAAATGTTTCTTGAGCACCAATTAGAATGATTTCTGAAGGATCATGTGACACTGAAGACTGGAGCAATGATGCTGAAAATTCAGCTTTGCATCACAAAAATAAATTAAATTTGAAAATATATTCAAATAGAAAGCAGATATTTACAATTGTAATAATATTTCACAATATTATTGTTTTTACTGTATTTTCTATCAAATGAATTCAGCTTTGAATAAGCATAAAAGACTTTCAAAAACATTTAACATTTTACCAACCACAAGCCTTTTGGTAAATATGGTAAATAAAATTTTACTGTATATTTTTCCTCAATAAAATGACAAAAAAATGTCAGTTTGCTGAACTATCAAAAGCCAAAGCAAGACATCAACAAAAACACTGAAAAATAGAGTAATTTATTTTAGATATGAACCATGCCTTGGTCCAATATAATTCATCAAGTTTTGTACAGTGATAGTCACCTCACAGAGAACAAGACAGGAGATATTGTGAATCATGATCATCGTAATTTTCAAGTCCTTTAAAATAGTTTCCAGATAAGACTGCTGCTGTTCTTCTTAAGTTAGAGTATAAAACCAATCGATTATAAATAAATTAAGCATATCTGCTGACATACACGTAAGCATACTGTATGTGTACACTATGTCAAACTGTGAACCGTAAAAACACATTCTACAATATATTCAGAGAAATACATACAATGTCATTTGTAAGAGCAGACATTTTTATCAGTCTCTGAGCAACAGATCCCGAATGTGAGACTGACTCGATGACGTTTGCGATTCGTCTGTATAAAATCAGCTGACGCAGTGTGACGTCACCTGTCCATGAAGCTCGTATGCTAATGATGAAGATGGAAGATATTGATCCACACAGTATCTTTACACTGCTGCGTACAGATTTGCATGTGCACAGACATTTTACGTGATCATTCTTGATCGCATGAGTATTATTAAAGGGATAGTTCACCCAAAATTGCAAATTCTGTCATCATTTACTCATTTTTTAGTGTTGAACACAAAAGAAGATATTTTGAAGAATGTTGGTGAACAAACAGTTGACGGTAGCCATTGACTTCGATAGTATGGGGAAAAAATACTATGGACGTCACTGGCTATCGTCCATTGTGGTTACCACCATTCTTCAAAATATCTTCTTTTGTGTTCAACAGAAGAATGACACTCACGCAGGTTTGGAACAACTTGTAAATGACAAAATTTTCATTTTTGGGTGAACTATACCTTTAAGATACTCATTATTTTCTTTTCTTTTTCCAAATGCATTATTATATCCTCGAAGACATCACAGATGAGACATCATTAGCTAACACAAATGCAAGTGGCCTTGAAATTGACCTATTGAAATTCCATATCACTATAAAAATTGTTTCCTTTTCTTCTCCTCAGTGTTCAGTTGGTTTAAAAAGCAGAAAAACTCTTCCAGAGACTTGACATTGGCACAAATTCACAGTTGTTACACTTTGCTTAATGCAAATGCATGATTAATACTTCAATATATTTTGCATTATTTAATTATATATTGGGAATAGGGTGTTTTTTCCACGAAAAGTGACATAACCCTTTCTTTTTGTCCATGGGTTTGAAAACTGAAGTTTGATGATGGTAGCACCAACTAATGGGTGTTGATCCTCAACAAACTGTACACAAACATTGACCCAATACTGATGATAAATCATGTAGAATAAAATGCATTTAGTCACATTATGAGTCAAATTTCCATTCCAAATGTATCAAAATAGGATGAAAATAATGACACAGGCCTTAACCTTTGCAGCTTCTCCTTGGCTGGACATAAGCAAATAGTAAGCAAAAAAGAAAATGTCCTGTATGAATCTTACAGAAATTCCATCCTTTTTTTTTCTCGTCAAAATGGCTTTTCACACTGGGCGTCACCCCTTGTTATCATTCTGAACACCCCTTTATTAAACCCATGTGAAGGTACGTTGTAATTTTGAAGCAGAGTTAGCAACGATTTTTACTTAAGATTATGAAACCCTAATTTTGTGTTGTTAACTCTGCATTACGGTGTCAGACTTGTAAAGTTGCTGCATTAGAATGTTAGCAACTAAAACCTGATCGCATGTCTCATATTCACATGCTTTGGACAGTCATGGAAACACTGTGAGCTATATAAACAGTCGTTTCAGTGTTTGAGGGGAAAATGTCAAAAGGTGACAGAAAACAAGCGAATTGGATTGAAGAAGAGATGGTTTTATTCTTACCTTCGTAGTCTGAAAAGTCCATTCAGAAAAACTTGATCAGTCGTGCAGTCGGCAAAATATAATATGAGGATGCGCAATGCTTAAGCCATTATGTAAACAGGTTGTGTGCTGCGTTTGTCCAATCAGTGACGCTGATAGTGACATTAACCTAGGATTTAGGAACGTACCGTAAGAAATGTCAGTTTATGAATACCTAGGATTCATTTTTAACCCAGGGAAAATTATGAACAATGTGAAATGTGAAACATATGATTCAGGTTATGGTTAAGTAGTTCAAATGTGAGAAAGTTTGCTGTCTAAGGAGTTGAAAATTCTCTCTTTTTTCAGTTTCAAGAGACTGACATTACTGAAATCACAGTTTTACAATATTTTCCTTTTTAGAAATGTCATTGATTTCTGCGTGAATGACATCAGAGCAATATCACATAAACAGAATGATAGAGATGAGCTGTGGAAATCTGCAGCATTATGTGAAATGCTGTTTGTTTAATCATTTACAGTGGGGTCCAACAGTATGAGACCATTAGCGTTGTCTTTTCTTTGTCTTAAATATTTCAAAATACTAAAACTTAAATGAAACTTGAAAAATAAAAAATAAAAAAGCAAACCCCAGATGGTCTCAAACTTTTGGACTCCACTGTATATTATGCAGTCACGTCATATTTGACTTTTTTTATATATATTTTGCACACAAAATTTCTTTTTCAGTGAAGGATGAAGTTAATGTATTTTAAAATGTACAATCAACAAATGATTCCCTTCAGAATGATTGTCTGCGTTTCGATGCACTTGCACGCACATATAAACCCACAGTACACCTGCACACCTGGCAAAATGAAATCCAAAAGCAGCTCTTGATGTCCAACAAGGTGCAGCGAAAAAAAGAAAAAAAATTACAGACCAATAATACTGCAGGAGTCCCTCCCAGGCATGTTGTCATTGGAATGAGAGTCTTGTATCAAACAAATGAGGAGAATCCTGTGGCCGGGACCTGGGCGGAGGTGCCCAGGCTGCTAGGGGGCCTGTACAGGGTGTGCTGGCTGTGGTTGTCAGAGGTCAGCAGTGACGGGGTGGGAGTCCGGCTGCCCTTGGGCCTGAACAGGGTGCCCTGGCCCTGGGGCTGCGGGGATGGATTGCTGTGGGGTAGCAGAGGTGGTAACGGTGGCAGAGGGGGTGGGTGGGGTCGGGACTCTTGTTCCGCCACAGTGTCGGGCTGGGCGAAGCCGTACGCCGGAGGCCGAGAGACACCCTTCTGCTGCCGGCGCCAGGAATTATAGTAGGTGGGGTCACTGATGTAGTGGTTGACGAAGGAGTGGGTCTTCTGCCGGTTTGGATCCAACTCGTATTCGCTATCGCTGCCCTGTAATTGAATGAGGAAGAAACGATCTGTTACACCTTCACTTTCTGTAATTGTATTTCTGTAGCCCATTTTGGAAATGGGCATTGTAGCACTTTTCCATTAGAATAAAAACCTCTTAATGCAGCAAGGAAGCATTAAATTGATCCAAAGTGAAAGTAAAGATTTTTACATTCTGAAAGATTTATAAGATTTTTTTTTTTTTACTTTCAATACATCAAAAAAGTATTTAAAAAAAGTAAAATACTGAAATATTAAGCAGCAACCTTTCATCACTGATAATAATAAATGTTTCTTGAGCAGTAAATCTGCATATTTATATGATTTCTGAAGGATCATGTGACACTGAAGACTGGAGTAATGATGCTGAAAATTCAGGTTTTAACATTTTACTGTATTTTTGATCAAATAAATGTAGCCTTGGTGAGCATAAGAGACTTCTTTTGAAAAATGCTTAACTAAAATCTTACCAACTGCAAGCATTTGAATGGAATTATGAAGAAAAAATAATATAATCATGCAAGAAAAATCTAAAAAGCTATTTGAAACTGGACAAAATTACATAAAATTCCATATTCTTCAATTCCAATTTTCAAACATTCTCCTTATAAGATCCACAGTAATGAAAGAATAGAGGTTTGGAATGACATTAGGTGAGTGAATAATCATTAAATATCATTATGGATGAACTGTTGTTTTAATTAGAAGGATATGAGTGGGTTCAGGCTACCCTACAGATTCCTATAAGCAATGCTCTTCTACTAACACAAACTACAGCCTCACCCGAAACTCAGAGGAGCAGTGAACTTAAATGAAAACATAAGTGTCTCCTGAAAGGGCAAAAACATTATTTACAGAGCCTCATAGATGACAGGATTTTTAATGATGACAAATGATTCTCAAAAACCCTCTGCATGGATTGTATTTGTACACCAGCTGTCTTGTGTCAGAGAAGGTCTAAATTAAGACTCATATCGCTTGTTTACTGTGACATTATGCTAAAGTGTGGCATGGTGGGAGGGTTTCTTTGACAGAGTAATGTTATGACAGTATAGGTACCTAACAAACAGGTAAAAAGCTCCCAGTGGGATTGTGGGAGGAGAGACAAATGCTCAAACAAGAGGAGTGCCCCCTACTTTCTCACAGCTTGGGCCAAAAGATTCACAAATCCCCATGACACTTTAAGCTCTAGTTTCATAGTTATTGAGACAGATACTGCAAACATGAAGAAAATTAATGAGAGAGATTCTAGTATCCTACATCATACTTCCTGTTGCATAAAAAGTTACACTATTTGTTATGACAGGGAAATTTCAGTCATGAGAATTAATTTAAACCATTTTCCGGAGCAATGCATAGAAATGAGACCACTGGCCTGGAATGAGATGAACTGCATTGGTTTGTAAATGAAAGGTCATTCTTATCATCATTCATTTAATGGATTTGCAGGAATAATGGCATTTTGGAGGCCCATAGGAACAATTTCTCCATTTTATAGCTCTTTCAAGAGACTTAATGGAGTTCTCAGCTTTTATGTTTAAATTTTTTATTTTAAATTACTTTAAAATTTAGACAAATGAGACAATTGTTTATGTACAGTAACAGGACTGATCTCAAAGGGAGTCAGGTAAAATTCCGACTTTTTTTCTCAGAAGAAGCCTGAGAGGCTGAAGACTTAAGCAAACATCTCCATTTGCTCTTCATTTAATCTCACTGCTGTCTAAGAGAAACAATTCAGATGTTAAAAGGAGCTCTTTTGTGGGGGGTGGTCTTGTGTGTTAAACACTTCATTTAAAATGTTAAATAACATCAACAAACCTACTGACAAAAGAAAACATGTGAAGTATGAATAGTATGGACAGTCAAGTGAATCCCTGTTTATTTACGAGTGAAATGGGATAGTCATTGAGACAGATGTAAGACCTGATTGGATCCTTTAGCTAGTGAATTGGGAATAGTGGGAATTTTATACCAAAATTTAGTCAGGCAGTTGGGGGGAGGGGCTGATGAGTATGAGGATTTGTGTTGTCAGCCAAAAATGCTAAGTCGTTTCAGAGGCATAGCAAGTTATTAGGTTTTGATTAAAGATTATGAAGATAAACATTTTTTATTTGCAATAACATGCACTGATGAATCATGGACAATAAGTTCATAATAATAACAGTTTAAGAAAGTAATCAGGGCCAATTTTGATTTCAGATAACATCAGAAAAACTATTTTAAGAAAATCATTGACCTTGTTGGGGTGAATCACCTGTGAGTCAGACACTTCTGAAGGCTTTTCGGTCAGGCTGCTGCTCTCGGCTGGGACCAAGTCATTGTATTTGATGCTGACATCTTCATCAGAATAGTGCAGGCTGCCTGGACTGGGTCGTGGTGGAGATCTAGAAGAACACAGAGAAAACTTACTATTCACTCATAATCAACATATGCCGTTTTGTGATTAGTAACAAAATCATCTCTGATGTTAAAGAATGTTAGTTCACCCATATATTTTTTTTTTACATCAAATTAGGGCTGTCACAATATCAGATTATCATTACATGATTAGTGTGGCCAAAAAGGTACTGACAATAACACATGTACCAAAATATCAATAGAATAAAAAAATATATACATATGATATAGCCAAATTTCTGACACTTCCTGCCATTGGCTAATACCCCCATGTCTAACAACCAATGTTTTTTACCGAATCATCCCATTTTATCTCCTCCAACATGATTTTGTGTGGCAGTGGTAGCTACAAATTGACAAACTTATTTGCTCCATTTTATGAGGGATGCAACCATGGTGAAATACCACCACATTCTATACTGGAGAGTGAACTAGATATACTGCTGCTTGGTTATTTACAATATTATCATATGTGTAGTACTAACATGATATCAATACTTGATTTTTTATATATCATAGTTAACACCGTCAATACCAGTTGCAACACTCCAAAGTCAAGTAATTTGTCCTGTTCTTCACACAAAATAACAGCATGTTTTCAAAAGACTTGGAATTTAACACACAAATCACATGGACCACTTTTGGTGCTTTACCAAAACAGTAAACTTTACTTTACAGTAAAAAAAAAAAAAAAAAAAAAAAAAATCAGTTTAGTGTGGACTAGACTATGCAGGGGTTTAAAAGACATCACAAGGAACTCATAAAGACCAAATGATGCAGCATCCTCATGGATCAATTCTCAAAGCTGATTTTGATTGGATGAATACACTCATTCTGCACAGTCCAGGAGACACAACGGATGACAAGCCTTCTGAAAGGAAAGGGACAGCGAATCATCCCCCAATTTCAGGGGCTAGAGGGGGTTGCACTGTACTTCTTTGAACCAGTTCACTTGTTTGTTAAAAAGGAAGGCAGAAGGATCGCCGTATAGCAGGATGGGTTTACTAGATTTGCCATAATGAGGTCTGATATGCTCAAAGTCAAGGTCACTGGAGACATTAGCTTTTGAACTGAGGCTGCTAAGCTGCCCTGCTTCAGTACTTTACTTCAGTTGGCTTATAAATCAAGCTGAAATAACACACACGGGGAAGAGGCTTTAAAGAACCATGCGGGGAGCTAATGAGTAAAGGAATATCTAATATGCAAGAGAGTTCATAAAAAACATGGCCAACAGAATCAATGGCAAAATGTAGGATGCTTTGTTCAACCTCAAATGAACAAGAGGACCATGCGCGAGCTGTATACTAATGGAAATCCTTGGTGGTGGAGGGGTTGTCCCAACAAAAATTGGGCCCCTGGGAATAAAGCAAGAGAACCAGGGGGAGGGGAGGGTTATGCCATTGTATCTGTTTAAAATTCAGAGGAGGCTGAGGTTTGAGGAAGGTTGAAGCAGAGAGGTGGAGCCACGTCAAACAGCCCCCAACACCCCTCAGCAGCCGAAGAGGGGCTTCAATTATTCACGAGCGCTGAGGTCTTCCATTCTTCTTATCCAGCCTCATCTCTCGCCTCTATCTCTTCCGTCCCATACCAAACCCTTTCCTTTCCTACCTCCATCAAAGATATCTCTCGTGGCTCCATCTTGATGGGAGCTCATTAGCAGGACTGCATCCAAAGTGGAAGTCCTTCACTGCCCAGGCTCTTTGATCCCCGTCCTGGGCCTCTGCATCTGGGCAGGGAACCAGCACAACCCCCCCAGCACATTCCAGTATAATGGGTCCAAAGCGGCTTCTCCAATTACCACCAGAGGAAGCTTGAAGCAGACCCATCCCTTCATCCAATCAAGTTAAGTTGCCTGCAAGGTCCTTCAGTTCATTAGAATAATGAGAATGCCATAGACTATTATTGCACACTGTTCATGCAAATATGTCCAAATCCAAAAAAGTGTCTGTAGAAGTCCTGGAGCATAGTGTAAACTACAGTGGAGTTTGGGGGAGGTCTGACCTCACCAATTAAGGCCTGAACTCCTTCAAAGGATTAGATGCATGCATTAAACTGTTTTAATTTTACATATTACATTGGAAAATTAGAGTTTTCAAACAATGGCTCACTAAGGTTAATGAAAATATGAAAGATATGCAGTCACCTGGTCATGTTTGTTCAATGTGGTAAGCATAGCAAAAGTAGTCACTCAAGCCTTTTCCAGTGCAATAACTGGTTGGTCATTTAATTTTTGCAGCATCACACTGGGTAGATCTACCAACCAAGAAATGTCATTGGTCCAAAATCATGAAAACATGTTGTATTGCAACTGGTACGGATAAAATGTTATGATCCATATCAGACAATATACTGACAAAACGTACATATCAATCACTTTATTGTAGATATCATAGATGTTTGGCTAAATGTGCTAGCAGCAACAAAATACATTTTGGGTTGGGTTCTTGAAGATATTTATCTTAGTCCTTAATCTACTGGGGACACGGTATGTCTATTATAAATATGGTCTGATCTAAGCTCAAGAGAATGTGAGGAAAGATGCTTTGTAGATGCAGCTTACATAAATGGTCAATTTCCACAGAATGCACTTTGAATGTCAATAAGACACAAAGGAGGCGGATCTGAGTGGTCAAACTTTCACAGTCTGGTGTGTTCTTTCAGCTGACAGATTGCAGTTGAAGATTTGAAAAGAGCGACTGTCATTAAAATCCATGCCAACTCAATCCATTTAAGGGATGGCTGAAGTAGAATTTAAATCAACAGCCGGGCCAAAGCTCTATGTGTGGACAGAATACATTCCTCTCTAGCTCTTTGTTTGCAGCCATTTGGAAATTAAACCCATTGTGCAAACAATGTCCCGAACAGCATACTGACAGTGTTTACCTCAAAGAAAATTCCAGAAAAAAAACATTATATTAGCAGAGCAAACTATTCCACTAGATACTGATCGAGTCTGTTGTACTCTCTCTGTGAGGTGATGTTACTGTATATGTTTCTAATGAGTGGAAATTGTGATTCATGCACACATACTAACCGGGTGTAGATTCCGTTCTTACGACAGAAGGAATTTTTGACCGAGATTCGACGGTTGTTGAGCTCCAGGGCAGGGAAGCGTCCTTCATCCAGCCGTACCATCTCTCCATGGGAGAGGGGCAGAGATGTGCAATTCGAGTGGGCACCTACAGACAGAGATAAGAGGACAACCTATGAGGATCTATCTATCCATTAATCCATCCATTCAACCAATTATATATTAATCCAAATTAATAGATGCTTATCTAAGTACACATAAATTTACTTCACTTTGCTGTTGACATCAAAATATGTTGTGCATCTAATCTATCTGTGGTATTTTCATGTAAATTCATCTCTAGGCCTACCAGCCCAGATCTTGAACCACTAATCTCTAGTTGTAGGGCTCTGGGTTTGGCCTCGTTGTGTACATGACCATGGCAGCGAAGCAAGCCAAATCTCACTAGGTCATTCAGCACACATCTTCTAAAGTCAAAAGACCTCTGATCTCAAAGAGTCAAACTGAAGTGTGATTCCAGGGAGGTGAGGAGAGCAGTGACCTCTACGCCTAAATGGACAGTGTGAACTCCCACCTTGCAGAACTTCTGGCCTCACTGGAGTTCAGTAAAACAAACCGGCACCAATAGATCAGGACCGACTAGGGTCAGGCGGGTGGGGCATATCTTGAGAGAAGCCCTTTGTGTCCTACACAAACACTTCCCTTGTGCTATTTGCTCATCCACAACCCTGTTTACTGACCCTGGCCCTGGCACAGCACAAAACGCTGACCAAGCTCAGAAGCAGCCATGTGAGAATCCCTCACACACACACACACACACACACACACACACACAAACACAGAGAGAGACAGATCAGCCCACAACCTGACCTCCACAGACCTCCCAGTAGAAAGTTGCAACATGCGTGGAGCCCACAGTCCATATTGGACACAAAACTAGAAAGTAGGGCTGGGTGATATGGGCAAAAAAAAATAAAAAAATGATCATGATGAAATTTTTCTAATAAGTCGATACTGATAATTATCATGATGTTTAATTTTTTTTCTTTCTTTCAAGTTTAACGGCAGATTTTTGCTCCTAAGTGAAAGCTGTAGAAACCAGACCATTAAGTGTGGTTTTAAACCTACTATTTATGGTCAGAACATGAAGAAACACTAAGTTTTTGAACTCTAAACATTTTTCCAGTCATTTTTCCTAAACAACAACAACAAAAAAAACTTTATATAAAAATTAATTTCTAAAGTTCACAAAAACACTGTAGTTATATTTCATTACTCCTTCAATACATTTAATACATCTGCATTAATAATATGATAAAATTCAATATGAATATCCCACATTTCTGCCACAATACCACGATGCAGTTGTTACTACTGTAAATCCATGGTCAATGATGGTGATTTGTAGTTTGAAAAGCTTACAGTAGATACAAAATATAGTATTGTTGCACACAGTGTTATTATCAGCACCCGTTTCATCTGGCTTTAAACTAGTTTAAATCACCGAGTCATATTTGTGTGATTTATAAGGCTGAATTCAAGTGCTTCACACTGGATCTCACAGCGCTATTTAGTGCTCTTATACCGAGACTCATCAGCGAGTAAACACATCTTCTCTAGTGAGCTCGCGCTGTTCTGCCATTTGAACTTTGAGCCAAGCGGATAAACGATCTGTGTGGCGCTGCTCAAATGAGTAGCGCTGCTCTGTTCTGCTTTTGGCATTATATTGAACATTTATCGAACTCTTGTTATCGTTTTATCGAGGAAAATTATATCACGATTATCGTTATCGGTTTATTGCCTAGCCCTAATAGAAAGCACTCGATCTGGCAAGATCTAATCTAATTGGTTGGCTTAATGCAACTTTTTGCAATAAATGTATTTTTAACCAATCCAACTGGAAACAAAAGGCTGAGTCAGTCAAAAGGATGGCTTTTTTTAAAGGCTGTGACACACCAAGCCAATGGTCGGCCGTCAGCCAATGTTGATCCATCGTTTAGCGCCTTTCAACTCAGTTTTTGCAGTGTGTTCCACACCGTTGACACTAGGTGTCAGTGAGATAGATCAATCTGATTGGCTGTTCAACTTAGCAAACCAGTGCACAAGAAGAAAATTAAAAGTAATGAAAGCATGCAATGACAAAGTCAAGAGGTCTCAATATTTTTACATCTTCATCTTACCTGTGCATTCCAGTATGCAAACATTTTCATAATGACATGGCCATCTAGAAATTGAAGTTTGTATATATGTAGTCCTAGTTTTTGGTTTACCTTTCTGAATGATTAATACAGACTACTACCACCTGCTGGTATGGAGAGTTATTGACACAGGTGCTGCATGTATGCGCTAGTTGGCTGTAGTCTTTCTCCTATGATCAAACTCAACTTTCTGGCCCAGATGCACACAATGTGAGGCGACAACACAATCGGCTTTCATCACCGCTAGTTCTTTTATGTTGGTTTGGTTGTAATGGCCTTAAGGGTTTGTGGTCCATAAGTGGCAAAAACCTCAGAGTTTTGTGTGAAACTACTCAAGAATAGTGAGAAAAGACTTGATTGTCACTTCCTTTCCTAAGCTGAGACAAGACATGAAATGACAAGTGATGTAATTTTGCGTGAGGCAGCAGACTGCCTCCCCGTGAGTCAGCAAAATGAGTCAGCAATCATGTTGATAGTAATGACCACAACCAACTGAAGCAAACAGATGCTGCTATTGATTCTTTGAGCCTCTCTCAAGTGGAAAATCACTTTTTCCCAGAGCACTATGGCAATACCCACCAGTGATGGGAAAATGGAGCTAAATTTGAGTCCATTTCAATTTAGTCACGTGAGTCAGCAGAGAAGGACAGGGCAATCAGGGTAATTGAGAGATATTATGGATCTATTTTCAGTGTTTTTGGCTTATCAACCCACCTGAGTCTGTTTTCTTGGTGTATTTTTTGCTCTGCCCCCGTATGATGAGGATGAAGATGAGCAGAAGGATGAAAATGAGGCCCACAAGAGCAATAACCACCAGAAACCACCATTCCTCATAAAAGGGGGAGACCTTTTGGGCTGGTAAAAGGGAAAAGAAGCAGAAAAATGGGTTTGCACAACATAGCACAAAACCATTTAGGATTTTTCTGGTGTGCAAGTTCTGGTTCTGACCTGATATTGAAGGAGAAGGAGCACTTGGAGAACCGTAGCCATAGTCATTCACCGCAATTACACGGAAATCATAGGTGACCCCTTCTCTGAGGGTATCCAGGTTAAGAGTGTAGGATGTCACCTCTTTAGGGATGTCTTTGATTAGAATATCCCACAGTCCTTCATCTGTTTATGGTTAGAATGCCATTATTCCATTTTGTAACGACCTTAAATGCTGCGTTTCTGAACAACTTCTGCTGTTTTCTTTTTCACTTACCAGATGGTCTTGCTTCGATAACATAGCGTGTGATGGGAGCACGGCCCGGGTCACCGCTGGACCAGTGGAGAGTCAGGGCAGAGCCATAACGAGAGATAAACGGCTCCCCCGGAGGCCCTGGAGCACCTGTGTCACAAAATATGGAAATAAGGTTCTAGTGGTGCAGAAAATTAAACATCTTCAGCTTTAGATTTATTACAAAATAGTAAATATGGAGCTAAATGCAAGGCAACAAGACCTTCTCCAGGGCCAGTTGTGATGTTTGCTTCGATCTCTGGTCCATAGGTAAGGGTTTTAGCACGGATGCGGAAGTTGTAGGTCACTCCATCTGCCAGATCCTTGATTTTCATCCACAAGGGGGCACTGCCCTTCACATCCACAGTGACAACCTTACTGACACCTGAATTGTGAGGAGAGGAGTCTGTAGAGGAAACACTCAAACTCTAGATACCATGCTAGAGTAAAACACTAACAATGACACATACAAGCACTCATTATTACACTGCACTGTGTTCATATTATTGAGTTATATTAACACACACTACTGTTCAAAAGTTTGAGGTCAGTAAGATTTTTCAAAAGCAATTTATACTTTTCTTCACCAAGGATGCAATAAATTGATCAAAAGTGTCAGTAAAGACATTTATAATGTTACAAAAGAATTATATTTCAAATTAAGTTCTTTCGAACTTTCTATGTCTAATGGCTGCTTAAAAATTCCGCTTTGCCATCACAGGAATAAATTACATTTTAAAATATATTATAATAGAAATCAGTTTTTTTAAACTATAATAATATTTCACAACATTACAGTTTATTATTATTATTATTCAAATAAACTGCAAATGTGGTATTCAAAACCCTGTTTAACATTAAAGACTTCTTTCAAAAAGATGAAAAAAAATTATAATAATTGTACTGACCCCAAAACTTTAAACGGAAGTGTACTTTAATTAAAATTCTGGTTATATATTTTTGTACAATCTAAAATTAAGGTTTTAATTAAGGATCTTCCATTGGCTTACACTTATAGAATGTTCAGTATTCAACATGTACGATAATCATAACAATGTTAATATTTGCATTTTGAATTACTATTGGTCTTCTTTCTTACAGCTGTTTGCATACTGACTTGTAATTGGTCTTTGCAAATTTATGCAGTAGTATGCTGTATGCATAGAATATCTGATTGATCTACATTGCTAAAATGTCCAGAATGCAACAAAGAATACTAGGTAGGGTACTGTATCCCACAATGCAATGCATGTGACTTGACCTTCCATTTTTAATGTGCTGAATGTGCCGGATGTAATTTTAGCAATTTGTTATATATAATTTGTTATATATTTGATACTTCTGACCATGGCTTATAACAATGCATTTGATCCTATCCTTTAATTTGTACAAAAGCAAAGGCAAAAACTAAAACCTAAACTGAAATTATACTTTCAATCTATTATTTTGTTACTTTGCAAGCACAGGTATAGCTTTTAAGGTTTTACAGTCAAATTCACATACGTGTGAACACTGCACGAGGTCATGCTCTAGGGGTCAAACTAGTAGAGAGAGCTGGGCCTTTGCCTTTGAGGCGTATCCTCCAGATGCTGAGATACGGCCATTGGTAAACAGCAGCCTAGTACATCTGTTCTCCCCCAAAGCCTTGACCACTCTGGAGCCATTATGGGACCACATCAATTCCTCCTCTGATCCCAATTACAGTGGAATTTGGCCAATGCACCACACTTGGCAATTTTTTTTTACCATGCCTTGCTCAATAACAGGGCAAAGGGAGGGAACATCACAGAGGAATGCCATTCATTAACTGCCAAAAGAAGCCTCATCTTGAACACATTTGGAGAGCAAATTTCAGACATTCGTAAGTTTAAAAAAGCATGACGGGCCTAAAAGGGTGTAAATCAACTGCTGACTAAAAGTTATCTCAATAATTTGCTCAGCCAAAGCTTTTAGTGTGGTGCAGTTTCTCACCATCCACAGGCGTGCAGGGCTCATAGACCACACGGTATCCTTCCACGATGCCATTGGGCTGCTTGGGCTCACCCCAGGACATGTTGACCGAGGTGGTGGTGAGTTCACTAAAGTGGATAAAACTGGGAGCACTTGGAGCTGTGGAGTAAAAGAAGATCTCTTTAAACCCTGAACACGATTTCACGAAAGTGCATTTTGATTGACTGATTTCAATAGAGCTAGCCAGGGCGCAAAATGAACAGTTGCCAAATGTGAGTAAAAATTGACCTTGGTGAGTAAATAAAACAGTTACTCGCAGTTGGCCGATAACTTTATTAGGAACTGCAACATAATACATGGTATAAATCAAATTGTAAGATCAATAATATGATTCTTGCTGAAGTAAGTGATGTGAGTCTACTAAAATCAAAATCTGTTGTGTGTTCTTTGACAGGTTTTACTAGAGAAAAAAAGCTTACAGTCACATTTATCTCAGGCAATAAAGGTATCAGGATTTTATCTTGGGTGTCTCAGGTTTTTTTTCCCCTCACAAACACATTTGGCATTAACAAAGCCATATTAAAATATGTGGAAGAAAACAATAATAGGCCTATACATTTTTTTTTTAAATAGTTGCAGTTTCACACAGAAATTGAGATATGATGTATGATGCTGCATGTGTCCAGAGTAGTGTGTCATAAATATTTAAGGAAAAAAAAAGTATTTTCTTTCTCATCCACACGACTGTTTGGGAGCAAGATTTTTCAGTGTTTTAATCCAGTCTCTTCTGCTCAGCAAAGCTGCATTTATTTGATCAAAATACAGTAAAAACAGAAATATTGTGAAATATTATTACAGTTTAAAGCAACAGTTTTCCATTTAACTGTATTTTGAAATGTAATTTATTTCTGTGATTGTAAAGCTGAATTTTCAGCATCATTCCTCCAGTCTTCAGAGTCACATGATCCTTCAGAAATTATATCTAATATGCAGATCTTCTGCTCAAGAAACTTTTCTCATTATCATCAGTGTTGAAAACAGTTGCAGCTTATGATTTCTATAAAAACAATCATACATTTTTGATCATTACTGTCATTTTTGATCAATTCAATGCATCAGTTCTGAATATAAGTATTGAATTCCTTAAAAAAAAAGACAAACTTTTGAACAGAAGGCCTTAAAAAAGAACTTCTCAGCACATGCATATTTAAGCACTCTTCTTCTGTTAGAGGTCAGGGTAATGTTGCAGTAATGTAAGGAGTTTGTTTGCCCTCCGGAAGATTGGCACGGGGCTCATATTGGCTCATCTCCCAGTGTCTTAGTGTAAGCTAAGCCAAGATTCAGTCTCGCTTGTACTGTTCTCATTGTTCCTTCCTCACTATACTGTCAGTCTTTAAGGGAGCGGAAAAGGCTGAATTAACTTTTCTCAATCACTTGGAACACAGTTCTCCTTATGCTGACATGCCAAAAAGCACTTCCTCAATATGTGGCCCATTTTCTCCAACCCGGTTCCCAGCTCCCCATCCTAAATGAACTGTCACAAGCTTCCGTTCCTACACACTACCCCCAATACTCAGAGACAACCCATCTCCTTCACAGTCTAACACCACAGCACTCATGCAATCTGTATGATGTGATCCGTCCAATTGAAAATGAATAACCTTTTCAGCAGGGAGCTTTGGGAAAACAGTGGGATCAAAGATGTAGTATATTCTCCCAAAGCATTTCAGACTAAGTGGGTTTAGCATGAAGATCACGTCATTGGTTGTTGATTGATGTATTTTGCATGGACTTATGTCCAGCGGATCACCTGCTTGCTGAGTGCGCCCTCTGGTGGGCAGCGAGCGCGGGCCGTCCCCTGCCGCGTTGAAAACAGCCACGCTGATCATGTAGGTGGTGTAGCCAGTCAAGTTCTTCAGCTTCACGCTCAGCTCCGGCAGAAAGAGAGTGCGGAGTCTCTCAGTCTCATTCTGCAGCTGAAACTCCCAATAATAAATCTAGAAAGACACAAATCACACAAATTAATAATTTCAGAAGATGTAAATCTGATGGGCTATCAAGCTTAATATTTTAGAGCAGCAGTCCTCAAACTTTTCAGACCAAGCCTGACCGTGTCTGATTAAATCAGTCTATCAGACTAAGTACCACTTAGTCACCTAGTCATTATTCAATTCTAATAGAATAGAATAGAAGAATGAGGCTTTCTTGGCCTGTTCACACCAAGAACAATAACTTTGTTATGACGTCTGTCGCTTTGACTCAATCAGTACCTGCATGACCAGCCCAATCTCATGGCAATTCGTACATATTTTACGAGGTGGCTAATTCGTACGAATTCGTACGACCTCACTCGTACAAATTCATACGATTTTTGCTAAATTCGTACGAATTAGCCACCTCGTAAAATATGTACGAATTGCCGTGAGATAGTGTTGGTATGACTGAAGAAGCAGAAAAGCTCTGAATTCAGAAGACAGAAAGACTAACAAAAACACATTATCAGTATCAGTGTAATTTGCATAAAACGTTAATTTAGATAATTTACATAGAATATGAAACTGATCCACGTCTATAGATGGCAGTGCAGTGTTTAACTCAAGATGCTAATGCTAGCTAGAACAACTCAATGCACCTTTAAAAACAATTTTGGGGAATAACTAGTTATGTAACAGAATTACGTAATTTAATTACAAAATAAGGTTACACTTTATTTTAAGGTGTCCTTGTTACAGTGTAATTATACATTTAAGTAATGAGTAATATGAATTAACTACATGTACTTACTATATGGTTAGTGTTTGGTTTAGAGTTACTTGCATGTAATTATGCATAATTTATTGTTATTATAATAGTAAGTACATGTAAGATGTGTAACAAGGACACCTTAAAATAAAGTATTGCCCAAAATAAATGTAACTGTAATCTGTTACAGTTACTGAGAAAAATCCGTAATTAAATCACAGTGATGAAAATGTTAACATTACGAAGGGGGGACGGATATGATTGATTTCTTTCCCAAATTGCATCGACTGCTCTAAAATATGTGATACCGATGTTTCAGGAGTTTAGGACACAGAATAGGACACATGCTTTTTTGATAACTGTTTTATTTCCTATTTGGATTTATGTATATACTTTATTTTTTAGGATTAGCTGTTATTTTGGCATTGTTAGATGCCAGAGTTTTCTGTCATAGCTATGCAAAGATTTGATTTCAAAAACAGTATCATAGCTTTTAAACAGTTTCTTGTTATGATTTTAAATCTGTATTTATCCTCAGAATGATCGCAAAGAGGTGCTAAAGTCTGATTTTGTGATGGTTGTGCTTTAAAAATTAAATTATTAGAATCTTAATTCAAGTGAAAATGTATTTTGAAAGTCTGACAGTAATCGGTGTTGAGTACTAATGTAAGGTTAACCCTGCCTGCTTTAAATGTCTCAAAATGATTAACAGTTTAAAACATTTGTTAGAAATTTAGAAAAGTAATCAAAAAGTAATCAAATGTAATCAGTTGCATTGCTTTAATAAAGTAATTGAAATAATTACACTACTTATTACATTTTAAATAGGGTAACTTGTAATCTGGATTCTATTACATATCCAAAATAACCTTCCCAACACTGTCTAAAATGCATATATTATTCTTCTGTACCAAAATATGTGTTCTTTAAGCTGTAAAGTTGCCTAAATCTTTCTTGTAAGCAGTTGTACTTCTTTTTATGAACTTAAAGTTGTGTGTTTAAGGCATAATTCCTGTGAATGTATTTATGTAAACAGTCCTTACATGTAACGTGAACGTTAAAAGGTTTACTGGCTTTACATGATCATGACAGGAGTTGGATATTACAGTAGTCACATTAGTCTGGTATCAATCAGTTTGCAGCATATGCACCACTAGTGGTTCTAAACCAAACTGCCAAAACAACTTAAAAGGTAAAGTTTGTCAAGACATACTTTGAATATTGGTTTGACAAAGCTTCGTCTGAAAGTTTAAAACTGTTTGAAGAGTGGTTTGATGTTTAAAAGTTGTATAAGCCTTTTATAATGAATACTTGGGCAGCCTGAAGAAAGGTTTAAAGCTTGAAGGTTACATAAGACTTCAGCTTTTGGCAGCCTGAAGAGACATATGAATGGTGGTTACTAGGGTGGTTGCTAGGTCAGTTATTTTGAAAGAAACCACAATATATCCAAGATTACACAATGACAGTATATTGGCTTTGTCAGGCTGTCACAAACGCACTTCATTGGTTAAGTCAATATTGCGAAAATGTGCAAGGTTTCGAAAACTAACATCTCTGTGTAAACAACAACAAATGCGAATTTGCAAAAACAGTGCTGTATTTTGCATGTAAATTACATTCTCAGTCTATAGGTATATGTGCAGGTGTGTAGTGCTGCTTTACAAAGTGGCATCGCCATCTACTGGCCTGGCATGCAAAATACAGCGCCTTTAGTCATTTTTGTAAATCCGAGTAAACAGGGATTGTTTGGACAATGTTGTCATCCTTATGTGAAACTTTTCACAAAGGAAAGGAAAAGCTTTTTTAAACATACCTTTAGTTGTGAACAATTTTAGACATTTTTACAAACTCATGTGAGCAATTAGATTAAAACAAGTGATTCATTCTTGAATCTGATTGTAAATAACTAACAGAAAAAACACTTGATTGCTGAAATATTATCAGAAAAAAAAGATTCTCAAGTTGGCATATTGGCAGACAAGGATTTATCATGGTTCACTGGGGCACAGCAATATTTTAAGGTCTAGCTGAAGCACTTTGAAATGTTGTACCTTATAGCCTTGAATATCCCCATTCTGGGCCTCCACTGGAGGAGGGTCCCATGTGACATCAAGCTGAGTAGCTGTTGAGGACTGGATAGCGACATTCTGAGGTGCAGCGGTGGGCACTGATGAGAACAGAGAGAGAGAGAGAGACGATGTATCCTAGACAGTTTGAACTGATTTATTAGACTTTATACTGACTGACAGCACTACTGCACGTTTTATTAGACTGTGAAATCAACAATATTGACTTGGAGCATCAAGGAGGAATATTTGTACCCTTACCCGCCTCTCCCACGAACACTTCCTGTGGCGAGCTGGTGGGCCCCTCCCCTACCGCGTTATACACGCTCAGTCGGATCTCGTAGCGCTTGTGTTTATTCAGATCTGAACAATGGAGAAAATGTGCACACATACACACTCTATTCAATATAGCATGATAAAACCTTAAGTGGTGCTAAAACATAATGATCCCGTTCCAATGAAGTGAGATGTTGAGAGGAAAAGTCAATGACAGTGTGGAGAGAAATGGGCACAGTCAGACAAGACCAGACGTGAGAAGAGAGACAAATGAGATTGGGCTTTCGTGTGAGCAAATAAACGAGGTGTGAGAAAGAGACGTTAGAGTTCAGAGATTGAGTTTGGCAGGAGGGAATGGATGAGTGGAAAGCAGTGTTGGGGAGTGACAAACTAAAATATTAGCGATAGCTGCTAACTTAATGTTCTTCAGTAGCGTTTTAAAAACTGTGTAATTTTCCCACTAACAAGCTAATGTTAAAGGATTACTCCACCCCAAAATGAAAATTTTGTCATTAATCACTTACCCCCATGTCGTTCCAAACCCGTAAACGCTTTGTTCGTCTTCGGAACACAATTTAAGGTATTTTGGATGAAAACCGGGAGCTTGTGACTGTCCCATTGACTGCCAAGTAATTAACACTGTCAAGGCACAGAAAAGTATGAAAGACATCGTCAAAATAGTCCATCTGCCATCAGTGGTTCAATCTGAATTTAATGAAACGACGAGAACACTTTTTCTGCGTAAAGAAAACAAAAATAACGACTTTATTCAACAACTCCGTAGCGTCCCCATAGCACCATTTTGGAGAATATCCGCTGGACGCAAATAGCGTACGCTGTTCTGTGTCAGCCGCACCACAAGGATACATTTTCTACATTTATTTATGCTTTGATTTGATCAAAAACAGCGTATTCGTGTAGTGCGGCTGACACAGAACAGCGTACGCAGTTTGCGTCCAGTGGATACTCTCCAAAACGGCTCTACGGTGACGCTACGGAGTCGCAGAGGAGACGAATTGTTGAAATAAATCGTCATTTGTTTTCTTTCCGCAGAAAAAGTATTATCGTCGCTTCATTAAATTCAGATTGAACCACTGATGGCAGATGGACTATTCTGACGATGTCTTTCATACTTTTCTGGGCCTTAACAGTGTTATTTACTTGGCTGTCAATGGTCACAAGCTCCCGGTTTTCATCCAAAATATCTTAAATTGTGTTCCGAAGACGAACAAAGCTTTTACGGGTTTGGAACGACATGAGGGTAAGTGGTTAATGAAAACATTTTCATTTTGGGGTGGAGTAACCCTTTAATCAAGACAGTTCATTTAAAAAAAAAAAACAAGTGTGAAAAGTTATTCACAGGTTTGAGTCCCTTGTGCAAATGTGAACATCTTTATTTGTATGAATATGCAAATTAGTAAAATAATACAAATTAATATGACATATATTACATAATATTAAATTTAATTTTATGGTAATAAATAATAGTATTTGTAACTACTATTAAGAATAACTTTGCAAAATAATATATTATTTACTTATTATTATTACAGTTTAAATTAACTTTTTTAAATAATATATTTTGAAATATAATATAATCCTGTCACTCCTGGTTGCTACTCAAAAAAACGTCATTTATTTATTTAAAATATTTTGTTTACTTATTTAAAATATAATGTTTTTGTAACATTATAAATGTCTTTACTGTCATTTTTTCCTGGCTATTAATTGAATGGTAGTGTGAGTATATATATATATAGAGAGAGAGAGAGAATATGTAAGAATATAACTTCTTTGCAGTTTTATTTTAGCTACATGTTCAATATTCTAGTTTGACTGTAGTTGAACTACTTAAATTATGAACAGCTTAAAGTAGCTTTCCCAACACCGGTATAACTGATGACGACAGAAACACTGATGAAAGAGCGAGAGTGAATCTCAGGACTTACTGTCCAGCTCGTATTGGGTAAGTGAGGATTCGGTCAGGTTCCTCATGCTGTAGGGGGCTGAAGACGGTAGGGCGGAGGGGAGAGAAGGCAGAGGATGGCAGCGAGGAAGACCAAAGGTAAAGAGGGAGAAGTATAAAGAGAACGTAAGAGAGAGAGAAACAAGAGCTGGATTAGCGCATTAGCTCATGCTAGCAGAAAGGCTGGCAGCTCTTCAGACTTTAAGTGAGAAACTAACTGCTGAGGAGACAATTAGCACAGCCCTCATACACTGTAAAGCTCTCATTACATGCATGGTAATGAGATGAGCCACTATAGAATCTGCCATTACAGGGAAAAATTAAACAGATGAGTTAGCGTTTTTTGCTGAATTAGCTTATCTATTCATGTTCTAATACATGTAGTATAGTAGTAACTTGATTTCCGGGTTTAAGGATTGTTGGCAATAGCCATTAGTCTAATAAATAAATTAATAAAACTGAACAAAAGACTCATTTATTTAACAGACATTAACAAGTTTTTTTTTTTTTTTTGCTTGGTACCATGGTACTGCTACATATTTTTTTAAGTACATGGTAGTAATATCAAATCAAATCACTTTTATTGTCACATCATCACAGCACATGTGCCTTTATGAGTGAAATTCTTGAGAGCGTGCTCCATACAGTGCAGAAACAATTAACATATAGACAGTACCATTACTTACAGACTTATACAGATGACAATGTGCAATATACACATACATATACTCAGTACACACAGTGTACTGTTAGACATACTTACAGTTATCAATGCACATTATACACTGTATGTACACATTCTACATTATGTACACTACTATACATGAATATAATAGTCATCATATCATGTCAAGTCATCATATTATACCATGACTGTACCATGAGACAAACGACTACTGTATATATACCACTGCAAATTTTGTAAAGGACTAGATAGACAAGTAGATACTAATCTTTGTTCTTTATTTGAGTAAGTTGAATGAAGACTCACCTGTGAGCTCGGCCCAGTTGGCAGATGGGCTATTAACTGTGCGCACTGTGAAGCTGCGTAGGCGGTCGTAGCGCAGTTCTCTGTAGCGTACTCGAAAACCAAGCAAAATACCATTGATCTCCTCCTCGGGGGGTGGCTGGATGGGGTTGAACAGATTATGTCATTATCTCCCGTTTGTAAACACAACGCTCAACAACAGATAAACATCCGTGTTCCCTCTCAGAACAGCGTGATGAATCGGACCTCACCTTCCAGCGGACCAGCACAGATGTGGTGGTGTGTGGTGTCACAGAGAGGATTGTGGGAGCTTTGTCGGGTGCTAATGGAACACAAACAGACAGTTTGTTCAGTTAATGACTGTGGAGCTGCAAAGACCCTGATAAGAGTGGAATAACCAATTAAGAGTGGAAACCAGTTAATAGTGGTGTAACTGTTAGCAGTGTTCTGCTAAAGGTGAAGCATGAGGTAACCCTGCAGTTTTTCCCCTTCACTGACTGTGTCCTATTTTGGCCACATTATGATTCATCTCAGGCCTCAGGAACTTGTTCCCCGACAGCATTAAAGCATTTCGCAGTTGCCCCTACCGTCCTGTAGAGTGGTGATTGCCTCGCTCTCCTCGCTGTACTCGCTGTCCCCAATATCATTAGTGGCTTTCACTCTGAACTGGTAGGAAGTGAAAGGCTTGAGCCTGCGAATAGGAAAAAAGCTCAGTAGGACTGTGGCACCAGCAGTTTTGTCCTCTATGACCCGCAAAGTTTAGAAAGTACGCCACAGGCTCAATTCAGGCTTACTTGTCTATGACGTATGATGTGGCCTCATGGTTGACCGATGCCGAGTGGACGGTCCAATTGCTGTCGGGCAGCTCTCTGTACTGGACGGTGTAGTATCGAATGGGAGACAGACCATCGCTGCCTGGTTCCCATGACAACAGCACACTGCGGGCCTGGACCTCTTCCTGAGGCACAACGGGACGACTTGTGGGCTGAGGGCGTGCTGAGAGGAGATCAGACAAGCAGCTGTAATCAATGACATGTAGTAAAAAGCTCCTGACCTTGTAAAGAGAGATGAAGCAGTACCTCTCTTCTCTGTAGTGACCACCAGTGCCTCTGCCGCTTCTCCCCATCCCTTTCGAGTCTGGGCCGTGAGGCGGAACACATAAACACTCTCTGGTTTCAGTCCAGTCGCTGTATACTGTCGTGCACTTGGGTTGAGAACATCAACGTTGGCAGAGGTAATAATAGAAGAATTTTTCCGGAAAGCAATCTGATATGCTAGAGACGAGACACACATAAACATTACAATCATAGGATTCTGAATTTAATCACCATGTAACTGGTTACACTGTTCTGAGTGGGGTTCGAGCTAGAGTCAAACCGGCCTGGGAGGTATGTACATTAACAAGAATTCTAAAGACTGCAGCCTCTAGTACCTAAAGACTCAAGCTACAGTTCCTAGCCACAGTTGCACAGTTGCTAACCACAGCCCCTTGCGTCAGTCCATAGTGTGCCCAATAAGGCCAAATAAGTGAGGTTACCTGCAAAGCTATCTCTACAAGTTAGCCTTACACCCATCCGGGTCATGGCACCAATAAATCTGGTCCTACTCACACCATTCCAAGCGAGATTTGAACCAGGGACAATTGGCACAGAAAGTGAGCACGCTAACAAAGACACTAAAAAGTAAGTTTAATACAGTACAGTGGCTAGTAATAGTCTAGTTGATGTCCTGGATCACTACTAGTTTACTCTTGTTGCAGGGCAGGTCTTGTCACAAGTTTTGATCATCCATTTAGTGTAACACATTCATTGAAGGCTGGTTAACTGCACTAAATTGTAGATATTCTACATAACAGTCATGCTCCAATGAGAGAGTCCTACTTGGTGGGTGGTGAGTGGATTTTACTCATTATCACACTGATCATATAGTACAGTGTCAAGTAGTAAAGAAACTCTAAAAATAATTTACCAAGGATAATGCCATTTGGCTGGGCAGGGGGTTGCCAGATCAGTCTCACTGAGGAAGTCCTGACTTCAGGGAAAAGGATCCCGACTGGAGGCCCAGGTACTGTTTAAAAAAAAAAATGTCACTAGCACACCATAAGCAAGATTAATAACTTAAGGTTGTTGTTAATTGTGGTTTAGACTCTCACCGTCATCAAGCGTGCGCTCAAAGATGGGCGGAGAACTAGGCATGCCATCTCCTATACGGGTGAAGGCTAGAACCTGGATCTCATAAAGCACATACTTCCCAAGACCAGTGAGCTGGACACTATAAGTGGTATTTCCCTCTACCATCCAGAAACGCAGGGCTGACTCTGCATCCTTCTCCTTGTATACCACCTGAGAGGAAAAATAGATGCATCTCTTCACTACTACAATGGACTCAAGAACAGTAAATCTGGTAAGAAGCCTGTTGTCAATGTACCTTATAGCCCAGAATTAGTCCATTGCGGTCAGTCCCTGGCACTTCGCCCCAGCGGACCAGGACACTGCTGGAGGTGGTAGCAAAAGCTGAAACATTTGCAGGGCCACTTGAGGGGACTAACAAATGAAGAAAACAAGTAAACAAGCAATTAACAACTGTATGAGCGATCAGACTTTCAAACAGGAACAGCATGCATTTTGTCATTCATTGTACCTGTCATATGTTTACAAGATAAAGCATATGCCAATGCAGTCTGGTTACAATTCAGTACGTGATGGTAAAAACGTGTTGCCGACTGCGCTGCCAGCTGTTAATCAAACTGTGAATGACAGACTGTTTGACTGATGAGAAAATAACTTCTTAAAAAAAAAAAAAACACTTGCATGAAACAACTTTTTAACGGACTTAGCAATGGAGAGCAAATGGAGAAAAGGACCCCCAGGAATTTCACATCTCCTCCAAAGTTTCAAACGAGATCTCAACATTCTCACAGACTCGAAAGTCGATATGAACTCAAATGCATCTCATCAGTTATCTGAATTATACGATCCACGTTCATTTTATAGCAATATTCTCTTACTGTGTGCCAGCAATTGTCTCATTTATATCTATTTTTATTTCTCCTAAGCAATTTTAGGAGATACAAAGTCAGCTGAATCATAACTGCAAATTCCATTAAGATGGGCAATAAAAGTACAACCTTTGAGCAATAAAGTGTTCTTGTGGGCAGCCATCATAATTAATTCAAAGGTCAGCAGTGTTGCGAAAGCATTCAAGAAGGTTTTTACAAAGTACAAGAGAGGGAGGAAAGAAAGCACAGCAGATTTCTCACCTGACTCTCTGGTTCTACCATGAACTGGTTGGCTCCACGGTCCTGGCCCGATGCCATTGAACGACTGCACTTTGACTTCGTATTCTGTCCACTCTTCCAGGTCCTCAATGGTAAACTCCCTCTCCTGCCTGTCTGGGATGATGTGGGACAGGACCCCAGCCTTGGAGCCTAGACGAGAGTACTGCACCCTGTAGCCCACCAGCTCTGGATTGCCATTGTATTCCCACTCTGGCAGCGGCTAGAATACAGACACACTTCAACTTTTGGCATCTTCAGAAATATTAGCATCTTAGAAGATTTATCACCACACAACCACGTAATTTCCCTGTTAGGAATATAACATCACATATGAAACATCTCCAATACCCAAACTATTTCTCCCAAAACAAAGAGATGCAAATGGAGACTTTTTCTTAATTTCACGCATGGCTCTTAAGAGTTTCAGAAGAGACAATGGGTAACTATCCACTAATAACTGTGGATTATTTGTATTTACACATACAGGTGATCTTCCTTGAAACATTTCTGCCTAATTCACAACATGTGCATTTGCGCATGAATTTGTTTTTACCTCATTCTAATGTTAATGAATTTCGAAATGAGTAATCACGCACCCGAGGATAGATATTTGCATAAAACACGCCCAAACCATCTCCTTTCTTCACAACCTTTTCTTTACTGCCTTTCATGACTATCAGCAAACATGATTCTTTCTAAAGACACATTCCTGTCAAAGAACATGTGCAGCAGGATCCTCAAGCCATGCCAAGTGTACCATCCTCAAAACCAGTTCAAAAACAATAAACATCTTTTATACAGACCCAGATTTAGAATCTAACATGTGTGGTGTTCCTATATATTTTTTTTTTTGCAAATTCAGAATCAATTATACAAAAGTTATTGATGAATCATGATTTGTTTGTTTGTGATTTGTTTGACATGATTTTATTTGCATGCAGATTTCACAAAAAAAATGTTAGCTTGACCCAAATTAATAAAACAGTCTCACTTGTGCCAACTAATTTTTACCTAAGGAATCAGGAATAACAAGGAATAAAAAATATCTGAAACATCAATATCATTTGCTACTTAAATAAAACATGAGACTGGGATGTCCATTAAGTCTCCAGAGCTATGAATGAGCAAACACTGACCAATAAAATTTTCCTCTGGGTGGAAATGCAATCTCAGGACTAAACAAAATAAAGCAAACACACAATCAATTCCACATTCTTTTCCCTCTTAAGCATATTGATCACATTCCAGGACACATACGTACCACCCATCTGAGCCACAGGCTGGTCTCGCTGGCCGTGCGGAGAGTGATGTTTGCGGGGGCGATGTCAGGAGGAGCCTGTAGGGTCTGGATCTTCCTAGATGGCTGGCTGGGTGGGCTTGTGCCTACTATATTCACCTGCCTCATTCGAAATCTATAATCAGATGGTAAATTAGGATGCAGCCTACAGACAATGTATGCAAGTACATCCCAGAATTCAATGGGTGGACCTGTAGTATGTGTAGGGGTTGAGGCCCTGGACCTCAAGGGATCGTGCATCAGGCTCATTGGCCAACTGATGGACCATGACCCACTCCTCGTTTTCTCCGATAACACCGATCTGCAACAAAGGAGAGAGAGATGGCTAATAAAAAGGTGACCGCTTGAGGTGAATGTTCAATGTAAATTAGTTCTGTACTACCTGAGCCTCTACCAGCCAGCGTGAGATGGATGTTTTGCCGTCATAGCCTGGTTTGAACTGCAGGGTTACTGAACGCGGGCTGATGTTAGAGATGGCAATGTTGGTAGGAGGTCCAGGCATCTCTATGGGAACAGGAGAGGTAAAGCATGCAAGATGAATGGTTGAAATGGCTCAGTGGGAAAACTAAAAGCCTTGGGAACAATATTATTGCCATTCACTCACAATACCTCCTGCTGAATTAAAAAAAATGAAGTAAGTCACACTATATTGAACAATATACAGAAGACTTTTACTTTCCACTTCACGCTTATCTACCTTGCGTTCTTTGAAAAAAAAAATGCATTCAGAATCAAAGAGAGATGCACGTTGTCCTTATTTGCATGACACACATTTCTGTCTGCCATCAGTTAATTTTTGCATGCAGAAGCAGAATCTTGCAAATTAGCATCACAGGGAACAAAAAGTGAGACAAGATAGGTTTGATTTAAAAAACAGTGTGATCCATCCAGCATACCGATGGTTCATTACAAGCATCTACAGAGGACAACGCCAAAGCATCTTTCCACAGTGTCTCGTCTCACTGTGTTTAGTGTCTGCTTCTGTCTTAGAGATGGCTGAAGATTATGAATATTAATGCACAAAGCCATCATATTCAGTGTGCCTTCATTAACTTCAATATCAAGAGTAAGGTTAATAAGGCCACACAGTAGAAAGTTAACATCCTAAGGGATGTACAACCCAGTTGTCTTTTCAGCTCTTACACTGACATCAGGGTTTAACGGTAATTATTTTTTCCTTCCTCTATATAAATATATATCAAATTAAATATTATGAACACAAATTTATAAATTAATGGGATAGTTCACTCTGTCATTAATTACTCACCCTCATGTCGTTCCAAACCTGTAAGACCTTCAGTCAGCTTTGGAACACAAATTAAAATATTTTTGATGAAATCCAAGAGCTTTCTGACCCTGCACAGACAGCAACACAACTGACACGTTCAAGGCCATGAAAGGTAATAAGGACATCGATAAAATAGTCCATGTGACATCAGTGGTTCAACCTGAATTTTAGGTGCATTTTTTGTGCACAAAGAAAACAAAAATAACGACTTTATTCAACAATTTCTTGTCTTCCGTGTCAGTCTTTGACGCACGTTCACTATACCACAAAACTTTGCTGTCTATGCAGCTCTCTGATTTCATAAAAAATATCTTAATTTGTGTTCCAAAGATGAATGAAGGTCTTACAGGTTTGGAACGACACGAGGGTGAGTAATTAATGACAGAAGTGTCATTTTTGGGTGAACTAACCCTTTAAAAATTATACACCACATTCTTACCATTTGTGGACGGTAAGATTTTTGAATACATAAAACCTTACTAACCCTAAACTTTTGAACAGTTGTTCAATTTAGCATTGATTTATCATTATATATATACGTTTATTTTTAAATCATTACAATTATTTTTGGAAAATTATTATTACTTCACAAAAATTTGCAATAATAATTAATTATGCAAATTATACAGTCACTCTATTATAATTTTTATGTTTCTATATTATTACAGTCATCATATTATTTTATTATCTTTATTATATAATACAGAAAACTTGAAGACACTTTGCTAGAGAATGATGACATACATGTCCTGGAGTAAGAGAAAACATGAGAAGAAACTCACCTGGCGGCACACCAGAGGAAATGGTGGAGGACGACAGCTGACCTTGACCTTTGGAGGTCATACCGGCCACCTGAATGGTGTAGGTAGTGAGCGCGTTCAGTCCGGTGACCCGGTACTCCTGTGTCATGTTGGGCAGGTAATGCGTGACACGAGTGTTTGTTCTGTTGAATTCCTCCCAGGAAATGCGATACCCTGCAGGCACAAGACAGAAAGTGGTTCAGCAGACAGCCAGAAGATCAGGAGAAATTGCTAAAGGGGGTGGTTCAGATACCTGTGAGGATGCCGTTCTTCTCCGGCGGGTCTTTCCAGCTGACTTTGAGAGACGTGTCCAGGATTTCTGTGAAGCTCAGGTGACCTACAGGTCCTGGAGCTGAGCATACAGACACCCACATTGAGTCAGAACACTCACGGGTCAGGATGGATAGAGTACGTAAAAAAGGACACTCACTGTCTTCGTGGGTGCGTATGCACAGCGGAGTGCTACGAGGGCCATCTCCTGGCGTAGTGAAGCACAAAACGCAGGTGAAGTACTCCGTGAACTTCTTCAGTCCGGCGATGTAACCTACATGAACACTGTCTTGAAAATTGGGTCTCACAGTAACCAAGGTAACATCTTCCTCGTGGCCTGGTTCCCATGCCAACAGCTGAAGTAAAAAAACGGACAGATGTGACCACTATTGCTTAGCACAAGCCATTGTGAATCCTGCTGCTGTCTCAGCTTGACATATATTGGAAGTAATGAAAGCATTATTATAAAAGGGGCACTGCACTCTTGTGCTCGACCACTAGAGGGCAGTGGATGGACGCTCACCTTGTATCCCTGGTTGATTCCGTTGATGAACTGTGGGCTTGGAGCACTCCATGTGAAGCGGACTGTGGTGGAGTTGACAGCCTCCGCCTGGACGTTCCCTGGTGGGACCGTGGGCACTGGAAAAGAGAAGATTTGCCGAAGTGAGATGGTGAGGGAAATCAAAGAGCGGACGATGATTTATTTTTGTGACATCTATTAGACGTGGTATAAAAACTCTTTATCTTACAGAAAAAATGAAAAGTAGTTCGTTTAAATTGGTGATTTTGGCCTGTAACACCTCACAGGTCTGTATCAAACCCTTATGTAATACAACAATGTCATAAATTTGATGTCAGTTTATAATACTGTAGCTAATGTTAAATTTGATATTAAATGTTTAGTCATATTCATAGCAAATTATTAACTAAATTTAATGACCAAAAACATACAGTATATTCAGCTGTGACCCACATGTTGTGCACAACCCTGTAGCTGCATGATTTTTCCGCATTACAATAAAATGTAATATTCCTTAAAATTGTGACAGGAAGTGACATCATTTGGGTGCTTTCTTCAGTGTGGCAAGAGGTAAATGTCATCTAATTTTTTTTCAGTTTCAGTTTTCAGTTTGTTGATGGTATTTGTTAAGTTTAACTATTCAACCCTGTAAAAAAAAATAATAATAATTTTCTTTATTTTATAAGAACTATTAAACAAAAGAAAACTATCTGATATTAAATTTGATACTCAATCTGTTGAAATTATATTCACATTTAATTATTATCTAATTTTAATGACCAAAAACAATTGTTTTGCTGTGACCTGCATGTTGTGCGCAACCCTGTAACTGTGTGATTTTTCCCTACTACAAATTTTTTTAATTGCGACACACAGGAAGTGACATCATTTGAACGCTTTCTTCAACGTGATGACAAGAGAAGTAAGTCTTCTCATTCCATTTTCTAATTTTTTACACAAATTGTAGTGTTGATGGCAATTTGTCAAGCGTAACTATTCAACCGTTACTGTAAAAAAAAAAAAAAATAGATAAACAAATAATTTTCTTTAAATTTATGATAAATAATAAACCATCTAAAATATTTAATATTAAATTAAACTTTAAATCTGTTGATATAAGATACTCTCAAGATCCTCACCGCCTTGCAGGGTCCATTCTGTGACTTTGGGGCTGTAGACGCCCTGGCCCGCCCCGTTATAAGCAGCCACCTCAATCTCATAGTTGGTCCAAATGATGAGGTCCTCCAGCAGAAGATTTGTTTGGTCTGGGTTGGTGATGTTCTTCATCTGACAGTCCACCGGTAATCCAGACAGACAGTACCTGAGCGGCATGGTGGGAACAGTGTGAGACAAGGGAAAAGCATCAGCCCCGTGACTTTTGAAACTCAAAAATAGGAGTTCTCGCCGAGAGGACACTATTGGCTCCAATGGGACGTGAAGCAGACGAGGGCCGGTGTACTCTCGAAGATGAAGTGCTGCTGAGAGCAGCTTGATTGTGTAAAGGACAGTCCCAGAGATCTCTCACCTGATGATGTAGCCTTGAAGCGGCCCGTTTTGGTGGCTCTCGGGGGGAGGCTGCCACTGGATCATGATGGACTGGTTGGTTCGGCCACTGGCTATCACTGTCTGAGGAGGGGCACTGGGGGGCTCCTCGGGTAATGATACTCTAAAAACAGGGAATTGGGAGAGAGAACAAAAGAGATTAAAAGAGAAAGTGGAATGGCCATTTGAAGCAGGTTTGAGTCTGTTCTCTCTCTCTCTCTCTCTCTCTCTCTCTCTCTCTACTCAATCATTTCCCTGTTTTAGTGTACCATCTAAAACAGAGGCAAAAATCCAAAATTTATCATTTAAAAGAAATACAGAGAAGAATAATCTCTGGAAGATTAATATTACATAGAGCGAGGTCTAGAGCTCTCAAATCATACTGAAATTTTGTATAGTATATATATATATATATATATATATATATATATACAAAACCCGAATTCCAGAAATGTTGGGACGTTTTTTAAATTTGAATAAAATGAAAACTAAAAGAATTTCAAATCACATGAGCCAATATTTTATTCACAATAGAACATAGATTACATAAATGTTTAAACTGAGAAATTTTACTTTTTTTTTTGCACAAAATGAGCTTTAAAATTTGATGCCTGCTACAGGTCATCTGGGCATAGAGGTTATGAGTTTCTGGAGTTTTGGTGTTGGAATTTGGTCCCATTATTGCCTGATATAGGTTTCCAGCTGCTGAAGAGTTTGTGGTCATCTTTGACGTATTTTTCGTTTCGTGATGCGCCAAATGTTCTCAATAGGTGAAAGATCTGGACTGCAGGCAGGCCAATTCAGCACCCAGACTCTTCTACTATGAAGCCATGCTGTTGTAATACCTGCAGTATGTGGTTTTGCATTGTCCTGCTGAAATACACAAGGCCTTCCAAGAAATAGACGTTGTCTGGAGGGGAGCATATGTTGCTCTAAAACCTTTATATACCTTTCAGCATTCATAATGCCTTCCAAAACATGCAAGCTGCCCATACCATATGCAGTTATGCACCCCCATACCATCAGAGATGCTGGCTTTTGAACTGAACGCTGATAACATGCTGGAAGGTCTCCCTCCTCTTTAGCCCGGAAGACACAGTGTCTGTGATTTCCAACAAGAATGTCAAATTTGGACTCGTCTGACCATAGAACACTTTTCCACTTTGAAACAGTCCATTCTAAATGAGCCTTGGCCCACAGGACACGACGGCACTTCTGGACCATGTTCACATATGGCTTCCTTTTTGCATGATAGAGCTTTAGTTGGCATCTGCAGATGGCACGGCGGATTGTGTTTACCGACAGTGGTTTCTGGAAGTATTCCTGGGCCCATTTAGTAATGTCAATGACAAAATCATGCCGATGAGTGATGCAGTGTCATCTGAGGGCCCGAAGACCACGGGCATCCAACAAAGGTCTTCGGCCTTGTCCTTTACGCACAGATTTCTCCAGTTTCTCTGAATATTTTGATGATGTTATGCACTGTAGATGATGAGATTTGCAAAGCCTTTGCAATTTGACGTTGTTTTTAAAGTATTCCACAATCTTTTTACGCACTCTTTCACAGATTGGAGAGCCTCTGCCCATCTTTCCTTCTGAGAGACTCTGCCTCTCTAAGACATCCCTTTTATAGCTAATAATGTTACAGACCTGATGTCAATTAACTTAATTAGTTGCTAGATGTTCTCCCAGCTGAATCTTTTCAAAATGTCTTGCTTTTTCAGCCCTTAGTTGCCCCCGTCCCAACTATTTTGAGACCTGTAGCAGGCATCAAATTTGAAATGGGCTCATTTTGTGCATAAAATTTTAAAATTAGTTGTATATTAGTTATTATATATAAATATATAAGTTGTGGGATTGTGAAAATAAATAAATAAATAAAAAGTTGGTACAAAATGAATAAGAAATATGTTTATATAGAAATATTTCTAGCTCAGAAGTTCCCAGCTAACAAAAACATGTTCTAAGAATGTTTTTCTAACGTTCCAATTAACTTAATATTAATATTGAAAATAATATTTTGGATTGTTCTCTGAACTTTTAGAACATTCAGGTTTTTTTTCTTGGTTTTGCGAATGGTAAGGGAACATTCCGTTTTATCATTTTGGGAACATTACTTGTTTTGAATGTTCTCTAAACATTCTAAAACAAGTAGTAACATTTAAAATGTTAGACTAACATCTAACTGTTTTTAGGAAAAACATTTTCTGATCTATGTATAAATAATGCTTTTGTGCTAACATTTTAGAACGTTATTAAAGACCATATAACTTTGAATGAACGTTCTATTAACGTTGCAGAGAGAATTTTGAGAGAACCTTGCCATAATGTTCTGAGAACAATCCCTGTTAGCTGGGATAGTACATGTGTGACATTGACTATATATGTGCTGATTGTATCCGTATGTTGTTGTAATGCACGAGTTGAAGGTGAATAACGATTAAGAACTTTGATGTTCCATCTCGGAAGCCTGCATTTCGAGCAGAGGCCCTCGAGATACGTGCCTCCTCTCAGGGTGGAGATGATCAAAGACACCACAGCCAAAATTGGCTAATGCCAGAGAGCAAAAAAATCCAGCAAGTCTCTTCTTAAATCTATTTAACTTGACATCTTGATATCTCCTGCGTGAGAGCCGCAGTACTGTGGCTGAGATAAAGCCCAGTGTTTTAGGATCAAAGAAATAGGCGCAGATCCTTGAGCGGCGCAGTGCTGTTATGTCACCCCCACCTCTGCGGATTCCCCGTCTGAACGCGCTGAGAAGAATGTCTTCTGATCTGCGTGCATGCAAGTTGCAAAACGAGTGGAAGTTATTAGCTGAGAGAACAGATCTGGTGTGAGATGAGCTCAGAGTCTGTGGGAATAAACGGTTTTGCATCAATGCGTAAGTTTGGGGTGTGTTTGTCAAAATCAAGGAGGTTCATAATACCTGTTAGCATTCCCATTCATCACAATGGCAGCTGCTTGCTCAGAAAGTATGTGATTTTTAAATCTGCCATCGTAGCTCTAGGGCGATCAGTTTAAATCAATTCAATAACTCACCCATAATAGATAAAAGATGCTCATTTGACGCCAACTACTGGTGTAAACATTTAATTAATTTGTTCAGATTTGTTCACTGAAGATTATTGTTGAACTGATTCAAAAGACTTCTGGAGGTTCATGTGACACTGAAGACTGGAGTACTGATCAGCTTTGCTATCACAAGAATAACTCTTACTTGAAATATTAATAATATTTTACAATAGTACAGTTGTTACTGCATTTTTGATCAAATAAATGCAGTCTTGGTAAACATAAGAGACTGTCTGCAGTTGCTAAGCAGTTAAACCTTGAACCTGGTTTTGCATATGTTATGATATGTTGATATAAATTAGGTGTCGAATGATGAAACCTCCACAAAGAGTTCACTTCCACACCTCTTCGACCACTAGTAAGTGTGTTGGAGAACAATGTGGCATTCTCATAATAGCGTGTTATTCATTTTTGCCCTCAGGGATGTTAGCTCTTGACGGGGCATTGCATCAGCAATACGTTTTTTTCCCTAATATTTTCCCGGTCTGTTTCTTTTAAGTCCGTCGAGGACTTGGTATCCTGGGCGGCAGATTATTGATTTGCCACAGCTGTGCATGCGCAGGATGTTGCAGACGGGCAAAGAATGTTTACTTCCCACATGCTTTCAGATCTCATCCTCAATCATTGATTCGAGCTTGATTTTTCCATTTTCAATCAGCCTCCCTCCCGCTGTAAAGGCAGCAAACACGCCACACTCTCCAGCTTATCCCAAGCAACTCCAAATGTGACTGTTCTATCAGATTACAAGAATCAAATATCTGCTTCCTTCATAGCAGGATCCCTTAAGACACAAGCAGATATGAATATTAATGCACAAACACATCATATTCATGCAGAAATGTTGTTTGGCGTTTTCACAGTTTTTGGGGCATCTTTGAGTCAGGATGTCTCAGACGTCACAGACGTTCCCGTGAGATCTGAGCACGTTTGAAGGCGCGAGTCACTTGGCGCTCTTTGTAATGCTGTAGTAGACAGAGTGGAAAGCAGTTGTACAAAAGCTGCTAAAAATCTCTCAGTGCACGGTTCCATTCCTCACAGCACTGCGGGCTGCAGGCTCCGATTCAGCTGAATAATGCACTACCTCCCTCCTCACGGGGGCTGTAGGACTGCGAGAAAAAAGTCTTCCCACTTTTGCCAGGCTTTTGTGTCTATTCTTCCACGCCTAAGTGCGATTCTCACAGACATGTCTGCGCTAGTCCTCGGAACACCCCAGGAAACCCTGTTCACTGACCGTTTGATGGAAAGCGTTGACTGAAATCACTAGCTCCAATCTGATTGGCCGGGATTATTCACTTCTGGAAGTCAAAGCGCAACAGCTTTCCTAGCAGTCTGTCTGTGCAATGAGGAAAACCACTAGATTCGTCCAAGTTTACCAGGTTGGTGGAATCAAATTTATTTTCTATTCTGATCAGAAAAGTAAACATTTTCAGTATTTTTCATATTCATGAAGACTGCGTGGCACTATTCAATTTTTTTAAATCATTTTCTGCACCTTTCGTACAGACTACTATGAAAGCCATTTCTACCACTGAATAAAAAAAGGTAATTGCGACTTTTCATTTCACAATTCTGATTTTTTTTTTTTTCAAAATTGCATGATACAAACTTGCAAATCTGACTATGTAAACACTTTCTTCCTTGAATGTATTTAGGCTTTAAGTAACCGATTATTTTGTTAACACTGAATCTCACAGTTTGACATCCTAAGCTTCAGGCTTAGCTGTGAAGATAGAAAACTTTTTGAGTCCCAGACTCACCGCACTGTCTCCCTGCTGAACTGGCCCTTCCCCACGTCGTTGACGGCACACAGGCGGAACTGATAAGAACGTGCCGGGATGAGGCCCCCCACAATGACGCTGGAGGCTTCTGGATCGATGTTGGCCAAGAGCACAGTCCAAGGTGCGTCTGTCACAAACAGAGACATTGAGAATGGACTCCAGAGCTGAGTGAAGAGTGACAGAAAAATACAGCAGGCCAGAAAACTCACTGTTCTCTGACACCTCCAGGATGTAACGGATGAGCGGGCTGTTCCCGTCAAAGGCCTGGGCCCAGGTCAGGTTGATGGTTCGTCTCTCTGAGCTGCTGAGGGTGGCGATGAGGTTCTCTGGAGCATGAGGCAACTGCCTACAGAGACAGAAAGAGCAAGAGGAAAATAATAAAAATCGATAATAATTCAAACATTTTACAACAGTTAACATTGCATTTTAATTCAGTTTTATATATACACTACCATTCAAAAGTCGGTAAGATTTTTGTCTTTGAAAGCTCACCAAGGCTGCATTTACTTGATTAAAAAATACAGTAAAGAAAGCAAAATTGTGAAATACTATACTGTTTTCTATTGTAAAGTTTTTAAAAATGTAATTTATTCCTGTGATGCACAGCTGTATTTTCAGCATCATTACTCTAGTAATCAGTGTCACATGATTCTTCAGAAATCATTCTAATATGCTGACTTGCTGCTCAAGAAACATTTCTTGTTATTATCAATGTTGAAAACAGCTGTGCTGCTTAAAGGCCCGTTCACACCAAGCACGATAACGATAAAGATAACGATAAAGATATAGTTCTAAAAATCGTTCTCAGTATTAAAGAATAGCAGCGTCCACACCACAACTATAACGATAAAGGCACAGAGAAACGATATCGTTGGAATCACTTCCAGAACGATTTTCTTCCAGCTGATGAACGATAAAAACACTGACAGCCAATCAGAATCCATCCTGTTATAATGTGCTCGAGAATTTAAAGCGGCAGACGCACGTGCGCTTAGAATAAATAGACGATATCGTTCGCTGGTGTGGACGCAAATATAGTTATCGTTATAGTTATCTTTATCGTTATCGTGCTTGGTGTGAACGCCCCTCTTTGATGGATAGAAAGTTCAAAAGAACATCTCTTTTTAAAAAGAAATGTTTATAACATTATAAATCTCATTACAGTCATCTTTGACTAATTAAATGCATTTTTGCTGAATAAAAGTATTAATTTCTTAAAAAAAAAAAAAAAAAAAAAAAAAAACTACTGACCCCAAACTTTTGAATGGTTGTGTACATATATTTATACAATACATTTACATATATTTAACAAAATACATTTATTCTGTTATTTATTTTTAGGCTATTTTGCTAAGCTGCAGACAATTTGGCAATACAAATGTGCAAGTGTTTGTCATGTCAATAAAGCAGACCAAATGATGTTGAGAGAGAGATAAACAGAGTTTTTATAATAAATATTGACTCTATTGTTAATCTAAATGTTGCCTCAACTGCTTTGCCAATTCACCATTATTTATGATGCAGATAAAATACAATGCACTTCTCTACTTGAAACAATGAAACATTGATAGAGAGAGAGAGAGAGAGAGAGAGAGGGAGAAAAGGGAAAGCAATGTTTGGATATTTGTTTACTATTCATTGTGCATTCTCAACAACCTATTGTTTCAGTTCTTTAAATCCCAGTAGAAAAACAAAGCTCACAGATACAATCCAAAACAATGTCCAAGAGGAAGTGAAAACCAATGGCAGAATCTAAATGTATAAGACGAAGGACACAGTGGATAATTGGCTGGGCAAGAGGGTTTTTGACATGTACCTGACTCTCAGGTGAGCGCTGCGAGAATCATTGCCTCCCACAGATGTGACTTTACAGGTGTAGGTCCCAATGTCTCCTGACCAGGTCTGAGATATATGCAGGGTGCCGTTGGAGTCGAGTCGCAAGCGTGGGCTTGATTTCACGTCAATAGCCGCTCCTCCTTTCTCCCAGATGTGCCTGTGAATAACAGAGGCTTATTTACTTATTCTTGTTCACCGCAACAATACATGGCAAAGCTGTTTACTTAATGAATAAACAAACACACACACACACACACACACACACACACACACACACACACAGCAGAAAATTGGTTTGCACACATATACTGTATGCACTCATACATACACATCAACACTTCTTAATTGCAGCCACATCGTTTCCCCATTTAATCTCATCTGTCTTGCGTTTAATTAAAGTCTCCATCTAAGTTATTGCTTTGTTTACTTATTCATCCATTTTCCCTGATCAAATGAATAACAGCAGCCCAGCAGGTGACAGTTAAATCAAGTCTTATGAGACTGAATGTAATAAACACACAGGACAGGAATGGAAGGAACAAGCCAATGTTGATCAAAGATTGAATGTGAGATAAGGCAGAGTGTAACAGAAAGAGAGAGAGAGAGAAAGACAATAGACATTTAGACAGAGTTGACAACAAAGACTTGTTAAGGAGGGTGGAAGTTGTACCTGACTGTAACGCTGGGGTCATGGGTCACCCCGCAGGTCATGGCTGCTTTTGTGCCCTTGATCACGCTTTGGTCCTGAGGTGGATTAGTGATCCGCGTCCGAGCTGCACACACAAATCACAGTGTAGTACCGTAATAGATGGCATTGATTTTCCATTTCAATTTCTGTTAGACATGTAACAGCCTAACGTTGTGAAAAAGAAGCACACGGTTTTAAAAAGAGTACTTATTATGGAAATAATATATTTTAAAAGAACATATGCAAGAATGAACTGACTGTAATGCTTTTGGACACTTAATTGCACATTAGTTGCAATTAAATTAAAAATGTACTACGGTTTAAATTTATATTAAATGCAATTAGCTGAACTTTAGAGTGCTTTTTGACCCAATTAAGTAAGCCATAAGTACATTTTCATATAAAATGTCATAATTAATTCCATTGTCTTGGACATATGGTTAAAGTGCACTGCTGAATGTACTGACAAGCATTTATGCTGAACTAAAATATACTTTAATGTCATTTCTACTGAGACTTGTGTGTCATGTATTAAATATATTCGCAAATACACTTGTAATAATGTAATAATGAAGCTGAAATTTAGTACATTCAAAATATATTGCCTTTAAATGTAATACTGAATAACACACTAAAGTTAAAATTACATGTAATTTACATGTGATTTAGTATGTTAGTATATAACACATTAAAATAAGTGAAGATTATTAAAACAAAATGTTTTAAAATTAAAGTAAAACTACACTTCTTTTCCACAAGGGTTAGACAACACTACTTTTGAAAGGCTGTCAGACACATGCTATTTACAAGAATCAAATATCTGCTTCCTTCATAGCAGGATCCCTTAAGACACAAGCAGATATGAATATTAATGTGCAAACACATCAAATAGAGACACATGCTGGTATGGGTCAAGGATGTGACACTGATTTTTCTGTCCTAATAGTTTCTTGAAAAATGCATTAAAATTGTATTCATACAAAAAATGACTTTAATAAAGCTTTTTCTATGATAAGCATGATTTCAATTTCTGAATTAAAATGTATTTTAATATTATTTGGGGGCATAAAGTCAAAAATGTCATGGTGGTACAAATGTTTTGTTTAAATGAAGAAACACGTCTCAGTAAAGGCCTCAATTAAATATGTGAAAAGAAAAGATGAAAACAAAACATATATATTGCTTATAAATATTTGAAAATAAAAATGTATGCCAAATGAAAGTCATACTGTGTGATCATCAAAGTTATGTGGTGGAACAAAACAAAAGCAAAGCAAAGCAAATCAAATCAAATCAAATCAAATCAAATCAAATCAAATCAAAGCAAAGCAAAGCAAAGCAATACAAAACAATAAACAAAGCAAAACAAAACAAAGCAAAGCAATGCAAAGCAGAGTGAAGCAAAGCGAAGCGAAATGAAACAAAACAAAACAAAACAAAATGAAACAAAACAAAAAGCAAAGCAAAGCAAAGCAATGCAAAACAAAACAAAACAAAACAAAACAAAACAAAACATAAAACATGACATTGTAGTGTGGATCCCTGCAGAACTTCATGACTGTGTGTCAAAGCCAATCAATATCAGATAACAAATTTGAGAAACGTTTCATGAATTTTTTGGTGTGACTCCACTTTTTATGATTAGGATGTGTAAATTCACACGTATTCAAGATGTTTGGAAAATGTGTTATTAAAGCAATAAGCCCCGTGAAGCCGTGGTTTACAGTGAATTTATAACATGCATGTTGTTAGGCATGACACGAAGCGGAGTGCCTACAACCCCCTTAGCTGTTATAAATTCACTGTAAACCACGGCTTCACAGGGCTTATTGCTTTTATAAAATGGTTATTCCATATACGTAGTAAGGTTTCAGAAAATAAAACAGATCAAATAAAGTGTAATGAGATTAATAAAAACATTATTCTTCCGCCAAACAATGTAGTTCCTCAGAAACGGTTGTGGTTCCAACAAAGTGGTTGCCGAGCAACACACAAATGTAAACAAAGGTGTATGTTTATAAAGTAATTTACAACAGCTTCGAACTTGGCTCAACCAATCAGAATCAAGGACCAGAACTATCCGTTTTATAATACGTTTTACTTAATGGTTAACACATTTATATCATCAAAGTTAAATATTGTTTTCATATGGCTTTATATGTTTTAAAAAATAAATTTTAAAATCTAGAATTTAAATTTGTCCTTTTCTTTCCTTTTCCTCTTATTGTGGAGACTCTCATGCTGTATATCATTTACCTAAAAAAAAAGATCTACTAGCAGGTACTAACTGGGCTATGTTAACCAGACAAAACTTGACTCCTTGATTAGGACACAGTACAGACGTAAGAAAGCGAACAGTGGGTCACTTTTCATGGCAGTAAAACAGACCCTTATTAAATGGGTGGTCAGAATCTGCAATAGAAATCACACACTATGGCTGCGTTTACACTTGGCATTAACATGCGACCTATATCCGGATGTTGTCCACATACACATTGAAAAGACAAGTGTAAATACGCTTCTGATTGAAATGTTATCCGATCAGCCTGTCCTGGTACAGAGGTAGTCGAGGATGCATTGTGATCGGATCTCAGTGTAATGTAAACGCAATCCAGCCATCGTGTCTGCATTCGCAGGTCGACGTCACGCAAAACCCCGCCCCCCTCTCCCGAACTGTCACAAGAAAGACGGAGAATGACAGCCTGTGGAGCGCTAGTGAGATTCGTAGACATATATCTTTGATTTGTAAAATATGACTGAAAATGCTTTTCAAAAGAAAACCCACCACTTCGCGTCGACTTTGCACCGGGACATTCTCTGCAGACTTATTTAAATATTGTGCAGGAAAGACAGATCCAATTGGTTATCCAGATAGAGAAGTCAGCTGATGTTGCCAAGTGTAAACACGCCGTGTTCTGATTGACTGGTGATCCGATCTGCTTGATCACATGTTAATGCCAAGTGTAAACACAGCCTATTTGACCACGCTATATGGGACTAGCCATGCACTCACCCCACACCCCCAGATCGGCCGATGCTTCATCAATGCCGCGGGAGTTACTGGCCATGCAGGTGTAGGATCCAGCATCAGACAGGTGAGAGGGGCTGATCAGAAGACTGCCAGACTCCAGCAAAGTGAAACGTGGCAACTGCACGGAGCCGCTTGCCAGAACCCGATCAGCTGTGCAAAGATGGAGGGATGGCAAAACACAAGGGAGAGAGAGAGAGAAATGAAAATGAAGATCAAACAGACAAGATGGTCCCCAGCTCATCAGAAGACTGTTGATTGGACGCTTGATTTAGCTGACATCCCTAAGCTAGCAAAGATACATTAATGTTCATAAGTCCACGAGACACTGATGAATATCCCTCTTTGAGAGAGATGACTGATTGAAGACTGACCTTTCTGCCATGTGATTGCAGGCCGCGGGGCCCCTGAGGTCTCACAGTGTAAAATGATGGACATGCCATCAATCACAGCGCTGTCAGAAGGGCCGGCCGTGATGTTTGGGGCGATACCTGTGGCAGAGAAAGAGGCTGGTGAGACACATATGCACATATTCAAAAACAAAACACGCACAAACACACACACAGTTGAGACTTTCCATTGACTTTTATCATTGTGATATTGAGCTAATTATATTAAATTATATATATATATATATATATATATATATATATATATATATATATATATGTCCACTTCAATTCCTAAACCTCACAGAAACTTTTTTGTATTTTTAGAGTTTCCTGAACACATTTAGTATGTTTATTAAGCCATTTTCATTGAGGGAACTGTTGGCTGGTCCCTTTAATCTGGAATCACATTCTGGCACCAATTCAATCCATCCATACATGTATATGCTCCAGTCCAGTTTTAGCATCACACAAAATGTCTCTATTTAACAAGTGTAATCACTCATTAGAAAAAACAACAACTTTAAAGTACATTACATTAAGCATTACGCTTCCCTCTAGTCAGGGGTGCTGTGTTTTTCTCTCGCCATGTCGCTCTGTGGGTCGCTCTCTGTTCCAGTGAAATAACAAAATAAAAAACAACCAAATAGGCCCCATTTCTGAGAAACAGTCACTGATATGCAGCAGCAGTTTATGCTTGGATTATTAAAACCTGTAAACACGGATGGGTTTTCAATTTGATATATGTGTGTATTTTTCTTTGAATTTATTTTTGTTTGTTTTCCAGCAATATACACTACTGTTCAAAAGTTTGGAGGCAGTAATATTTTTTTGTGTGTTTTTTGAAAGAGATTAATACTTTTCTTCAGTAAGGATGCATTAAATTTATCAAAAGTGACAGTAAATACATTTATAATGTTACAAAAGATTTCAATTTTAAATAAATGCTGTTCTTTTGAACTTGCTATTCATCAAAGAATCCTGGAAAAAAAATGTATCATGGTTTCCACAAAAATATTAAGAAGCAAAACTGTTTCAACATTGATAATAACAAAAAATGTTTCTTGAGCAGTAAATCAGCATATCAGAATGATTTCTGAAGGATCATGTGACACTGAAGTCTGGAGTAATGATGCTGAAAATTCAACTTTGCATCACAGTAATACATTACATAAAACAAAATTCAAATGGAAAATAGTTATTTTAAATTTTAATAATATTATTATATACATTATATTATTTTTGATCAAATAAATGCAGCCTTAATGAGCATAAGATACTTCTTTCCAATATATATATATATATATATATATATACATATAATTATAACAATAAAAATTGTAATGTACACACAAACATTCCAGAGGATCTAAATGTGAAAATATAAGAGCCATTGCTCCTTAATTTGACTAAATCATCAAATATGTCTTTTTCAAGCTGTCTACTATGCATTAAATACATGGTGAACATAATAAAGACCTTTCCAGTGCAGACAAAACAACCATTATTCTTACTATCTCTCACTCTTAAACTTGGAATAATCACTCTTCTTAATCTTTCCTTCTTTCTTAAAGTAAAAGCTGCTGATAAGTCACAGGCTTTATAAAATGACACATTTGACAGGAGATAAGGAAGAAGATGAATGTAGGGGAGAAGTGTAATAAATGAAGACAGAGTTATTGACAGGCCCAGATGGTGCTTTGACGTACTGGTGACAGCAAGGTACGTGTTCGTCTGGATCTCTCCCGCTAAGTTGCGAGCGAAGCACTGGAACATTCCGGTGTCGTCCGGGAGCAGTCCATTTATCTGCAGACTGCCGCCCACCAGGACTCTGTAACGAGGTGTCTTCACGGGGCTTATGGGTACAGCATCCTTATACCACACTATATCTGGCTGAGGAACACCTGCAGGGGCAAGGAAGCGGAGTGTTATCTAACACATCCACACACACTCTCTCTCTCTCTCACACACACACACACGGCAGAGGTGCATAAACTCACCGCGAGCTTGGCATGGGATGTCTACCACCTTCTCCATCTCAGCAGTAATGTGTCTGTCGGGCTCCTTCACAAACTGAGGATGTTCTGCACAGAGTTCATTTCAGTCAGTCATGACAGTACTTGACCAGACTGATCTAAAACACTCAATAACACTGAGATATAGAGAATGTGCGGGCCCTTCAGAAAGTATTCACCTTCTCCGCTGTACATCGTTATTGTTGCAGAATAAAAGAAATCATTGAGTTTTTTTTTTTCTTTTTTACAAAGCTGTCAAAAAATCATTATAACATTCACTTCTTTTTTAACAACCTAGTGTATGTATGAAAGTGAAGTGACATACGGCCAAGTATGGTGACCAGGGGCGCCTTAAGATAACCAGAGGCCCCTGGGCTACAGCATTACGGCAGGCCCCCCTACCTCAGAAAGCTTCCTTTTTTAAAAAAAAAAAGCTTCCTGACAAATATTTATGTCAAATTTAGATTTTTTTTTCTTGTTAATATGCCAGTTAACATTCACAACACTGTTCTGCGTAAAATGTGAATATAAGTGAATATGTATGGCCTTATTTTACTGCCAAATGTCGAGAGCGCATTTTTGTAGTGCGAAAGTAGATTAATATAATGCGCCAGCGCGAATCTTCAGATTTCCTTTGCTCTCCCACAAAACCGGACCTGCGTGTGCGCGCTCTAACTTTGTCCTGTGCACTCGCACATCTCTCCGTGCTCTTGCGCTAGATATTAATTATTTTCACACCTGGATTAAACGTCAAAAGTTATCAGCCAATTAGATTTTTCTACGACTGACCCGATGAAAATACTAGGCCTACGTGAAGAGGGAACTGATCCTGGAATTTCTTTAAATTTAATAATATTTAGTCATATCAAATGTATATTAGAAATGGCTAGGAATCGGGTGCTTGGATGATTTATAAAAAACAAAAAAAAACAAAAAACCCTAGTTTGTCTAATCGTTTGGCCAAACCCCTCTGAGCGATTTATCTAAACAAACAAACAAAAAAGTATATGATTCTTAAAGTTCATGTGGCCATACATGTATTTTGTACTTGGGATGAAATATATATAGATGTCATACACTGATCATTCTGCGCAGCGCCTCTTCAAGTCGAACACACCTATTCACTTCATCTGTGATAGAGTATGCAAACACCGCGAGAGCATCACTACCGGGAGCAGAAAGAGTCCGACTTCACGTCTCCGCTTTCAATTCCGCCCCCGACTGCAAGCGGTTACTCTCGGCGACAGGTCTTTTTGGCGCTACATGAAGTCGAACACACTAGTATATCGGTGGAACATACCAACTATACAAACTGTGTGGGGGGAACCTAAACTGAACCATTCACTGTATAGGCAATTACAACCAGGGCGTCGCTGAAAATGAGAGTGTGAGTTTGTTTACAGAATGCTGTTGTCACTGCTGCAAATTCCCATATAAATATAAATATGCAGTCAGTGGGCCCCATTTCCCTTGTAGGCCCCTGGGCTTCAGCCCCTTGAAGCCCGTGCATTAATGCGCCCCTGATGGTGACCCATACTCGGAATTTGTGATCTGCAATTAACCCATCCAAAGTGCACACACACAGCAGTGAACACACACACACCCGGAGCAGTGGGCAGCCATTTATCCATTCACTCCCCCCACCTACAATTCCTGCCGGCCCGAGACTCAAACTCACAACCTTTCGATTACGAGTCCGACTCTCTAACCATTAGACCACGACTTCCCCCAGGATAGTGTATAGTGGAGTGTTTAATTATCTGATATGACAGATCACACTAGATGCATTACTGTAATAATGTGCAGAAGCGTCATGCCCATTCAAACTGAGGAGGCACTTTTGCACTTTTAATAATTAAGTTTTGAATATTGTGGATAAAATATTTTAAGAGCAGCAAAAAAAAAAAAAGTGAAGTGAAGCAAATATTTATGCAGTAAAATACATTTTAAAATATATTTAAACAGAACTGATGATTTTGAGGCAACATTAATTTGTCATCACAGGACCGCCAAAGAGGTTTACAAATTACATATTAATTTAAATATCAGCCTTACGTGAAAATGTCTTTCGCCTGGGCAATGTTGCTCTACTGTTCAAAAGTCTGGGGTCAGTAAGTTATTTGTTTGTTTGTTTAAAGGGTAACTAAACCCTAAAACAACTTTTTTGAGTTAATGATCTGTAAGACTGTGTCTCTATTAGTGCTGTGCATTGATTCGAGTAAATGTTTTGACATTTGGTTATAAAGTGTTTTAATTCTACAATATATGAGGCGCGTTCGACTTTAAGCGGCGCTGCACAGAATGGTCAGTGTATGACATAACAGTACCGCGAGAGCCATAAGAGAGCAGACGGATCCTATGCTTTCGAATGGCCCTCGCGGTACTTTGATGTCATACACTGACCATTCTGTGCAGCGCTGCCTAAAGTCAAACGCGCCTAATGTGTAAAAACGTCTGAGTGCTGCCCTCTTCAGGTTGAACGGTGGCTACTGCAGTTGAATTTTCCTATTGGACGTTGCATACCCCTGTGACGTATGATGGCACTTACTAACCACGCCCCTGCATGAGCTCACCACGCCCTTGGCATAGGCTCAGCCCCTGGTCAGCCCCGCCCACGGTTTTACAAGACTTACTTTCAAAAACTTCTTTCAAAAATCTTACAAACCCCAGACAATTTAATGGTTGTATATTTTACTTTAGGATTTGAACATGGGTTCCCTTGGATATTAAACAAAAACTTTTCTTATTCATTCTCATGAGAAACAGAGCAACAAATAGCAATGAAGATCAGCCTTGCTCTTCTTAAGACCCATGAGCTGTTTGAAGAACTTCAAGATGAAGTTACTGTGTGGAAAACACCTGGACAAGTTTATAAAAAGACTGGCAAACTTAGAATCTTCTTTTAGGCACCATGAAGCCCATCATAACAAAAGGGAATAAACAAAGCACAACCCAGACAGCCCTAGGATTAAGCTATCTCAACAAACTGAGCAACTGGACCTCAATATCTGGCAAAGTACAAAAAAACAGCAGCAGTGTGAGGACATCAGGCAAACTGTTCAGACATCAATAATCTTCAGTTCTTCCCAGAATCACCTTCCTAGAAGCCATTTCTGAGGAAGCCAGATGCCAAGATTCATCCAGAGTTTGCTAAAATCCAGATGAGAAAGAATGAAACCTTTTGGAGGAACATCTTGTGCCTAAACTTGAGCTATGTGAGGCTTGAAAGGAAAGCACAGTCTTTGGTCCAACACCCAAGTAATACCATCCTTACCATCACTTATAATAATAGTCTCTTTTCAGTAGAAGAAGCTGTTGGCATCAAAAGCAACATGAATTGACCAAAATACAGACAAATCCTTGAGAGAACCTCATTCAGTCTGCTAGATATCTAGGTTTGTTCTTTTTCTATCAGAACAATGACTAAAAGCACACAGCAGTAAAGGATAAAGAAGGTTAATATTTTGCAATGACCCAGCAAGAACTTTGACTCAAATCTAATTGAAATCTTGTGTAAGACTTAAAAACTTCAATCCACAGACACTCTCCATTTCATTTGGTAGAGTTGGAAGATATTTGCATGGCAAATGGGTGGAATTTAAACAAGTAAATGTGCAAGGCTCGAAGAGACATACTGAAGGCTGTAATTGCTGCAAGAGGGCTAGTATTTACTCTAAGAGATGAATACTTTCATAAATGAGTCTTTCATCTTGGAGAAATGAAGGTTCTTGAATGATTTTTTTTTTCTTTTGGCGGGCATGTGTTGACATTTTTGAAGATTAAAAGGGGAAAAAAATAATGCAAACTTTGAAAACTTTCTGTACAAGGCACATTTTAAACACAGTTTTGACAAGAAGGAGGAACATGAGGTTACCCAGGACGTGCACATATGCTCCAGCGCTGACAGAGGGGGCGCTACTGCTCCGGAGGGAGGCTTCACATTCGTAGTAGCCGCTGTCACTGACCAAAGGACCGCTGATGGTCAGACGGCGGCCAAAGTCCCGGAGGCCTCGGTTTACCAGCACTCCATTTTTCCGCCATGTAATGCTGAGTTTAATGAGAGGCCTGGAGGTAGAGAGAGAGAAATACGGATAAACACAAGCGGGGAATGAGAGATAGGAGTGGCCTGAAGGAAACAAATAAACAGAATTGAGTTTTAATAGTTTGATAGAGGTCATTTTGAGTGCTTGTGTATACACAAACACACACACACCTTGCATTGGCCACACACTCCAATGTGACTTCAAACGTGCCCACCATCACACTGGTGTTCCTCGGCGGGATTATAATAGAAGGAGCGATGGGGTCTGCTGGGCCGCCAACGTCTGAAGAGGAGCAGAAGCACATAGGCAAGACAATTACAAATGAGATCTCAATAGTTTCTCCTAAATTGGTTCAGCTTGCTGTCTGTAAGATGTGACTCAAGCTGTAAATTGGCTTCCTGGACTACTTAAATACTGAATATTTAATAGAAATTAATAGAAATAGCTGTTTGTATACAGTACTGTTCAAAAGTTAAAATTCCACATGTTCTTATAGTATTTTTAATCAAATAAACACAGCTTTGGTGAACATAAGAGCCTTCTTTAAAAAAAACATAACAAATCCAACTTTAACCTCTGGACATCTGATAGAGTAAAACTGCATTGTGATTGACAGCATCAGAATTGGTTTACAGCTGCAAATGAGCTTGTTTACTATCTTTATCATGATTATCAGTGTGTTATTCCAAAGAAAGTCTTTTCCTAATCAACAGTCAATGAATAAAATCAAGCCCCAACCTGCGTTTCTTTCTGTCTAAATCCTGTTTTTGCTTTGAAACATGTGAAAATATTGAAGTAAATGGATTACCAAAAGCGTTTCACAGTGAATTTAAATGAAGAGCAAAGGGAGACTTTCTGTATTCTCTTGCTTATGAGATTTTACTTCTGAGGAAAAACACCTTAATAATCTCCCATGTGTCTTTCAAAACAATATCACAAAAAATGTAACAAAGCAAGAGATTTCAGTATATGATCCCATGAACATTTCTCATCCAAATTCTTCCAAGCCCAAATCATGTGAGCTTTACTTCTAACATGAACTTTACTGCTCCACACTTTTACAGTATGTATACATTTTGCGTTGTATACATTCAGTGGTTATCCAGTGAATGGCCGCTTCATGACCCCACTGGAGCCATTTGTGAGCCTGTGAAACCTAGAACCAGAGAAAGCATTTGAACGAGCAACCTCTGAGCAATAAAAGAGAGAGAGAGATAGAAAGAGAGCCAGAGTAAAGGTGGAGGTAGTGAAAGAAGGCAGACATAAAGATAATCTTGAAGCCCAGAGCACTTGTCCGTCTCTTTCTCACAGCCCTCTCTATTATGTGCTTAGTATTATATATGTAATTGTCTGCACCCTCTCCTCCTGTAAGTGCACTGCAATACCTTCGCTAATGTGCTGCGCTGCAGAATGGGGCCTGATTGAGAGACACCATCGACATGATTAAATGCCATGCAATAATTTGCCGGCTTTTGGAAACCTTTAGCTGTCCATTGATTCTCTGCCCTCAATCAGTGATCTCTCTTTTCTTCCGTCTTGATCTTATTCCCCTTTATTTGCCTCCTTTTCCATACTTGGACCCCTGGATAAGAGTTACAGTAGGCCATGGTCTCACAGAGGGACTTTATGGTCTGCCTCTCTTTTTCATAAATCTGTTTTTGTGGGGTCTATTAAAGAGAGGGGCTGTTTTTATGAGGGTGATTAATCACCCTGTCATTGTGGCACCGCAGGACCACAGCTATCATACAAAGCTCCATGAAGCTTCACCACACGCCACATACTCGCAATCTACTGCACAGCGAGTTGGGGAATATTGATTCTTGACAAACTGAAGTCTGACCCAGTGTGTGCACTACTTTAGGTGTCATGCACAGCCGCTAGGGGGCAATGGAGTTGTTTACTTTTGAGCAGGTCAATTCACCTGTTGGATAGTGTGAAAAATCCATTTGCAAATAAATAAGATTGCCTGGCAGTTTGAGGAAATGCTTCAGCACATTGAGAAATGGTGCTTATGTAGAATATGTGTGTTCGAGTCCAGCTTTCATCAGTTCAACCCTATTCTTTATCATTTCAGGTTTACTCTCCACTATTCATATCAATAAAAGATGAAAAAGACTAACAACAGTTATTTTAATAATATTTCACAATATTACTGCTTTAACTGTATTTTTGGTGGAGCTTTGGAGAGGGACTTGTTTCAAAAACATTAAAAAATCTTAAATATTAAAAATGTTAGATCAGTATATTAATTAACTTTGTTATGATGGTTATATATAAATATGCAGTGCTGGGTAACTGATTACATGTAATCTGGATTACGTAATCAGATTACAAATTAATTTAATAAAAAAATGAACATTGCATAATTTTTTTATTTCTATGATTTAATTAATTATTAGCTTTTCATACAAACCCCCTGTGGTTACGTCACGAACCCCAGCTTGGGAAAACCTTTATGTAATGTAATGTTTAATGTAATTCATGTTGTTAACAACGAATGGGATACATTTTCTTTCTCTTTGTATTTTTGTAGCATTTTGGTACAATATTATCTCATTTCTTGTCAATGCGATTAACGACCTAATTCAAAAGTAATAAAAAAGTAGTGTGATGTGTAATGTAATGGATTACATTACTAACTACAATTTTGGTCATGTAATTTGGAATCAGTAATGGACTACAAATTGAAAGTAATAAGCACTGTAAATACATATATGTAAGTAACATATCATTTTAATTTAAGTTAATGCATTTTAATGTGAGAGGGACGATGAATCATTTAGCTGAACTTGAATATTGTATATAAGTCTGTCTAAATATTGTATTTTTATTTAACATATATTTAAATATTTGTTTGAGATCAAACAATACTTGATGGACCACTTGCAGTGCTGCCATATACCCCCTATGGCAGGGTATCGTAAACTGGGGTGATGGAAAAAGCTAAATGAAAAGCTAAAAAACAATTAATAAATAATTGATTTTAAAATAAAAACAATCAAACATATGTAAATATTTTATTTGTTTACCTGTATGTCATGTGACCATAACTGATATCGTAGAACTGTGAACATGCCAAGGTGTTGTTAAATATTTGACTTCAATTTAAAATTTAAGGGGGTACAAGTAAATATTTTAGGTAAGGGGTTCGACTGACACATAAGTTTGGGAATCCTTGCCCTAGGAGGTTTCAGACATTCTTTTGAAGACTGGATCTCACAAAACATGTGTTGATTCTTTATTCAGAACTCACTTTCTACATTCAGGATGATGGGCTGGCTGGTCTTGTTCTCTCCGTTCTTGTCGTTGACGGCCTGGGCGTAGTACCGGCCCGCGTCAGGGGCCACGGCGGACAAGATGACTAGAGTGTTGTCCAAAGTGAGGGCTCTACGACGTTGGATAGAGAACAGTAGTCACAGAACTAGAAAACAACTTGCAAGCGGCAAACATGTCAGTAAACAACTCAAACACAGCAGTGCTGAGGAAAACTGTTTACGGCCAATAGGCTGGGATGGTAATGTTATTTGCATTGAAGACTCGAGTGGATAAGTGTTTTAGGATTGCTGGAGCTAAAATGCAGGTCATGCATGAGTGCGTGCGGTTAAATGAGAGTCGACACTTGGAGTGCAGCGAGATTAGAGCCTGTGTATCTGTCAGCACAGGCCTGATCAGCCCAGATTAAACCGACTCCAGCACAATTAGAGTGAGGGATCTCACAGAGTCCTAACCAAACGCGCCGTGGAATATCAATGCATTGAAGGAGCAACAAACAAGCAGCAAACAAATCGTATGCTGTCAGGCCCTCTCACCATCATATAGGACCATTTCTGCCGCTCGACAGACACAATGAGCGAGACAAAATGAAGCTCGGAGCAGCGCCGCTGGAACCTCAGATGTTTATATAACCTCTGCCTCAACGCTCAGTGTCTCATTGGGGATTCCTCATATACTCCAGCTGAAAAACAGTGTCTGAATGTTCTCCAGTCTGTGCGCTGTGGAGGGGGAACACAATCCTAAGTGTCTAAAGCCCTCACATCAGATGTGACATGCCGGACGATCAGCATGAATTATAGATCATCAAACACGCCGGCTGTTTTTGTCGAGCGTCCTGCTGGCAGATGAGGTAAATTGATCTCAGGTGATTACTAAGACCTTTCTAACATGGACTGTGCACACATACGCACACACACGGGGCGGCGCACTCAGGCACAAACTCTGTCAATCATCCAAGGTCATCAATAAAGGCCTTTTGTCCACTTTGTCTAATTGGCTCCCATGTTGCCTGCTTCCTCTCTAGCCTTCAATCACATTTAGTCTAAAGTCAACAGGGGTTCATATTATAACCGACTTTATCAATGAGAGATTCTGCAGTAAACACTCCTGGCGTGTTTCTGGAAGTTCCAGAGTAATTATACAACAGCACTCTATTTCTGTAAGGTATAATAGCCTATCTGTGAGAACGGGGGCCATTAAGTTGACTCTGATCCACATATAAAGAGAAGATTACATGCGGCTGCTGGGGGGGATCTTGCGCCCGTCTCTGAACCATGTGATCCCGGGCCGTGGAAAGCTGTGGATTTGTGGGGGGAAGATCAACGCCGCCTCCCCCTGGGACACCACCTGAGACCGTTCTCCCTCCACAAAGCCTTCCATGTCTGAGAAACAGAGAGCACAAATCAGGAAGAACAGGGAAAGTGAGAGGACAAAACAAGAACAGGGACATTGTGACTCATTGTGACAGGAAACACAAAGTTCCAATCTTGTGATATGACTCTTTTGGCAACTAACACTTAAGGCTTCATTCTGTGTTCTTTTCTTCTGTGTCTTGCACAGAGTTGCCGTGTGCAAGTCTTTCAAATTATACTCCTTTGACCGTGAGTGTAGATAGACACGTACTACATGCCCTTTTTTTTAAATGGTTAGATCCCTCGCATATGTACTGTTCTCCATGCAATCACAATGAAAATTCTGAAAATAGTGTTACGGTATAGACAGTGGACTGGAAAGCGGACTAAGCACATATACATCTGGCTTTATGTTATAAGAATGTTTTGCTAAAGTTCCCAATGATTTATGAATTACTGAATGTTCTCTAAATTTTCTTGGTTATATATGAACGTTAAGGGAGCATTCCATTTTATTAGTTTGCTAACATTATGGGAATGTTACTATTGAATGTTCTATGAATGTTCTAAAAGTAGTAGCTTTTAAAAACTGTTGGACAAACATCCAGCTAAAATGTTTAAAAAACATTCCATGAATGATGTAAACATAACATTTTTGGGCTAATGGTTTTAGAACATTATTAAAGACTAGATTACTATTAACATTACAGGTAGAACTTTTGTTCATAACTTTTAGAGGACCTTGCCAGAAAGTTAGCCAAATAATGTTTGTTCTGTTAGCTGGGAACTTGGTTTGATGTGACCAGTTTCTAGCACCAGCTTTTCTATATGCGAATTTGTCAGTGCTAAATGAACAAAGCAACAAAACTGCCAATCAAAATGTTTCAGAATCCATAAACCTAGGTATTAAATTTTGGTACATTAATCTTCTCACACTGTTTGCACTAAAGCTGCCTCAAATCATTATCACTTATCTAAAGTTGTGATCACATTTACTGTTATTGGACTAAATCCAATTATTAAAATAGGAATGATAAGGAATTTCACATGAAGGAAGTATTTCCTGATGCAGATTTCACAACTAGTTCAATTTGGTCACATGGATTCACTGCGTTGACCAACAGAAAGCTGATTCAAAAGTGACTTCTGTGAAAGGTACTTCAAGTATTGCTACACTATCGAAAACAGAGAATTAGCTTTTTGCTCTGTTAGCAAAATTGTGCTAATGTGATATCTTAAGCAATTGCACTTAAGAAGTTTTAGGATTTCCTGTTTGTGTTGTGTCAGGATATGATGTGATACTTACAGGCAACCTGGACTTGTGAACTCCTCTGCATCAGAGCTCCCACCCTGTTCCTGACGATGCATCTGTAGAAGCCTGCATGGGAGCGATCCAGTGATGGAATTACATACCTGGTAAAAGAAAATCGGAATCCCATCAACCATTGTTTGCTACTTTTCATACTCACAGCATGGGATCTTGCTGCAAGCCCAAAGCACTGGCTATAACAAATGGCCTTTGATCCAAAAAAGCTATTTATTGGTCCATAATTAATCAAACAGTCCTAGCTTCTACTCGAGTGCAGATCAGGCCACAACACTCAGCCAGCTCAGGGTGTGCATGGGTAACCTGTTGAAGAAAGAACCCTTATCCACAATAGATAGGAGTCCTCAGGCAGCCCTGGTGCTGCGATCACAACAAAACACAGGAGTGGCCATTAACACTTCAGATAGAACAAAGGAGAGAAATATTTATGTGGATGTGGGCAGGCTTGGATTATGGATAGGACCAGTGCCCTGGGGCCTCCAGGGGCAGCTAACAGGGGCCTACAAAACATCAGGTTGGATGACCTGAGACCATCAAAGGGAACTGAACACTAGAGCTGCATACAATGCAAGCTGACCACTTGCTGACCACTGGGAGACCCATAGCACGAGTCGTTGGTCATTCCAAATCTGTGATTTCTAGAATATTGCATCTTTACAATGTCACTAACTCATTTAAGTCCCCCAAAAAGGTTCGTCGTCCACGAAAGACAAATGTAGGAGAGGACAGGATAATGCGGAGAATCTCAATGGGTAACCGGTTCAACACTGCAGCTGGAATTGCAGGGTAAGGATCTGTCTCTGCATATACTATAGTGTCTCACTACAGTCACTGAACTGTGGGAAGTGACTGGAAGAAGAGTGGACCAAGATGACACCAAAGCAGTGTGAGAGACTAGTGATGTCCTGCGGTAGTGCTTAAGTCATTCAATGCAAGGGCCTCTACACTTCCTACTACTTTTTGGCTGCTGTAACCTTCAGAAATGTTAGTTATAATCTTTCTTCGTGCTGCAATCATTGCTGTTCTCTAATTATCATCACTGTGTTTTCCGCAAAATAAAAGTTTTTTTTTGTTGTTGTTGTTGAAGTGCCTTGGTTATTTTGTGAAACACTGTTCTATTAGCATGGTATAGCCACAACTAAAATTCCTTCAAATTTTAAATGATGAAGATTAAATTATTTCTGAAAAAATAAAGTGTTCATAAATTGTTCTCTAATTCTGATCCCCACTGTATATATTATATAGGATCACTCAGCCAAAATTTTATATCCTGTCATATTTTGCTCAACGTCATACCAGTCCAAACCTGTATGATTTTATTTTTCCTTTGAAATACAAAAGAAGATATTTTGAACAAAAGACACACAGGTTTGGAATGACATGAGGGTGAGTAAATGATGACAGAAATATCCCATTAAGATGACTGTGACTTAATACAAAACGAGGGGTCTTGGATATGGGTTATTCATGTTCTTTGAATGTCTGTGATCGTAGTCATGTATGCTATTGAAATAAAAACTAAAACTAGGCCGCCATCATGAAAACATGAAGTACGTAAGTATGTTTTTACACCTACGCACACTGCTTCAGTCACGAGCCTGTGGCAAGACCTATTAGTTAAATGGAGTGATAAAGAGAGAGCTGAGCATGTGGGCAGTGGCGTTTTTACTCAACCAGTCAATGCTGCCTCATTTTTACACCGCCAGCTCTTTTTCCGATACTTTAGTTTTCCTGCATTACTAGTCACAGGTTTAGTATGACCTGCTGAAGAGGATTCAAGCTTTTTCTTTGATCGGTGGACGTGAGGAATACAAAGAAGACAGCAAGTCCACACTCGCTAAAAGAGGAAACTATGCAAACACACACACACACACACACACACACACACACACACACACACACACACACACACATATCAGTGTCTGAGATGTAGGAGACTGCAGGGAAGTTTCAGTCACCAGGGATCTTTTGGAGATGCTCTGTGGACTGCGTCGGAAGCGCTGCTATTGTCTTGACTGACAGGCAGAAAAGCCGTAGGGAGCAGGAACCTCTGAAAAAGGCCAGAAAACGTGTAGACTCGACCCCTATAGAGTAAGCACTGCGGGTAGCTTAGACTTTTAGCTATTAGGACTTCTTATAATGCAAAGGCAAATATGAAAGAGTCCACCTGGAGTCCTGTGGTCAGCAGGTACAAAGAGTGCAGGAAAAGAATACAGCCAAGCCACCTCACTGCGACCAGAGAGAGAGGGGAAAAAACACTTTGCCTTTTCAAATATAAATATTACATAGCTCTTGAAGCTATTGAAAATAATTCACAAGGTACTCGGCTACCTGCTCTTTCTTGATGGATAATTCTGCACTGCCTTCACCAGGGATACAACATTTATGCAGAATACATAAAACAAAACATGGACATCAGGGATCGCTCAGGAAATACATCTCATTCTCATTTAATGTGAGCTGAGAGGCAATATGAGTGTGATTTCATGGCTGCGGAGGGAATGAGGCGCTACAACTCAAGAGGATTACAATCCACAAACGCTCCTGACTCACTAAAAAAAAGAAGACATCATTTAAATAAATACCAGAAAAACTGAATGAAATTTGTTGCAATTGAAACTGTGGTTAATGTTCTATTTGTGATAATAATTAAGCTGTCTGAGTGATAAATGTGTGCTTCTTCAACTACAGGCATCTTCGTGACCCAGGGGTTGATTTTTATTCAAATTAAAAGATTTTTTTTTTCTATTTGTTATATGAAGGTCATATTAAAATGGTTGGGAACGTTTTACCAGGCCTTCATCATTTTCTTTTCTACGTTTGAAATGCCTTTTATGAATATATTTTATTGTTTTATTCTTCTCCCAGACCCTGATGTTCAATCTTCAAATAAATGAAGAATAAATAATCAAATACATGAAAATTCACGATAAACAGAGTATTTTTATTGTTCATCATAGCTGTAATTTTGCAGAAAAGCTGTAATTTTGTCAAATTATGAAAAAAAGAGCTCTCAGATTTATCCTTAAAATGTCATTTTTTGAATAAAACGGAAAAATACTCTTTTGTGTAAATGTCAAAATTAAAATGTCATTTCCATCACCATTTCCACCACAAAATGCAAAATGTTATTAAATGCAATACATCACTTAAATGTGACATTGCGATTTGAATGTTCATGACTTTTAAAGAAAAAAACAAAACAAAAAAAAAAACTAGTGCACAAATGAAATTACCTGTGCGAAAGTGCATTTTCAATATGTCTACAGGGCCAAAAGTGCTCATAGTTGCAGAAACACTCATACAGCAGTGGGAAGATGGGAAGTGTCACCTGTACTCCAGGGAGAAACGCGTCAGCTCTGTACCATTGTGAAGCCATTTAAACTCCAGAGGCCAGCTGCCCTCAGCCATGCAGGTGAGAACCAACCGGTTCCTTTCCAGGTGGATTTGGGTTGCCACCGGCTCCATCTTGAAGTAGGGTGGGACATCGTCTGGAGGGAGAGAGAGTGAGAGAGAAAGAAAGAGGCTTAGCATGTTTCACTCAAGTAGGACATGTTCCTGGATCAACATACTTGTTAGTCCAGAGACAACATTTCTGTCAACCAATCCGATATAAGGGTGAGATTTAGAGTCAAGCTTAGGGCTGAGGTTACATTTACATGTATTCATTTTAGCAGACGCTTTTATCCAAAGCGACTTACAAACCAGAATAATACAAGCAGATTAATCCAAGGGAGAAAACAATACATGTAGTCAGCAGTCAGCTTCACTAGAATAGTGTAGCACTTGAGCAGAAATGGAAGTAAAAAATAGTGGAGAACAATGCTAGTTACTGTAGAGCTGGCATTTGATGGTCTTCTGTAAATGTCTTCTGTACATGAAAATGAGCAGATATCCCCTCCTTTTTCCCCAGGAGAAAAGCACAATAAAAGACTATTTACTTTACACCATTAGTTCTCAACCAGAAGGCCACTTGAGGGCCTAAGCCAAACTTCCAAGTGGGCCCCAAAATAAGTCTTAAAATTAAATTTAGTTACATTAACATAATTAAAATTAAAATGCTTGAAAAATACAAATCAGTATGTACATTAAACATTAAACTGACATTTGCCATTTATTTATTTATTTTTATTAAAATGTATTTAATTTAATTTATTTCATGAAAGTACCAGTATGTACCATATACCTCTTAAATAGGACGGCCTTCAAATATTGTCTTGATTGTGACATTTTAATATTGCTTGAAAAATAATAACTGCACTAATATAATAACCAGCAAAATGTGTATATAAATTATTTGTTAGTACTAAATGTTGTTTGTCTATTATTATTCACAGTTTATTATTTTTTAATTTTTTTTTTAGTTTTATTTATTCTTTTTGAACCATTAAGCAACAGATCTTGGGTAAAGACATTTCAAGTTCATTTCAATTCATGTGGTGACATCCAAATGAGTGACTTGTTTACTTTGTAATTAGTCCATCCATTGCCACCTGTTAGACTCATTCAGGCTTATTTACAGACCAGTTGAGAAAAAGACAGGTGGGCATTATCACATTGGCAGAGTAATCAGCCAATCATAATGCCACCTATTGTCTCATAAATCTCACCATTGCCCAGTTTGACTTTTTCGATACTTTTTGTATGCCTCCCTTGGCTCCTAAGATTAATCACTAGCAAGTCCATTAAAGGTGTGTCTTCAACCACATTTTGAAGATTCTGTTGGTTGGGTGACGGTCGGAAATACATTTCACCACAGAGTGCGAAGGTTTTAGACAGTGACCTCACCATGACGGCACCACTGGCATCACTCGGCCGATGACCGCAAGTGATGAGAGGAAATAGATCTAAGGAAGGTTACAGTTACTGTTGGAGCTGTGACTGTTTCCTTCTTTAAAGTTTTATTTTTGCCATTTTGATATAGATAGTGGCAACACGTCAGAGCTTGTACACTAACCATCAGGCCCCATATTCAACAGGCTGATTGTTTGAAAGAGATGTTGTTTACTACCAACAAAGAAAGATGAAACATGCCTCACTGCTGAATCACATCATGCTGAGAGTGAGAGAGACAGAAACAAAGGCAAAAGAAGCCATTAAAACGAAAAGCTAAACATGATTTGACAAACTGAATTTGGTCTCTTAAAATATAAAAGGCAATTTAAGAAACGATTTGTCTGTTGTGATGCTGAGACGCTCTGGAGACGTCTAAAGTCTTGATAGAGGGAGGGTGAGGTGAGAATTTCAGGGGCCTGACGGGCTAAGTGAGGGAAGGTTTTGAAGATAACTTTAAGATGCAGTCGCTCTGCCTGCAAACCTGACAGAATGAGCTATAGTGTGCCTGGGAATCCATTCATCTTCAGTCTTTCTAAAACAGCCGGATTATACAGACTCTCAGACAAACACAAAGCCCTGCATGTGGGTGCCTTCAGCCAGGAGACAAAGTGCTTTCATTTCCCTCACGAGGAGCAGATGATGGGACCTATCGATCGCAACCGAGTCGTTCTCTGTAGGTGACATGGATCTGATTGTCATTGTGTTTGTGGAAAGCCAATTAAAGCTTGTATTAATTGAGGCAATAAGCTAGCAAGCCCTGGAGCTCTGTTGCAGGGTTGTTAAACATTGAGCTAATTTCTCTATGCTGCGAGGTGCACCGAGAAGGCATGTTACAGAGTCTCTCCTCTAGGGGGCAGCACCAAGCATATACAGATCTCAGTTTGGACTGAGGTCTCACACAAACAAAAAAAATATACACAAGTATATGATACATATTAACAACTTTCAGAGTGTGGCAACTTAAAATGCTGTCTGGAGCCTGTAGACAACGGAGGACCAAAACATATTCATTCCCATATTCCCTTTATTTATTTTTTCGCTATGGTCATGCACATATGTATAAGCAGTGTTGGGAAGGTTACTTTGGAAATGTAATAGGTTACAGATTACAAGTTACCCTAATTAAAATGTAATAAGTAGTGTAACTTTTCAATTACTTTATTAAAGTAATGTAACTGATTACTTTTTGATTACTTTTCTAAATTCCTAATGTTTTCAACTGTTAATCATTTTCAAACATGTAAAGCAGACAGGGTTAACCTTACAGTAGTATTCAACACTGATTACTGTCAGACTTTCGAAATCCTTCATCACTTGAATTAAGATTATAATATTTAAATTTTAAAGGAGACATTGGATGTCAAATATCTTCATTTGCATATAAATGTGTCTTGGCAGTGTGTGGACACAACCACCCTACAATGATAAAAAATTAAAAATGATAAAAAGCCCTTTTTTTAATCCCCCAAAAACCTAAACAGTCTCAATTATCAAGCCATTTTGATTTTGGAGTGAATAACCAGCGCTCTCTTCCACCTTCAATACCATGTTTTTTAAATTGTTAAATGTTTTTTAAATGTTTCTGTTCTCATGTCAGATGTATGTATGTATGTATGTATGTATGTATGCGTGTATGTACCAAGAGCTTCTTAAAAACCACAACAAATTCCATTGTGTGCTTACGCACAGTTGGCGAATAAAGCTGATTCTGATTCTGATTCTGATGACAACTGCTCCACAGGTGCCGCAGCAATATGGCTGCCCACTACTCCGGGTGTGTGTTCACAGTGTGTGTGCACTTGGATGGGTTAATTCCGAGTATGGGTCACCATACTTGGCCACACGTCACTTCACTTCACTTTCACTAAATTTGTTTATGTTTGGCTGCGCAAATCATTTTGCTCCAGACTGTTTTCTGAATGAGGGACAATTCAAGGCAGGTTTCAAGGCAGGTTTATCCACCTGCACCTCCAGAAGAAGTAAGTCTCACACTTTTTTTATGATTATTTGCGAATCGCGTTTGGTCTTCCACAGAAGAGAGGGGCGGGGTGAGCAGAGCTCATTAGCATGTAAAGAGATATGCAGCGAAACAAGTTGCTGTGAACAGAGCTGTTTTTGACAAGGTAAAAAGGGTGTTGTTTTTCACGACCACTGAGACCATTTCGAGAAGACTCTAAAGAATCATACCAATCTGTGGAAAATGGGCATCCAATGTCCCCTTTGAAGCACAGCCACCACAAAATCAGACTTACTTTAAAATCATTCTGAGGATAAATACAGATTTAAAATCATAACAAGATATAGTTTAACAGGTATGATACTGTTTTTGAAATCAAATCTTTGCATAGCTATGATGGGAAACACTGGAATCTAACAATGCCTTAGAAAAAAAATGTTAATCGTAAAAAAAATAAAGCATATAAACCCATAGAGGAAATATAAGAGTTATCGGATAAGCATGTTACAGTATAAACTTCTGAAACATTGGTGTTTCATATTGTAGAGCAGTCACTGCAATTTACGAAATAAATCAATTAAATCTGTATGTGGGAGTGTGTGTGAAAAAAATCAGATGTAACCCCCTTTGTAATCTTTAACATTTTCATAAGTAACTGTAATTTAATTACATATTTTTCTTAGTAACTTAACTAATTACAATTACTTTTATTTTGTAATTAAATTACGTAATTCCGTTACATGTAACTAGTTACTCCCCAACACTTTGTATACATACTTATAAAAACAATCATTCACCCACATGCTCCCTTGCATGAAGAATGGGTAATTTTTTTTTTTTTTGTTATCAACAATTTTTTATTTTCATTTTTTTACAAACAACACAACATAATATCCAAAATAAAACAAAACAAAACAGCAGACACATACTCAACATCTAAAAGTTAAATCAAAAGGGAGGGAGAGAGGGAAGGACAACAAGAACACAAAAGTCACTCCTTTAAATAATCACGTACATTCAGTAAAAAACAATGCCAAGCCTCAATGGTTGAAGGCCTGGCCCCACCGACTCGCGCCGTTGTACACTCACATGAGACAATTTGCAGGAGGCTACGGATCCAATATGCCTCTCTACACATGTGTGGTGTAAACCAGTTCTGAATTATTGTCTTCTTCACAGCTGTAAAACCAGCAAACAACATTCTCTTTTGCATTGAACTAATACAGAGATCAGAATCATCATTAAGAAGACATAAACTTGGGTTAACAGACCAATCAATTCTCAGTAATGATGACAAAACCAGGTTTACATGTGTCCATAGACTGATGACGACAGGACATTCCCAAAACATATGCAGAAAAGTGCCTGATGATGTAGTGTTACATATATGGCAGTTCAAATTTGACTGCAGTTATGTATGCTCTATGAATGACTTTGAAGTGAATAAGACGATGAGCCAGATTTTTAGATGTTAAGCTGAGATTAGACCACACTCTCTCCCAGTCGACAGATAAATTAAGATCAGATAATTCCCTATTCCAAATAGTTTTAATAGAAAGAGGTTTTGTAATACAATCAATAATTTTATTATATATTAAGGAAACAGATGGCCGACCAGCAGATGGTGCAATCCAGTCCCGCATAGGATGAGAGGAAATGGAAGAAGACCAAGGAACGCCATACGCTTTGAGAGCAGAACGTAATTGAAGAAAAACAAAATATGCAGATGCTGGTAGACAAAATTTGGCTCTCAATGCCTGAAATGGACAGAGGCCCTGGTTATCATACATATCACCGCACGTGTTCACACCTAAAGAGGACCAAGAGGGTTGGACAAATGGACGATTTCCACATACAAAGTTCAAATTGTGCCATAAAGGTGTACTGTTACAGAATTTGAAGGGGTTCAACCGTTTTCCAGATTTTAATAGTTAGCCACAACCGGACCAAATTTATAATTATCCCCTTTTTTTCCTGTGCCAGTAAATAAAATATCTTGAAGTCTATTTGGTTTAACCTTGTCAGCTTCAATCACCCTCCATGAAACTGTAGATTGAGGATCAACCCAATTATGAAGGGCCTTAAGCTGGAACGACCAATAATATAATTCAAAATTTGGTACAGCCAGTCCTCCTGCGCTATTAGGATGTTGTAATGTGGTAAGTTTAATTCTGGGAGATTTATCATTCCAGATAAACTTAGAAATTATGGAGTTGATCTCCTTAAAGTAACCTGGAGGGGGAGAAAGTGGTAGCATAGAGAAAAAAAAAATTAAATCGAGGTAACAAATTCATCTTAACAGTGGAGATTCTTCCTTGGAGAGAGACTTTAAGATTCTTCCATCTTTGAATGTCATTTTTGACCTTAACGAAAATGTTATTAAAATTGTCTCTGGCAATCTTATGAATGTTTTTATATATGGTAATGCCCAAATAGATGAAAGATTCCTTAATATGGATAAATGAGGGAATAGAAAAATTAACCTTAACATTGTTAATTGGCATTAAAGCAGATTTGCTCCAATTTATTTTATATCCTGATAGGCTACTAAAATTATCAAATTCCTTAATTACACTAGAGACTGAAACATCAAAGTGGTCTAAATATAGAATAATATCATCAGTGTATAATGAAATACAATGATTATGGTCATGAATCTTAATCGATACTTCAGATTTCCTGATGGCTTGTGCTAAGGGTTCGAGAGATAGACAAAACAATAAGGGGGAAAGTGGACACCCCTGTCTCGTTCCCCGCTGTAAAGGGAATGAGGGGAAAATAATATTACCAGTTATGACTGATGCTGCAGGTGAGTGGTATAATGTCTTAATCATAGAAACGAAGTGTTCACCGAAGCCGAAACATTGCAGAACTGCCCACATATAATTCCACTCTAGCCTGTCAAAGGCTTTTTCTGCATCAAGTGAAAAGACCGCACAAGGTGTTGGGTGGGAGTCCGCAAAGTCAAGAATATGAAGGAGTCGACGCATATTGTCAGATGCATTGCGCCCCTTGATAAAACCAGTTTGGTCCTCCTTGATCAGACTGTGAATTACCTTCTCCAAACGAGAAGCAAAAACTTTAGCATAGATTTTTAGATCACATGGGATAAGCGAAACGGTCTGTAGCTGGAACAATCTAATGGATCTTTCCCTTTTTTAAGAAGTAATGAAATCAGTGATGTTTTTTGATCTCTATGAAATGCCCCATGTTCAATTGCAAAATTAAATGAGTTAAGCATAAGTATCCCTACCAAATCCCAAATTTCTAAATATAATTCAGGGGGGAGACCATCTAGACCTGGCGATTTGCCCTTTTGAAGGCTTTTTAGAGAGACGTGAAGTTCCTCCAAACTTAATGGGGCCTCCAAAGATTCTTTATCCATCTGTGAGATCCGAGGCAGTTCCAATTTATCTAAATACTGCTTACAAATTGGTTCATCAAAATCTGTTTCGGCTTTATACAGATTTGTGTAAAAACCTTTAAATATGTCATTAATTGCCACAGGGTTCGTAGTGACCTGATCATCCGATGATTTTATTGCGCTAATATATGCCTTAGACTCGCATTCTTTCAACCTAAGGGCCAATAAATGACTAGGTCTCTCTGATTCAAAATAATATTTTTGTCTAGTCCTATGTAAAATAAAAGAATGGGTAATTATTTTTGTCTAAAGGACTGAAACTGTTATCGGCCTAATCAAGCCTAGTACAACCCTCCAAATCATTGCCATTGGGTAACAAGGCTCTTAAAAACAATTCCTCTGTGAGCAGACATAGACTGCCAGGCATTTCAAATCCACCCCCCACCCAGTCATCACTATCCCTGAGTGCACAGCGCTTCGCCAACCATGCCACCACAGTCATTTTATCCTCCAGTAAATGCACTGCCATTCAGCACAGCCAGTGGAGAGGCAGATCCACTTAGCAATGCCGCACTATAAACATACCACCATTAGAGACCTCAGGTGCAAAATCAGGCTCCACATCGATTGGATGAAAGCAGCATCCCCCCTACGACGATATGATGGACGGTTGTGCATATGTGTGCGAATGTGTGTGTGTGGTTTGGCTGTTCGATTGTTTGTGCCATCTTGTGAAGTCTCATCTAGACTGCCCGCAGGAAAGAAAAATCATGAGTGAGACTGTCTTTGATATCTCGATCGTTTCTCCTAGACAAAAATCAAATTAAATGAAGAGAAAATTGAGATTTTTATTTAAGATTTATTCCTGAGAAAAAATACCACTCAAGAATGTCTTATACTGTGCCCATAGTTGCTAAGGTACCAAAATCTGCAATCAAAATGTAAAGATTTCAATATAAACTCAATATGATATAGACAATTTAAATACTTCTCATCAAACTCTTCATTTATTCTACTAAATGATCGCAATCATCTATAATATGCGCATTAACTGTATAAATATATACCATACTGTCTTTATAGATACTATATACTATACTCCATACCACAGGAATAGGACTGATTTACAAAGAAAGTGTGTGTGGGAGTGGGTGCGTATACTTATATACATAAACAGTCCTTGCTGAAAGGCAGGTAAATGGACGCTAACAATAATGGATTACAACTCATTGCTTGTTTAGTCATCTGTCAAAGCTTTTGGCTGCCATTTTGTTTTCTTAGGTGGCTGAAACTTTAAACGGTTATTTCCTAAACAGCCTGGGGCAAGGACTACATTATTGGTGGCTAATAGTGGCTGATACCCCTACTCTAAAGTCTTACTGTAGGTTACCAATTGCCCCATGTGTGTAAGTGTGTTTTTTTTTCTAAGGAACTTTGGGAGAAACACTGAGAGGTATTTTAAACAAAATTGAGAACTCCATAATGTCCCCTATGAAAGACAAGCCTCTCCACAATTTTCCTCTGAGTGAGGCAGAACCAAACCTTAGATTTTAAACAGTTTCCGAAGAAAGATATGCTGTTTGTCTAAACCGTTAATGTTTGTGGTCGAGAGTTCTCAAAAGGGTTGGAGCAGCTGTGTTGTTTTAGACAAAAAAAAAAGAACAGGGTCTTTGTGGCCGAGTACACAATGCGGTGAAAATTTCACTCCCATGGGTTCCTATTATGTCAGACGAAAGGTTATGTTAGCATGAAATGGAGGCAGAGCCCAGACTAGTTTGCAGAGGTCTGACATTGTCCTCACACAGGAAGCTTCTTGGTGCTGAGAGCGATCTCCATATTGTAATGAGAATGTCAGTCAGTGCCTGTGGCCTCTTCACTGTTTGAGCGCCAGGCTTTGATCTGCTGGGGCTCAGGCAGGGTTAAGCAGCTCTGTTTCTCACTTTCTAAAATCCTGCTCTGAGTGGGCGGGCTAGGTCCACAGGAGAGCGTGCCCACAGAGAAAAAGAAACCCCAGGTCAGGATGATGCTAAACTCATCCTTAATGAGCCATAACGCAGGTGCCATTTCTCATCAGAATCCCTGTGGTTCGGAAGTGGAAGAAAAAGATAAAACTAAAGGAAGGTGCCTTTTTGTGTTGATCTTGATGGGGGGGGCGGCAGGAGATAAGAAGCATGTCAACGCGCACTAGGTGAATGAAGTCTGCTATATTGAGGTTCCTTCCACACGCTGTATGTTTGTGTGTGGGGGTGTTGGGTGGCGTGGATTGTTGGTCCAGATGGAGAACCTAGGGGAGGTTCCTCTGCGGTGGAGGAGCCCTGCGGCAGGCAAGCTGAGCTGGCCGGAGTCAGGGGGCGGTTAATGTTCTCTTCATGCTTGGTCGGGCCGAGACCATCATTCTGCTGTGCCCTTATCCACCTTGCCACCACTGGCCACCTTAGAAACGACAAAGAAGCACTTCCACTAACCTGACAGCCAACCTTCGAATGGCAACGCTCCACTCAGGCTGCACACACAGAATTTTAATAGCTCTGAGACAAAGGCCACAGGCACCAGCCGGGATCCATAAAGCATGCCCCTCAGAGCTTTCACAGCACCATGCTGGCACGCAATCATACTCTTGGGGCTCAGACTGAACACTTGTTCTGCCATTCCCTCCCTTATTCCAACACGATAGAGGCCATGTCCCCTTCCGCGTAATCCTCTGGCACCTGTGCATAAGCACGTTAGCCAATCCTGCTTTTCTCATCACAAAGGCTTAGAATAAGTGGACGCAAGTTCTAGGCAACCTCTGGCTTAAAGGTGTTTTTTAAGAGGTGCCCTTTCCTGAATCATTGTTGAACCCTGGGGTAATGGTCACCTCTGATTTGTCTTGCCAAAAAGAGCACAGCACTTCTTGTAGTGCCTGTAGTAGAGCCCTGCACGGGCCTAAAATTTAGGCCCTAGCCCGGACCTGGCCCGAGACGCTCAGGCCCTAGCCCGGCCCGTGTCCGACAGCTTATCAGAATTACCAGCCCGAGTCCGACCCGAGCCCATCTTTTTTTTTCCCTTCTCCCGAAACAGCTTATACTACTGTTTCAGCTATTAAAATACTTCAGTTTTGTATGAAATGGCAAAGTGATTGTATTTTGTTTCGTTATTTTATTAAGTTAATTTAGAAAAACATTTGGAGCATTTTTTTATTCGTTAAATGTAAGTTTTTGTTTTTTAAAGTAACGACCAAGCGGCCAGCGGCAGACAGTGAGTTGATCATAGCCTATGTTTGATAAATTTAGCCTTCTCAAATCATCACGACTTCTATAGTTATATATCTATAGTTATAAAAAAGCTCCACAATGTTAGTTTAAACGCTTAACCTAGATAAATGTGCACTGATGCATATCCAGTCGTTTGTGCGGAGAGTGGAAGCTGAAGCGCGCTTTACAGGACGCGCCAGAGCGATCACTTGCATTAGAAACATTTCAAAATACACTGTCATGTTTGCTCATAAAGGTAAGAGTAATAGGCTACATTGTTCGGAACTGTAAAGGGTCTACTTTTATTTGTGTGCACTCAAAATATCAACAAAACATGCAATAAAGACATAAAATAAAGGGAAAAAAGCAGTTTCGGTTTTGAGCAGGAGCGCTTCTGAAAAACTCTAAAGGCGCATCCAATGAGGAGACGGCGAGTCAGGATCATCATCAAATGCATGGATGATTTCCCGAAGCATTGGGAACCTTTAGTAACCACGCTCCAAATTCTCCCTGATGCTCTGCATGGTCAACTGTCACCTGTATGCTAATGCGTGCGAATATGCATTGCGTATTGCATAGGCGATGTGTAATATTTATAATATAATCAGTATTTCATACAGTCGCCATGTGTGCTCTGCGCGTAATATGGGCACAATTAAAGGAGAGAAGCTAAATGAGCCCGAGTCCGACCCGAGCCCGACCCGAGCCCGATCTGTAAAAAAAAAAAATGGCCGAGCCCGGGTCCCGACGGGCTTGCAGACCTCTAGCCTGTAGTGGCCGTGCCCCTAGCCTTCAGGTGCAATACTGGATAAGTCAGTGTATGTGTTTATCTGTCTGCTGGACCAGGTGAGTGTACGAGACTGGCACAGGAACAATCCTGCTCTGCGCTCCTGGTCCCTGCTGAAGGTCAGCCTGATCTGTCACTCTCTTTCAGCGGTGGTTGTCACGGTGACAACCGGCACCCTGCCGATTTGCACTTCATCAACTCTCCAAGCGTGCAAAGTGCCCTCCACCCTGGCAGCAAGGTAAAGAGCCCCATTACCCTTCAGGCCAAACAAGCATGTTGCCGCATTAAGACAAACACAGATGCAACAGCAGCGTGGCCGCAGCATTATCGTCACCGTCACATTCAGCGTTCTGATCCACGTACTGCGTACAGTATCTGTTGGTGTATTTATGGCTGGTAAAATTACATTTGTGAGGCACAAGGTTGGGCGCTTCAGCAGCGCCAAGTGTTCTTTTGTTTAGGCAGATTGTGATAGCACCAAGAAAGAGAGAAAAAGCTTTTATTTTACTGTTGTTGTCTTTCTTTGAAAAGCACCACAGGTCTGTTGAATGAGGCGTAGAATAATAAAGGAACTCGGAATTACTTTGTTTGACTTCTGTTGCAATTCAATCGGTGGGGTAATTTGCAGTCTCTCATAGCTCTGAATTTCATTAGCTCCTCAGGTTTTCTCAGCACATCTGTCTATGACTGCAGTATGAGTAGGTTGCCGCGGGTTAATGGATGTGTAATTGATGCGATTAATTGAGGTGTAATGTAGCACGGCATTGCGATTTTGATCCAGGGGGCTGCGGGCAGCCAGTGACGTAACTCAAACACAATTAGAGGCAGCATTGAGCTATCAAATAGAGATTTAATTAGGAGTGAAGACAGAATGGGGGGCAGTCAATGGTCGGCAGATTGAATTATCCAAGCACAGCCTCTTGAAGGCGGCATCGACACAATGCCAGCGCACATTCTTCCTCCGCCATCTCTTTCTTTCAACACCTATCTATTTTCTTACCTTTTGTCACTTCTTCTTTCTCTGCCACTTCGTCACAGTCTCTGGTGCTGTGCATATGCTGTCTCCTTGCATTTCCCTCTATAACTACTCTTTCTACTCACCTCGGTTTGCATCTTTCCCCACCTCTCTCTACTCTCCCTCCCTCCTGTTTCATCTGCCTTTCTCCTTCTCTGGTTCTCAATCTAGCTCTGACTGAACACCAGGGGATGCATGTGCCCTGGGACGTGTCTCTGATATCCATGAGATTAATTAGGCACCAGAGCGCTTGGAACAACACGGAGAAGCAACTGTGCACGCCAACCATCAATTAATGAGATGCCGTGCACCCTCATACTTCATCCACATCTATTTTTCACCCCTCAGTCAATGCCTCTGAGAATCCCAATCAGTTGCCCCGACTGCATGTTTCTCTCTTCATCCAGTGGACTCTGTGAAGTCAGATACTGTTTTGATGGACTTGAGTAGTGAGTTTTGGAGCGAAGCAGAGGGAGCACTGAAGTTTTAATGGCGTGTGCGCTGTAATTATGTGCCTACTTATAGAGAACTACATCTTAGAGCTTGTCTTCCCGTCTAATTTAATGCAAGTAGGTAGGTGGCAAACAAAACCAGTAAATGAGAGCGCAAGCTACAAATTCACTTGATATTACTGTGAAGATAAATTACATCATGTAAGCTGAAGGCATGCAAACACCTCACCGAAGTGTAAAGAAGAAAGATCGGAGGCAGGAAAGCACTCTGGCATGGCACGAAGAGGCAGCTACGAACTGTATTTAGAAAGTAGGGCAAAGAATAATGGAGGAAAATAACAAACAAAGGCATCGAAATGAGAATTCCACTGAGCCCCGGGTCATTAGAGTTAATTCTGCACATTCTGCCATCTGCTGCGATTGTTTACACTTGCCTGGATAATTAGATCCTAATTAGTTGATGGGGTGGTGGGAAAGCATTCCATCCACACATTATTATTTCACTGGCTCCATTATGGTAGAGCACCTGGACGTATGACATGGCACTGTCCAAAACCTCGCTCACTTAATGCTGGGCTCGCAAAAGAACGAGTCAAAAAACAAACAAACAAACACAAAAATTACAAACATGCAGTGTAATTACGGGCTGATACGCCCTTTTAGGCTCCCCTACAGGAAATCACACATTGCATTCTTCGGGACTAAATGGCATCCGAGGCAATCATTTCAAATGGAAAGGACGGCCTAGGCCCCATCTGTTCGAGCAGTCATTTCACTGGGCCTTAGAGATACTGACACTCCAACAGCACAGAACAAGCTGTCGGATTCCTCCCGCTTTCCTCTAACCCCTCCCCTACACCTGAAACCCCTGTGTTGGAGAGATAGCGCACTTGTTAATAGTCAGGAGCTCTGCATTGTATCTGGAGGCTGGCATTGTAATATATGTGTGCGGAAAGGCCGCTGATTGTGATTCTTATCGTTGCGCGTGTGCTGGCTAGAGCGCCGCGAGGTGACTGAGTGAATGGCAGGGCTGGATGTAAATGCTAATGGCTGCATGGCTTTGACAGAGAGAAGAATTACCATCCGCCTTCATTACATTTACAGCGGTCCGCGTGCCAAAGCAGACAGGGCTCGGCTTGGACACTGGTTTATTTATTTGTTATGAGGGTGCACAACACGGTTCGCATTAGGAACATCAGTCACATGCGTTTCGTATGGGAGGGACAGCGAAGGATGTAGCTCTGCACCATTAAGGATACGCCAGCCATATTTTACATCAGAGTGACTTGAAACAGAGAAGCATCAACACTCTGGGTTTTCAGAAAAGAGAGACAGAATGTGTCCTCACAGAGGACAAAACAATATTGAGGCTAAAAACAGCACAATGGCCGTACATCTGGGAGCACAAGCTGGTAACAAAAGTAGAAAAAATAAACTACTTTGTGACTGGAACAAGCAAGACACATGGGGAGTTGAAACGAGGTGACCAAACAAGAACTTTTATGTTTGAGAACATACACAACAATTTGAACAGACAAACAGCCGTTTCTCATCTCAGCCTGCTGATAGACTACAGTGTGTAATGGCACTCCATTACACCCATGCACACACTTCCTACAGACCTTTTTGACCACCATTTTCCCTCATCATTCTTCTTAATAGGGCTGCTGGTGTTCTCAGAGATGGTGTAATTATACCTCCCCTGTGACACCCAATGACCCCACTTCCAGCTGCAGTCCCCATTCACTGAGAGTAAGCACTCCACATCCCTAAACACCTCATCGCTGACCCCTGACCTCCGTCATTCCGAGAGTCCTATTCCAGCTGGAACCCTGTAGCTGTGTTTAGACTACCACAGCCAGCTCCGTCTAGAAGCGGTGGGCATTTGGGCACTGATGTACGCGCAAACCATGCTGGACGGTATAGCAGAGCACAGATATGGATCCGAACACTCAGACATTATGCTAATGACATTGTTCTCACACATCTTACATGTCTCCTCGCTGAATCTCATCTCGCTTCTCAATTACCCAGATATTGTGCATCAGTAGCTGAGAGGCACTGCACAGAAACAAAAGGAGAGGAGTTCTTTTCAAAACACTAATTATTGTGTTTGCCGGGACACAATAGTGGCCGGCGATGGTCTTGCATGTTAGGGTGGGTGCAATTAACCTATATGCTGTAGTCAGCATAAAGCAGCAGCGTCTGGAATCTGCTCCGTGCTTGTGGTTAACATGGCACCCATATAGATAAACTTCCTGGAATTCTGGAGTTTGAGTAAGACTGACCACACCTTTAAAAATAGACTAAATAAGCATCTGGTTATACAAACACGGGAGAGGGCAAGAACTGTGGTGCAGCCTGCTTGGGATCAGCATTTTGCTGTAAGAAGTGCAGACGAATGTGGTTTCAATTCATGTGCCCTGGTCACAGGGATATATTTCCACAGCACAGGTTAGTGTCTGGCCAAGTTAAATATGTGGTGATGGGCACATTAACAGATTTATTTAAATGAGTGAGTATTTTCGTTGTCTGCCACGCATAAGGGTGAAGAATTTGTGGACAGCTGCTGGGCTCAATGACTGGTTTCAGACATCAAATTAATGTGTCACATTAATGCCATCCAGGAGGAATGAGAAACCCACACAGTTTTCCTGATTGAGTTCACACCAGAATCAGGCCAAAATGGAATCTGCTGACTTACATGAGAGGAATTATTCTTTGGAAAGGATTTGAAAAAAAAATGAAACGTGTAACCTGCGAGAACTAAAATTCTTCAGGTACCTTAGAGATAATTCACCTTTTTTTTTCTCCATACAACGGAAGTCAATGATCACCATCATTGTTCAAATATTGTTCTATGTTCTGAACAACAAAACCTTTACGACTTTACATTTAAAGGTTTGGGTGAACTACAGTATTTCTTTAAATCAGCTTACTGGTACTAGATTTTACATTCAGGCACTGATTCTGCTTTATTCTAGTGGTTTAAAGCAGACCATGTCAATAAATCAAACACTAAAATTTATTAAAATACCCATTAATTGAATAGGCTTAACAATAAAAAAGATGTAAAACGATGTAAACACATAAGCATGTAAAGCAGTGTGATTTACCATAACAGAACAAACAAATGGAATAAACGCTAGTTTAAATATTGTCTTTGCATTAATCAGTTTATCATGGAGAGGTGAATTTGATGTTGTCAAAACTGATATGGGACTGCCTTTTTAAGCTAACAAGCATATTTATTTTGCTAGATACATAATAAGATTTTATTATTAGCATTTAGCATTATTTTTTCATCGAACAGACCAGTGAACCAACCTAATGAGAACCACTGGCTTAAAGCAGAATCAAATTAACCAAACTAAACACATAAATACAGAAAGGGCTAGAAAACTTTGTGAATGATGGGCAAAACTTCTTTTTGAGGTGAACAACATAGAACTTTTCTGTAGGGCAACAGTTGGCTCTACTGACTTATCTTCCCGTCTTTCAGACTAAACTCTAAAACATTTGTAGTGATGTTTAATCACCAGTTTTGTGAAATGTCTGTCTCTTTTCCTGCAGCAAATGTGAGATTCAAAAACCTTGCTGTAGGGGGGGAAAAATACTTTCCACCCCACCCAGATGTCACACTGGCAACCTCCTACTAACAAATCCAATTTATATGCAAGAGTATTGGAAACTGCAGCCTGAGCGGTTCAATGCAGGGTTGAAGTTGTGAAAGTAAAATCAAGGTTAGCTCTATTTTTGACATCCTCTTATAAATATTCAGGAGCTCTTAAAAGACAGAGAGAAAGGTAGAGTGAGACAAAGAAAGAGAAAAAGAGAGCAAGCAATAGGGAGATAAATAGTAAGTGAGTGAGAGAGAGAATTATAGAGACAGCAATTTTACTTCTCACACAACGTCAGCTTTATCCCTGAGGGATGGAAATAACAATATTAAAATTAACAACACAACCATTGCATTTTTCCCTTTCTACCCTTCATTACATCATTTAAACATTTTAGTGAGGACTCAGAAGGTTGAGTTAATGATACCAATCTCCCATATTCAAATTCTCTCACCCAAATGACAGATCAAGGCCAGTGGGGCCCGTGCCTCGGGGCCTCTGATTATCAAGGGCCTCCAGCTGTAAGGAGGCACTTGAACACCTGGAAATCTAGACTTAAAAGTGTGCCACTGATGACTGGCACAATGGAAATTAAATGAAGAAATTAAACTTATAGTATACTGTTGACTCGTTAGCAATATACAGTATGTGCTCATTCTCGTAACAGCAACTTCAAAACTTTGTTTCACTCAACTGCTACTTTATTTCTCACATTTGCAATGCTTTTTTCCATTTTTTGGACTTTAAAGAGGCAGGTGCCCTGGAGCCTTGCATGACCATAATCTGGCCTTTGTGGGGGCCCCAGGCGAGATCATTAAAATGGGCCCCACCAGTGCAAAATAGTCTTAAAATAAATCATCCCTATGAACCACTGCAATGTGACTAGTGGTTTCTTTGGTTTCCAGAGAAAGTGCTAAAAATAATCACCCTCTACACAACATGCATAAATGTTGTTCAACAGATTCAATGCAATTTTAGATTCAACGAGCAGAGCAGCGTGACAAAACAAAACTAGATTTCTTCAGTTCATTGATTAAAGTTGGACTGACAGTTTTGTCACAGTGTGCCTTTCACTTCCACTGTACATTTGCTAGTTAGCATTTTCCTTCAGTTATTAACTCATTTATTATGAACCATCTCAGCAGGGCCCAAGGTGACAGTCTATATCACTGATAGGATGGACCGGTGTCACAGAAAAATAAAAAATTCTTAAAGGGATAGTTCACCCAAAAATGAAAATTCTGTCATTAACTACTCACCCTCATGTCGTTCAAAACTCGTAAGTCCTTCGTTCATCTTCAGAACACAAATTAAGATATTTTTGATGAAATCTGAGAGCTTTCTGACCCTAGACACCAACACAACTACCACGTTCAAGGCCCAGAAAGGTAGTAAGGACATTGTTAAAATAGTCCATGAGACATCAGTGGTTCAACCTTAATTTTATGAAGCTACAACACTTTTTGAGCACAAAGAAAACTAAAATATAACAACTTCATTCAACAATTCCTTCTCTTCCGTGTCAGTCTTTGATTTTACGGTTGAACCACTGATGTCACATGGACTATTTTATCAATGTCCTTACTACCTTTCTGGGCCTTGAACGTGGTAGTTGTGTTGCTGTCTATACGGAGCCTCTCGGATTTTATCAAAAATATCTTAATTTGTGTTCCAAAGATGAATAAAGGTCTTATGGGTTTGTAAGGAAATGAGGGTGAGTAAATAATGACAGACTTTTCATTTTTTTGTGAACTATCCCTTTATTTCTTGAAAAAAAGGAGATCATAATATGTTGTACTAGCTGATCAAAAGTACATTTCTTAATCAGAGGCAGTAGGTGGCTAAGCTGATAGCTTGCTAACTTGAGGCTAAATGAAGACACAAAAGTAAGTTGCTTAATTAGATTATTGGTGATACAATGTAATATGTGATATGCAGACATTATATTTTCTTGATTAAGTCCAAAAAATCCACTAAATGAATTTCTATCATTTGTTATGCAGCACCAAACAGAGTACCCATAAAAAACCACTGGCCCCGCTCGTACCCGGTGGCCTTTACCAAGCTGACGCAGACAAACATCTCAAAGTGCAGTAGATTCCCACCATCAGAGTCGGTGGCTCTAATGTTCCTGGCACAAGCCGGGATGAGTGATTTGGCGGATTAATGCTGCTTGCCACACTGACAAGAGTTATGGCCCACGATTTGCATCGTAAACGTCTGTTAGCTCTCCACATTTGGAAATGAATATTAGCAAATGACAAACCGACAGGAAGCCAGATGGGCGACGCTGGGCTGATATTGTCAAGGTTTTATTTTGCATATACGAGACCCATTTTTTTACATCTACATCACTAAGCTGCGGGTAAATACACATCGAGAGTGTCTCTTTTACCCCGCCTCACCCCCCTCAACATTGTAATCCCAGGGATAATCTCCGTCTACAATATCCGAGATAGAAATGAATTGGTGGAGAAAATCGCAAATGAACATATTTAAATGAAACCCATTAGGGAATATTGGTGTCACAGTGGTGAGTAGCGCATTGGTATTTTAAACCGGCATTAAACGCTTCAGAATTTTATTAGAATCACTTAAACACAGTCATGCATACTTCACCACACTGGATTATTTTAATACATTCAGATTTATTTATGAGCATTTTCTCAGATACACTAAATTACATTTTGATTTCAGATAAGAGCTGCCACATGGCAGAAAGCATGCTTTATTGAGTTCAGATCAGAATCATCAGAACTCAAGACAAAATTGAAATTATTACTGCTATGACAGTCCAAACATATATGGCTCAAAAAGAGCACCAGCCATTTTAAAAAGCCCATGGAAATACATTTTTCAAACTGCTCTTCATAGGCTCTCACAATCAATGGCCTATTACCTTTTCACCCCTGACATTGTATGCACACTACTTCGAATACTAACACCATTTTGCACTTCTCATAGGGCGAGTTCAACATCAGGCATACATAATTCATCAGGCCTTCTCTGACGATCACTTTTGAATGCGGCTTTTCAAACTCAATAAATCTTTTTTGAATTGAAACGCCAAAACTGAAACAGACAGGGCGAGAATGCCATAAACATATTTATTTGTTTTGTATTATTGCGCCGGGAAGAATGCATATGGTGAAAACAGGTGCCAGAGATGAATCAGACACAGAGATGGGTTAATACCGAATGACGCCCATGAGACTGTCTGCCTGCGTGCTCTTTTTGGAAGAGATATCATTTTGTTTTCTCTGGAGACGGCTGGCTCGTCCTCATCTTGTCCTCTGTCTCTCTCTCTCTCTGTTCACTAGTCAGATGATGCAAAGTATCTCTGTCTGTCAGTCCCCTGTCCTTTGTAGGCCTTTTCTCTGTCTCCTTATCAGCCTTCGCCCGTTGTGAGTAACTTCTGAAATGCACTAATCTAACATTTTCGCTCCTTCTCGCAACTCCAACCACCCTCGCTTCCTCACCTCTGCAGCCCTCTCTCGCTCTCTGACAGAGCCGACATGACGGGCGAGGGTTTGATCCCTCTATTTCACCCCAGCGCTTGGGTCCGCTCTGCGACCGCCGGACGACAGCCCCTCAGCCACGGATTAAAAAGTCATGAGTGCTTTTAGGCGAGCAGCTCGGCTTGCCTGCTCGCCCCACTGTGCATTGGCTCTCCGAAAATAGCCTTTGTGTTTCTGCGACAAAGGAGTCAGAGAAGTAGGGAAGAGGGGGGTGCAGTGGCGCATAGCTTCCCTCCATGCTTTTAACCACAGTTCTCAGCTTTGCTTTTAATTGAAATATCCGAACCTTGCCGGGCTCTAGCTCATGAGCGGCGTGCTAAACATGAGAGGCAGGCACCGGGCTCTTTAAAGATTCAGAACCACTCTTCGACTACATTCGCCCACACATGCACACCAGTTACCCACCGAATGGACGGGGCGGAACAAAGAGCTGCTGAGGTCAGGACCTCGGGATGTCGACGCGACCTGGGCACCGGCGGGGAATGCAATGCACCTCGCATTCTGAAGAGAATCCAGAAACTTCTATGAGACGTGAGTCTGAATAGAGTCCATGCACCTGAGGCTAATTAGAGTGGAGACGCTGCTGTCATGTGCATGGCATATTGTAATTACAGGTTGTGAATATGGTCGGCATTTTACTGGCCAGCGGCTTCTGAGCGATAGCGGTTAGTCGTACTAGGCAACGTCCCCCCAAGAGTCGTAATGAACAAGTGGAATGTGAACCCCTGACAGATGCTTCCAAGCTGTCAATCCCGCTGAGACTTTGAGGGGGGGGGGGGGGGGGGGTCATGTCTTTGGCAACATAATATCTGTGGTAGTGATGAGCATAAATGTGTAGTTATTTTGCAGAACATCAGAGAAAGTATAAGGAGGAGGTGAGGAGGACCACTTGTTGAAAAATGAATGGCAGAATTTGCGACGCTTATGCTGCATTCAAGTCCTCCTGAGAAGTTCCTAGTTAAGAGTTTGAAAACTGTAATCACAGTGTGATATGCATTCAAGTGATTTCGGTCAGAAATAAAATGCACTCGCTGGGAAATTTCATATTATTTGCTTTTTTGCACATGCTGACCAGTGGGTCAATGATGTGACACTCATTGTTTTGTTCTGAATATTTATTTATTTCATTAAAATTCATTTTGAGTTGGAGCCATAGCCTTGTGGGCAGCACTCAGGCATATGGTGCAACAGTGCTTCGGGCAAACTGATTCTGGGCTTGTGGTCCTTTATCATCCCATTATCCTTTATCCAAATATCTCCTCTAATAACCGAATGACTGAATTCAGAATAGCATGCCACGGTGACACCATAGTACTCTATTTTCTGCTTCAGTAAGAAAGGACTTAATAATAATTCAGTATTACATTAAAGTAAATTCATTTTCATTGTACTAAATATGAACAATCTGTAATTACAAACATATTTAATCCCATGACACATAAATTTCAACAGCAATTACATTAAAGTGTATTTTAGTTTACTATAAATGTTTGTCAGTACATTTGGCTGTACACTCAGGGCTCGAATTGAGGGGGGATGCGGGGGGATGGCATCCCCCTTGTCAAAAAAAAAGACAAAAAGCATCCCCTCTGTAAAACCACCATCCCCCCTTACCATCCCCTTTGGATTATTCATTTTGTGTATTACGTAAAACTTATCATGCACATTAAATGTTAAAATTCTCTACTTATGATCATTTACGATCTAAATAACAGCGATTGGCCAATCATAACTCGGTACTGTAACAAGCTGCGCACAAGCAGAAGCAATTTCGTCATTTTTCGCGCAAAATGGTTCAATCGCAACTTTTGAAGTTCTTTAAAAAAAAGACAACAGAAGGTATGATTTTTCCTTGATTAGAATTTAAAGACATTCTCCTGACATGTGTGTGTGACTGTGAGGGACTGAGAGACGATAGGAGAGCTGACATTATCCAACTTTGAGAAAAAAAAAAAAAAGAAAGAAAACCTCTTGAGAGTCCAAAAGCATTCACTGCGCGATGAAGCCCATTAGAATGCAGTTAGAATGCCCTTTATAATTCCAGCAATGAAACAAAAAAAAAACATGTATGAGTTTTTACGTTTTTATATTCTACGGTGCCCGGGAGGGGTCGTCTTTGGTTCACTTAGTTTTGTCGTAGCCACGAGATATTAAGTCGTGGGAATGTGATAATATGTCGTGGATATGAGATATTAATTTGTGGGAACGTCATATTAACTTGTGGGAATGTGATATTATGTCATGGCCACGAGATCTTTTTGTCGAGGTAACGACATCCTTATGTCGTGGCCTCGAGATGCTATGTTGATGGAACGACATCCATTTTTTGTGGCCACAACTTCTTATGTTGAGAGAACGACATATTTTTGTCGTGGCCACGAGTTTAATGTGTAAACAAACCTTATGTGACCATAGCAACCGGGATTATCAGGGATTCATTAATCTTTATTTTGAATTAAGAAATTATTATATTAATTATTATAGAAATTATTACATAATGAAATTATTATATTGACCATAGGCTACCGGACTGTAGGCAATTGCATGCGAATGTAACCAGCATTCGAATTATCATAAATAGGCTAAGTTACACAAAGTACATAAAATAAAATAGACCTACAAGAAAACATTTTTATCCATCAGTCTTACTAGCTGTGTGTGTCCATTAACTGATCGTCTTTTTCCATAATATTTGTATATTATTATAAGCCAATTATTATATTTTTATATTTGTTTTTTCCATTCATTTCGATCTCTTTACATAACGTTCTGACCAGTTTTGTAAATAAGCCCACTGTAAATGCTCGACAAGCTTTGATTATGCTGACTGAATTTATAGCCAATATTTCTTTTTTTTCTGCGAATTAATAATTATTAATATTATAGCCTACTGTTAGTGTTTCGTTGAGGAATGAATCACTCACGTAGTTTCATTTGTAAATGAAAACACAACACACTCATTTATCATCACGCACTGGCATAAATAGCCTACAATCATAAAGTATTGGCATAATTGTCAGGCGTTTGCAGTATTTGCAAAATATATGGTAGCAAATAGCATAATTATACAGAACGTTAATTAGGTAAAGAGATACACGAATTTAAAGGGGAAATAATAAAATATTATATATGAAATAAATATAAAAATATAGCCCTAACAAGTTAATATAACCTAATAGTAATAATAATAATATACAAATATTAAATGAAATATTTAATGTTAATAAAAAAAAATAATAATATCTGATAATCCCAGGTTGCTATGGTCACGTAGGTTTGTTTACACATTAAACTCGTGGCCACGAGAAAAATATGTCGTTCTCTCAACATAAGAAGTTGTGGCCACAAGAAATGGATGTCGTTCCATCAACATAGCATCTCGAGGCCACGACATAAGGATGTCGTTACCTCGACAAAAAGATCTCGTGGCCACGACATAATATCACATTCCCACGAGTTAATATGACGTTCCCACGACTTAATATCTCGTGGCCACGACAAAACTAAGTGAACCGAAGACGACCCCTCCCGGGCACCGTAATATTCATTGCACAAATGTACTTTTCTGTATATCAGCACATGTGCGTGAGGCCGCGAGCACAAATGTGCTATTAGTTTTATACAACAGTGCATAGCAACACGGTGTTTCATTCCATTTTCATTTAATTTTGAAGGAGTCGAGTGAGCCAGTGATTCAACGGTCCATTCAGATGGTCTCACTTGTTTCGTTTCTATTAAATCAGCTGTTTTGAACGAATCGTTTGATATGAATGATTCAGTAAGTCATTTATTAAAACAGGGACATGCTGCCACCTACTGGCGGTTTTATTGTCATATTTATTTATCCATGACAGACCTAAACCAGCCAAGGTGCCAGCACAAAAACACATTCAGCAAAATATTGTTTAATTATCAATATTGACCAAAATTCCTCTATTTCAGGCACCAGAAGGAAAAAAAAAACGTATAAATAATAGTTAATTTAATAAGGCAATTTTTTTCATTAAATAGAAACCTTTTTAAAAATGAGACCAATTTTGTAATCAAAAATCAGCCACAGGACCCCAAACTCCTATTATATATCACCCCGCCCTCGACCACACCATCCCCTCTGAATCTTTTTACAATTCGACCACTGCAACAACTGGATGTAACTTAATAAAAATACAACAACTAATTACACTTAAATGATAATAATAATAACAATAATAAGACTATTCCAGGTGAAATGCTTCTGAAAACATCCATTAGAGAACTTTCTAATGTTGCCTAGTGGCATTTAAAGCACTACATTCCAACAAGATATGATTTATAGAGGAGTCATGTTGGTGGTATATATCACTATTCAATAAAAAATGAGTAAGTCTGGAATGAACAATTCGACATCTTATGTAAACAATCTACTCATGTCCACACTCAACAGAAAACTTAAACAACAATTATGATTGGATTGACTCCATATAGCTAATTCCTTTGACAATTGAAGTAACTGTGAAATTACAAAGATGTACTTAAGGCTTAATTAAGTGGGTGCATGTACTATAAATTTTAACTATAATACATTTTCATTTAATTGCAAATAACATGCAATTAAGTATAAAGTAATATATTCTTTTAAAGTATATTTTTCACAATGTCTAACACACAGCATACGCTGGTAACCAGCAGTGTCTGTCTTTCACAAGCAGAGCTGTCCACAGTCCACACACTGTAAACACAAAGCAAAGATTTCTTCTCATCTAGGGTAGACTCTCGCCTTTCCCCTCGATTTTTTCATTCCCACTTTGACAAGGCACAGAAGGACACAGACACACCTCTTCACTCAGAGCTTCTGTGGAGGACGGCCTGTCAGCTGAAAGATGACAGCTTTTCTTTGGGCCATCTCACCGGCGGAAGAGCTGATGAAAACCAGATCATTCCAAGGGAAAGAAAAGAGTGCCAAGCAGCTCCGTCACACCGAGCTCTATCTCACAGCCAAGTGAGGAGTCTGATCACGCAAGGCCGACTTATGTGTGCACTGTATACTTGGCACCCCTGTAAAGAACACAGTTGTTTTAGCCCGAAGCTGTTGAAGGTTTGTGAACTGTTCTGCCTTCAGCAACCCCACCCACTCGGCTCCCCTGGTTCCTGTTGTACACTACTACTTCACAAAGGTGTTTTTTTCCACATAAGATATTCAGATACGTCGTACGGCTCCTTAATCAGGCCTGGGAGACTATCTGACGCTCTTGCAGCCCCTTACAGGCTGTTGTGGCGTAGATCACATGCTACGAGTCATTTGCGCGAGCGCCGTGAGGAACATAAACCTGACGCTCTGCTTCATCACTTTAAGTGCCTATCTCACAGCGTGCGACACGATGAAAGTAAATCAGATTGTGGCTAAACCCGCGGTTCCTTTCCCCGTCTGCCGTAGCGCAGCCAGCTTTTCTGCACTGGATCAGTGCACATCATAAAATAATATGCCGTGGGATATTCTCCGAGTCAAAGGGCAGGGATAACCTTTTGCATTTGCATTTAAAGGCGACTACATTATTGTGAATAATGATCGTTTGATCCTTTATTTTCTAAATGGATTTTTTTTTTTTCATCAAATAGATTTGGAAAAGGGCTCAGAGCTGTGATTATAGATCTTCGTAGAGCCCACACAGCCTCAAAGACTTGCATATCAAAAGAAGAGAACAAGGTGCCGAGATCTGACTGACAAGTTTGAGAATGAAAAGTGTATGAATGTTTTATGAATCAGCGGGAAATTATCAAAGCACCCGCTCTTACCCGTTCTTTCCGAGATGTTTTCTTTCCCAAATCTGTCTTAATTATTGAAAGGCCAGCCCCAACTTTTTTTTTATTTTCTTTAAACACTGTTTGCACCAACTTCCCTCAGACTCACTGTTGTGAATATCAAGCTGAGATTATTGATCAGAGTTTCTTTATTCCTGCCTTTTCAAAATAACTGTCATAAACATGACACACGTGTTTAAAAGTGAAGCGTGTAGTTTCTGCACAAGTTGCACTGAAGAGAGTCACGAAATAATGACTGTTTCAAAAGAGACAAGTTTTAAAAACTCTTTTTGTCTTTCATTGCTAGGACAAACAGGTAGTTTCAACCCTGTCATTCACAAAATTTTATACTATTCAAAGTTATTTAATATATTTTTTTATATTTTATTTAATTTGATTTTTATATAATATCATTATATATGTAAAATGTCATATATATATATATATATAATTTTCATTTTAGTTTACGTTTTAGTAATTTTGTTAAGTGCTTTTGTCATTTTATCATTGTATAATTGTATATATTTTTAATAACATTAGTTTTTTAGTTGTTAAGTTTTAGACATTTTAGTACTTTAACCTAGCTTATCCTAAACTAAAACAACATTTCCTTTTGGTCGAAGTAAACTTTCTTTCAAATAAAGAAAACAATTTTTAATAATTTTAATAAAAATAACAGCACTAATACAACACAATTATAAGTTGAAAAGTTGGTTCACTAAAGAAAAGAAAAAAAGAACTGGTCATGCTATATGTTTTTGATTCACTAAAAAGAAGAAATTCATATGAGTCTTTCTTCCAGCAATCAGACTGCACTGGTTCTGCTGTACGTTCTTGATTCACTCTAATGTAACCAATTTGATAGACTCATTTTTTCAAGAATCAAACTACACTGGCTGCACTGTATGTCTTTGATTCACTAAAAAGAAGTGATTTATAAGAGTCATTCATTTAGGAATCAAACTACAATAGTCGCACTACATGTTTTTGATTCACTATAGTACAACCAACTCAATGGACTCATTGGTTCATAAATGAAACTGCAGCGGTTGTGCTGTATGTTTTCGATTCACTGAAAAGAACTGACTCATTTGTATTTTTCAGATACATTTCACATATTTTTTTTTTTCACGAACTGCAGATTCTGCTTCTGACTAATCTATGTCACACATAGAGTTGGCAATAACAGTATTGTTTAAGAGTCACCGTCGCTGGGCCACAAACAAACATGAGACGATGAGATGTTTTCCTGCACACTGCAGCAGGATCTTAATCAGCCATGTTGAAGTAGCTGAGAAAACAGACTGATTCCACCAGCGAGCGAGCTCTCATCAGGGTGTAGTTGACGCTCTTCAGTGGATGTCCATGCTCAGAATATAGAACAATCCAGGAGTGTTTACACAGTACATGGGTCAGATCCTCCAGCTGTCTGTTCAAATGGGTAATTAATCCTGAACTGAGGTATAGAGGAAGTCACACGGCTCACGAAAGCACCGCAACATGCTTATCTGCATCTGGATGATGGACCGAAACCTCTTCACACGTGTTCTCAAACACAGATAAAGCTGGCGCCACACTTCGACTCATTCCGCTCACGTCTGCTGGACGAGCCGTCTGATGGACCAGCATCTTCCTGCTTTCATACACAGCAATCTCCTCTAATCCTCTGTGGATCAAAAGAGCCAGGCTAGACTGGGCTCCTCTCCATTAAGCCGTGGGGCGCACAGAACCATCCCTTTCGCCTTTTAGCCCCGGCACATGTTCTGATCAATACCGAGCCAATCAATCTGAACCGCTCCACTGTGAGGATCTGTCCAGGAGGAGAGGATAGTAGAAAGATGGCTCAACGATTCTTATTGGCCTAGCGAGTGTGTGTTATGTGGGTTGTTGAAGGTAAAGAGTTAGGGCGCTAACGGGAAGTACTGTCCAGAGACACTGCAGCAAATAAAATAAAAGTTCCAGAGATGTTTGATGTGTAAGGAGGAGGACTTTGGGACGGAGCGCAGGGATGATTTGAGGATCAGACTCAGATCAAAGAGATCCATAATACCTGCTGAAAGCTATCCGTTAACATTCCCAACGGCAATTGCTCAGCTGCAGTACATTCCTATTGTAATGTAATGTGACATATTACATGCAATATAAATATAGTTTTTAAAAAATGATAAAAAATAATAATACATTATAAATTATAATTATAAAAAAGATTTTGCCTCAGGCTGGAAAAAATATATTTATTAGCATTCCCAATTGTGTAAAAGGAGGTTGCTTAGCTAGTGCAGCAAATTTCTATTATAATATACATAAATATAATATAAATAAAGTTGAAACTAGAAAATATGATTATTATTTTAATAATATACTACAGCAGAAAGAAATATACGACTCAATATGAGTCTGAACTGGAGAAAACTATCCATTATAATGCCCATTTACACAAATTTGTGTAATGTAATACAAATATGGACAAATTCATGGTTATTGATGCATATATTAAATGTATACTATAATATAAACTGTAAATAAACTGTAAAAATATTATAGTAGAAAAATAGAAGAAAAATATCAATAAAAATAAAATAACAGAAAAAAAACATAAATTACTGAATTAAAATTACGTTTCACATTTATATCAATGAAAATTTAAAATAATTAGTATTATGTCTTAAAATGCATACGCACCTATTTATATATTGCAAACATAATTTAACATGTTGTTGTTTAGCATATTTTTAGCATGTCCTAGTTGAAAGGCTTTGCTAGATAGATAGATAGATAGATAGATAGATAGATAGATAGATAGATAGATAGATAGATAGATAGATAGATAATTATAATATATTATTTCATTGATAGTCAATAATAAATATATACATTATATATTATATATGCATATGCATATTTACACACACCTGTATATTGATTAGCATTCTCATATGTATTCTGACAATATTTTTGAATGACTACTTTCAAACAAATTCCTTAAATAGAAAAGGTTGCTTTTTGCAGCAAGATACTACAGTTACAGCATCTCCAGTCTCAACAGGGCCTGAGCGGACGATGCTAGCCAGCAAAACAGAAATCCTGACCGCTTGGATCAGACACACAGAACACCTCCGAGAGCTGATAACCACAGACGCCTGAAGTTTCTCCCGACACAGCAACAGATGCACGGCAATTTCCTACTTTGCTCATCTGTGACAGCGTCTAAGCGTCCTGCTGAAAAGCTCATCATATTTAGCCTAAACTCCTCAAAGTCACTCCTCTTCCACTTGTCAGTCACAGGAAGCCCAGGAGAACAGAGAAAGACTGCCATTCCTAAGAGTGTTAAAGTGTATGTGTAGGATTTAGAGAGCGCTCCAGACTTTGAGCTCATGACAGCGGAAGGGTGTCACTGAAGGATTACTGATGGGTGCCAGCTTGTGTCAAGCCCCGAAGTAATCAATCTCTCTCTCTCTCTCCCCCTATTTCATTCTTTCGCTGTCTGTATCCTCTTCTGTCCTTCTTTCTCTCCGTCCTTCCTGCAGCTGCATTGTGAGGGTGAGCTGTCCTTCCGTCTGAGAGCTCAGGCTGTCATCCAAGCAGAGGACTGAGAGACTGGAACTTCTGCGGATTTGTCGAGGGGAAATATAGCGTGGCACCCGACAGATCTAATGCTCGGCCTTTATCATCATGCTATCACGGTCCAAGCGAGACAAGCGCACTGAGTCAAATAAATAAATCTCAGTGAATCAAAGCACGTTCAAAGGTCCATATGAAATTAATCTGACATAATCAGCTGACAGCAGACTCTGGGAGCGAGCGTCTCTGACATATATCGCAGTGCCAACGATAAAGTCAACAAGAGAACTTCCCGTCGGTCCGGCTCAGTGGATAAGCTTGTAGCCAACAACGTACTGCTGAGAGGACCAGCAAATGCTTTGTTTTGGATGCTGGTCACCACAGTCAATGACTTAACATGCAGCGCTCTCGCATGAAAGCACTATAATGTCATATTTAATGGTCTATAACAAATTCAAATGAGCTTTAGAGATATCAGAGGGGATGTATAATGACTGTGAAGCTTGTTTCTCAGTACAAATGGAATCGTCAGTTGAAAAAAATAAGTATAAATTAATTTACTGTTAGATCTGGCTGCATTTTTATTCTTATCAGCAGCCGCTGAATCGCACACATGCTATCAAATTTGCTTGGGTATCCCACAGACACAGCAACATTTGCTCCATCAATGACGATGTACGAATTAATCTTAAATTAATGATGAATTAATTGCCATTTAAATGGCAATTAATTTCCTGAATTGCAAACGGCATGCAGAATGTAAAGAAGAAGAACTGAAATTCAATGAAATTCATAACTGAAAAAGTCTAGTTTTTTTAGAGTTTGACAAGAAAAACTTTTAAAGCCTTGACAGATGATAAAGTCGTAACTGAATAAGTCAGTTACATAAAAAGATACATTGGACTCATTTAAATCTGAAAAATAAGACTAGTTCTTAAGACAGTGTCAAAAACAGTCATTATTTCTGCAGTTTTGTTCACAGGAGCAGAAATGACTAATTTGACCTTGTTTAAAAATAAAATCTGTGAAAAATAATCATAATAATTTGAGAAAAACTCAAATAACATTGAACACATTGAAAGTCAAACATCTTCACAACAAGCGGCCAAAATAAATGTTTGGTTTAACTTGAAGAAATTATGACAGAAATGTATTAATATTGTACACTAAATGTCATTCTTAAAGTAATAATAAAAATTTTAAGGAACATCATACAACCAATATATTTTTTATCCATGTTTTAATTTATACAGTTACAATTTTTGGTTAAAAAAAAAACAGCAGCTGTAGTAGCAACATTTTAAGTTTACAGATTACGTACATTTTCAATAAAAAAAAAATCATATATTTCATTAAATGATATAATGTTAATATGCCAAAGATAAAATCTGTTTTGTATATTTATAATATACTGATAACTGAGGTAAATACTAATATATAGAAGGTACACCGTGTCATACATAAAAACACAAAATGCCATGACACTAAAATAATGAAATAAATATTAATACAACAACATAGATGCAACAAAACACATGTACATATGAACTGATATGCCAATTTACAGACCGAATCATGGTACAATGTTTTTTTCTTCTTCTTCTTCTTCCAAAAACTGTATGTTTACAACTTATTGTCTATCAAGGATTTTGGTTAAGTTCTGCCGGTGAGAAAGCATATGCAAATCCACCAGCTAGACCAGCACCAAACCAGCATAAACCAGCGTGTTAATTCATGCTAGTCTAAGCCGGTCTTTTCAGTAGGATTGGTCCAGGACAGCTTGTGGAGGCTTTGTGGGGGAAATTGAGCTTTCACACCGTTTAGCTCTGTCACAGCGAATAACCAAGAGCAGGCCTAGCAATGTGCCAGTTAATTATGTTGTGGTTGCTCATATACTTCTTGTTTTCCATTAAAGGCAACAATGAGTTGCAGCTTTCTGCGCTGTGGGCAGGTGTGTGATAGGATTTGGCTGGTGTACCATCAGCTGTGCTGACAGTACCATCACAGCAGGCAAAAATGCAACTCCTGTTGACTGCTGTTGAACCTCAAAAGATATGTACTTCCCCTCTGCGTCTGATGATGGAATAAGTATTTTCAAGGGCATTCATGTTGGCCCTGCCACGTACCATGCCCAAGATTGAGACTGAAAACCTTTTAAACTGAGAAAAGTATAAAAAATTAGTAGATTTATAAAACATAAACGACCTTGGATTCTTTGACATCAATATGTCTATTTAGCATCTGTGGGCAATGCTATTGCTAGACAACATCACACCAGCACTTCACGTCTATTCAAACCAGACCTCTCGTGTTTCTTTCTACTTTGTCATTATCTGATGCTTTGCGAGCTTGATGTACATGAACTTGGGGTTAAGTGCTCAAGGAGACAACGGTAATAATTCACCACCCACCATTTGTGAGGTTTCAATTTGCAACCTTCCGGTTAATAGCCCAGATCTTTAAACACTAGGTTGCACCACACCCAAGAGTAACCTATAAGTGCTGTTCTCCTAACCTTAGTTGACATGCCACTCAACTATTAATTTATTCACAGATTAGGGCTGGAAAAAATACAGTGTTAATATTTGCTGTTAACTGTGTTAAAAAATAATTAACACCGCATCTGTTTTATTTAATTTTTTTCACTTTCTGAAGTAGAAATGTTAGTCTTCAAATCTTTTGTCTATTGTTAAAGTATAGATTCATGCTCTCTGTGCACTTTTTGATGGCAATTGTTAATAAATAATTTAAAATGGTTATAATTACTCATTGTATGTAGATAGATAGATAGATAGATAGATAGATAGATAGATAGATAGATAGATAGATAGATAGATTTACTGTTTTTGATGTTTCCACATTTTTTTTCTTAATTCAACGTAAAAATATATTTATGATTACAAATTTTATGCTTTAATATTTGCTGAATTATTTACAGAAAAAAAACAGTAACATCAAAAATACATAAAAATGCAATTCATTCATACATACATGATGAACATGTCTTTCATTTCCACATTAACATTAATTTTGATAAAGGCATAAAGACCAAAATGTCAAGTTGAAACTGTCCTGATATTATTATTATTATTATTATTTATTTATTTATTGCTTGAAATGCTAATGTAATATATACTGTGTAATATTTATAACTTCATGACTGTCAAGGTCAGTAAATCTCTCAAAATATCAAATTAATTGACAGTTTTTGGCAAAGCAAGTTTAGTTCAGGTAACAAAATGTGATGTTGTACAACATCCCAAAAATGCAATAATGAATTAATAATTCAAGATATTTTATAAAAAAAAAAAAAAAAAAAAAAAAATTGTTCCCCAAAAAACATTCAAAAATCTTTTTGTTTAAATATAGATTCAGATGTGCACTAGTACTCAAGATGTAAGAAATATGCAATCTGCATCACATCAGGGAACTGGACTATGGGCAGTCTGTGGGTGTAACTCCCGAGGCTGAGACTACTGCTGGAGATACTTCTTCAAAGCATTCCAGCATCATGCTTAAATTGTTCTGGATCAATTGGATGGACTGTGGGATGGGACTCAAGCCTTTGTAAAGATCTAAAGAAGCCAGGAAAAAAGTAGAAGGTGAAGAGACTAGCGGCGTGAAAGGATCCGACTGATAGAAACAGCAGAGAGGCTTGTGTGCGGCAGGGGAGGGAGTGGGAAGAGCGCTATTCGAAGTCCCACGTGGTCTGAACTCAATCAGCAGCCAAGCGCGGTGGCCATTGTGCTGGGGTATAATTGGAACTATGAGATTTTATTAAGAGAGAGTAATTGCATGTGCTCCTCATCAGGGTCTCAATTGTGCTATCTCTGGTCAGAATACAGTCTCCTAGGACAGAATGGGTTTACTGTTTACTGTCATCATTGTGGTGACTGAGGAGAAGTAGTCTCACCTTGCTGCTCTACTTCAGGCTTTCTCTCTACGGTAACGTCCGCTGTTCTATTATCTTCCACATCTTTTCACTGGAGAGAATTTTACTCTCTTCTTTTAGGATGTGTCTTTTGTTTCTGAACCAAGTCAGGCTTACTGAATTAAAATACTGACAAGAGACCAAAACTGCTTGGAGTGGTCGCTCCCTGAGGATTTTGAGAAGGACAAGGAAAGCCATTTTCTTCAGACTCTCAACTCTGGGTTCATTTGAAGGCAAATGGCTGATAATTTATTAGCGGCATAAAATTAAAGTGTCGCTGCTTAACATTCCCGCCTCCTTTGCTTTCTTCTAACCTAATATTTCTTTAAATATAACTTAAATCAAGCACTCTTCACTCGTCCACTTGCTTATCGAGGTTTCCAGACATCGACTTTTTACAAAAACAAGTGGTCACTGAATTTGGCCTCCGAACCTCGTCCTCTTCAGTGTGATAAGGAGATATATCCGGAGCTTCTCACACAAATCCGGTATGTAATCCTCAGATTGTTGTGCTGCCACTTCCTATTTAAGCCTCTTGGGAGACAGATTCTTACAATACTTAGTCTTTTTTTATCCTTATTCTTTTGCTCTTCTCAAAGACAACTATAGATTCGGTATGCAAAGATATGTAAGTCACGATGAACAACCTCCGGTTGGAATCATGTTTGCAGACACTATCAAAGGCCTGAATGTCTGCTAGCATATTCACACCTCCAGTGCTGGAGAGTTAGCCAGCTAAAAGAAGTGACACTACTAACAAAATCACATTTGTCGGTAGAGTGACAGTACCTCAGCTTTTTTTCAAAATACTGTAGCATTTATAGTGACAAGCTGTATTTTTTCCAACATGTAGTGCTGTATAACAAAATGCTTCTTTGCTGATGTTACATTATGCTGCGCACAGACTTTACAGCTCAGGGAATAATCAAACTCAGCGTCTTTGAATGCCCCATATCTCTCTTCTTCTTAACAAGATTCAGGTAGTCTGATTTATTGTAGTGAATTAGTTTGCCTGGACAGTTCTTTTCAATGAACTTGTATAATAGAGTTCCCAGTAGTCTTTGTGTAGTCCTATTTTACATATTTTATATAAGACAGTATAGAGAGAGAGAGAGAGAGAGAGAGAATTTTTAGTTCTGTATGTATGTGTCTGATTTTTATTTTAAATTTTTAATAAATGGTAATAATTGTAAAATGGTAATTATTTAATTAAAAAGGGAAGCCATTTTACTGTATTTTTTTTAAGTAGCTTCTTCAACAAACGCAAATCAAAGAGCCAACCAAATGCACTCAAGCCATAAACACACTGCAATTTATAATCTGGTTTAAATAAAAGAAGATTTGCGATTTAACAAGACTTTATAAAGGCATCAAGCCACTGCAACCATGTGTGCCACAGTGTATTAATATATACTGTGATAATCCCAAACATGGACATCTGTGATCCCAAACATGGACAAAACTTCACCTACTTAAAATTATATAATATAAAAATAATATATTTTATTAATTAATTCATTCATTCATTACTTACTTTTATTCAGTAAGGATGCATTAAATTGATCAAAAGTGACAGTAAAGACATTTATAATGTTACAAACGAACACAGATTAAAAGTATTCATTATTGATAATAAAATAATAATAAATGTCCTTGGGCAGCATTTCAGCATATTAGAATGATTTCTGAAGGATCACGTGACACTGAAGACTGGAGAAATGATGCTGGAAATTCAGCTTTGCATCAGAGTAATAAATTACATTTAAAATATATATTCAAATAGAAAACACTTATTTTAAATTGAAATAATATTTCACAATATTACTGTTTTTACTGTGTTTGTAATCAAATAAATGCAGCCTTGGTGAGCATAAGATACTTCTTTAAAAAGCATACAGAAATTAGAATGCAGAAAAAGTCCCAACTACCTGAAAGATATCACTAAAACAGGTGACATCATCTTTGGGGGTGTGGTTTAGTGAGAGGGCGTGGTCTAATTGAGTGTCTACATGGCAGGAGTTAGCGTAACGTTAAAATGGCTTACAGCACTGCTGAATCACGGCCCACCACCTGCTCAGTGCAGTCCGTCAAATTTCGACTGGTTTCTGCAGTGCTCCATCACCAGCACAGCACGCTCCAGCTGGCCTGCTGGGCGAATATAAAGCGATTGCTGTCGTGTATCATTTCTCTTTTGATCTTGGAAGCTTACTCTCAGCTCCTTGCAGGACAGCACAACCGCATACATACACACACACACACTCGAAGAAATCCAGCACGGCACAAATAAACTCTGGTGTGTGTATGCAAACACGCAACTGGGAGCCTTCCAATATTATTAGCATCTTAAATGGCACAGCCTGATGGATCAAGTTATGAGGAGAATATGGCACACTTCCATAATTGCTGCAGCAATGCTTGCAGACATGTAGGACAGAGAGCGCAAGGCCACGGAGACAATAGGGCGAGAGGACGAGATGCTGGGCTGTGAATCACTAAGGCTCTTAAGGTACAATTAGAGAGCAGTGGGCGAGTGTTAAGGTGAAAGAGTGCCAGGAGTTTATGAATCACGCTGTTTTTCTGTTTCTTTCCCTCTACAGGAGGTACATCAGGCACTACAGACTCACTGGACAGCCATTAGTAGGTGAAAAGAATTGCAAAATTGTAAGAAACAATACTTTCTTATTATTATTATTATGACAATTAGTACTTCGTAAAAAAAGATTCCACAAATATTAAAAATACAGTCTATGTAGTTTCCACTTCATGTTACAAATTTTATGTTATGCAGTTAATTAGGATTAATTACAGAAACCTGTGTGATTTTTTTTTTTAATTGATCGAGTTCAATAACGCATAATATATATATCAATAATATGCAATTTATTCATTCGTACAATTGCTTAATTACATTCATACACAGAATGGTTTAATAATTCTAATTTTTTTTTTTTTTAAATCATAATAATAATAATAAAGATGAACATGTTTAATTTCCATTATAAAACTAAATTTGAGTTTTTTGAGGCATAAAAATGTCAAGGTGTCAAGGTCCTGATATTATAATTTAAAAAAAAGAAGAAGAAGAAAATAAATATATTAAAAGAAAGAAAACCTTTTATTAAATAGATAATGGTAACTTGGCATCTTTTATTTAATATGTGATGATATATATATATATATATATATATATATAAGAATTCATTATTTTTTAAGTAATGTAGCATATTGGCATATTCTTATAATCTTATTGGCTTAAGGTTTTTTACTTTTATTTTGTTATATTAAATTATTACATATTAAATTTATATTCAATTATTTTATTAATAATTATTATCATGATTTAAAAAAATTAATTAATTAATGCAAGTAAAAAATGTGATAATGTTTACATGTGCCAAATACAATTGTTAATACACTGTGCCAAATACAATTGAGAATTTTTTAAGAATTCCTTTATTATATTTTATTATATATACTATATATATATAAATGAAGAAAATATTAAATTAAGAAAGTCTAGACTGAAAGAAAAAGTAATTTTGCATATTCTTTTATTATATGTTTTGCTTAAAGTTTAATATAAATTATTTATATTTGGGGAAAAAAATAACTTTAGTTTTTCAAACTAATTAGAAAGCAGTGGGCGAGAGTTATGGTGAAAGAGCTCTGGGAGTTTATGAATCACACCGTTTTTCTGTTTCTTTCCCTCTACAGGAGGTACATCAGGCACTACAGACCCACTAGACAGCCTTTAGTGGGTGAAAGTAATTGCAAAACCGCAAGAAACAATTGCTTTTTTTTGTCTTCCACGCTGTACAACAAGCATTTTGTGGTGTGCAGAAATTGCATACATGCTCGACTGCGTCAGACCACTGCTTTTATTAAGATAACTTGTAAGCCAGCCACTGCGGCGCTGGTCGGGAGTCATTTGTCAGGTCATGGGGGTCACAATGTTATTGCAGCTGAGGTGGACTCAGAGGTTGATAATGATGTTGACCTCGTGGATTGTGTGAAGAAACAACAAGAACGAGTTTCTGGGGCACTAAAAGAAAACAGCTAGTCAATAGGAGAATAGGGGGAAGAGAAGCTCACCCATGCTGCGTAAGTGTGATTTTCGGCGCTTCTTTCTCATCTTGCTGCAAAGTTCTCAGATGCTGCGCCACATGCCTGGTGCAGCTGATGACCTCAGAGTCTGCACCGTTAGCACCCCGCACTGCGTTTCACAATTGTGCACCTTTGTGATGAACCCGCACAAACCAAACAAGTCTGTGTTAAGAAAATAAATACAAATTGTGTTCCACCCAATAATGAAAAACCCTGCTGAAACTACTTGCTTTTTTTTAGGCTGGTTTGGTGCTTGTGAAATCAAAGCCTTGCTGATATACAGCCATATTTCACAGCTACGAGTGTGATATTGCATTTATACAACAGTTCAACAGCACAAGTATGTAAATACATAAGAAACAAAAACAAAGTGTATTTAAAAGCCCTCTTTTATGCAGAATTGCTTCTATCCACCACAGATTCAAATCTAAGTTTGACAGTTTAACAGCTGAGACCAAGCCTCTGTTGCTATTTCATAAATGTCACTTTAGAACTAGTAACGAAGGAACGTTGATTTGCTTCATTAAAGGGGTGGTTGACTGTTTTTTTCTATTGTGTTTATGGGGTGCAGTCTAACATGTGTTAATGCTTCGTTTTAAAAAAAACACATAATTTTTCACATAGTTTACCTTTATTCCCCACACCTCTGTCCCTTCTCTGATAAACATGCTGATCATTTCCTGTTCTTATGAAGCCCCTCCCTCAGAAATACGTGATTGGTTAGGTGCCCCAGTGTGTTGTGATTGGCTAAACCGCCTCTAGTGCGCGTCTAAATGTCCCGCCCCTCACCTCAGCGGCATGTGCTCCGGTTGTATTGTAAACAATGGTGTCATCTATATTTCTTATCAATCTGAGCCCGATTGAGACGCAGAGGATATTAGTGAAGAGGATCACGCAGAACCTGAGCAAGTACGGCTCTTAATGGTATGTTTGTTTGTTGTCATTTCATACTTTTAGATTTGCTGTTATTTGTAAATGCTACTGCTTCTGTTAGCTTTTAATATACGGTTTTATCATGATTAAAGCTTTAATACAGTACGGTAACCACACGTGCGTCCATGTATAACGCTTCTCATAGCAATGTGAAAATAAGTGTATAACAGGAATAGTTTGTTGGAGCTGATCTGACGATCTGAATGAGAGAGAGAGAGAGAGAGAGAGAGAGAGAGAGAGATGCAGAGCAGGGCAGGGCGACGTGAGGAACAGTATTAAGAACTGCTGCTTTAGAACATTGATTTTGAAAGTTGTGTGTCCATTAGAATTGTTAGAAGACAGAATCGCGATTCATATATGAATAGATTTTTACGTGCACCCCTAGTTTTCTCTTCCTCTTCTTTAAAGCAGCGCAGCATGGCCTCGCCCCCTTCATTGCGTGTTCCTGGGGGCGGGGTTTATCTGGGTTCGTGACGTAACGGACCTTGAAAGTAACTCCTTGTAGTCCCTACAAGTCGTTTTTGTAGGTATTAAACTGCCAGAATTTTAAAACACGATATCTCCATTTGCATTGAACTTTCAGCGCTGCAACTTTGCAGATATTGTTTATGCTCAAACAGCAACATTACACACTAACTAACGTTAAAAAAGTGAAATCGCAATCAACCACCCCTTTAAAAGCTTATTGTATTACTGTATTAAAAGCTGTGTATTATGTGGAATGGAGTATTATGAGGAGAGAGATGTGATTACCTGCATCTGATACAGCATTCATTCTTCAGCTCAATCTCATATTCACAATAAAACATTAGTTTGAATATCTGCAGAGGAAAGCGTTATCTTTGTCGTACTGTCGTTTCATCTGTTAAGGGTGATTTCCGATGGCAGTGCTTCTCAGTGCATTTGTTGCATATATATCAGGGCTCTAGACTGCAACCAAAATGGTTGCATTTGCGACAGTTTTTTTTTTTAAGAATGTGCAAGTGAAATTGACGTGATCGCATTTGTGTGAGTGCATGGTCTGCGCTGCTCCAAAGCATCTGCTCCATACGGTGTGCGCAGGGCCACGGAACACTGTAGCAGGAGTCAGATTTCACTGATCACGTGAAGAGAGGCACTTTCAGTGCGAGCGCTTCAGGGGTAGAGCCTGGTTTATACTTGCCACGTCAGCATGAGCATGAAGGTTTTGGTTTTCAAGTTAACGTAAAGTAAAAGACCACTTCTTAAACCAGAGAAGGTGAACATGTTGGTACTCTTGTGGGGAAAAAATGCAAATCCTGTCACTGACAGACAGTTTAGTTTTACTTTTCTTTTTGTTTTCATTTTGAAAAGCGTGTTATATTTGCTGTTTACATCACGTTACACTATGGAGGCTTTATTAATTATTATTATTATTTAAAAAAATATATGTATTTGATTCCTCAGTGTTTGCCAAACGTTCTGTAATTTATTAGTTGGTATATAATACAGCATGTGGTGTATGCCATACCTCATCTTATTAGTTTTTGTTAATAAATGTTATGTAAGCTATTTGTCATTGTAGCCTACTGTTTTATTGTTGTTGTGCTTTTTAATTAAAAATAACAATAAATCCATCTTTGGTTTTAGTCTTAAAAAGTGAAAGGTGTATAGATGTAAGTAAAACGGACAATTATCTTTTCTTGTAAAACGTGACACCAAGATCGCGAAAAAGTGAAAGTGCACAAAACCCAGCTTTTAACATAGCAAAAGAGGAACTCCCGTTAACAAAATTAAAATCACAAATAATACAACTGATGAAAAAGGGTTGAATGTTAAACATTTTCGTTACCATATAACTATAAACTATGATAAAAGTTCATCAGCATGCGCTGATTAATCCCATGTTGTAGCAAAAAAAATAAAATAAAATTGCAACCAAATTACGTGCTTTGCGATCAACTGAAAAAGTTATTCGCAAAGGAGCAACTAGTGGGAAGAATGAGTCTAGAGCCCTGTACATATAACATTTTTTATATTAAATATAAATATATATTTTTTCTTAAATATATACATGAATGTGTGTGTATTTTAATAAATATACATGTGTACACACACATATATTATGTAAACACACATTTTTGGATGTGATTAATTGCGATTAATCACTTGTGTATAAGTGTATAAGTATATGCAGTTTTTTCAATTACTAGCAATTCGAGTGAAATTTGTTTCAAAGTAAATCCTACACAATTTTTTCAGTGTACAATAAAACAAATAAACATATATAAAACATTTAAGATAAATACAATACAAAACATTTTTTTTTTAAGAACCCATCAGTTACACATATCTCTGAGAAAAACACTGCCTATTTACTGTCTAAAAAATCCATATGTAAATCTTGAATGTTGGATCCAGACAAGAGCGGGGAAAAAATCATTGTTGCATCCTATAAACACAAGCTAGCTTGTCATTGGGCATTTATGATACCCGACAACTTGATTTTCATCATATAGAAGTACATTGATGTTGCCTGGCAATGTAGGAGTCCACCTATAAAATCAACGTGACATCTACAGAATGCCGACCATTGTGCACATAAACATAATTACCGTGAGCTTGTCAATTGACACAACAGCATATTTCAAGAAAGAAGGAATATTCATTCCATTGCCAAGGCACTGCATCGGAGTTGCCAGGGCAATGACTTTGTCACCTGGGAGTCAATAAGGGGCGAGCACCAGGAGATAACAGTGCAATTAATCCGCAGCTAATGTGCCAACCTGCTCCGCCATACTGTCCACGGCATGATTCCACTATATTATTAACACTAAGTGTGGAGAATAAAAAACTAGGCAGCAGGACATTAATCTGCTGTGACGTGAGCCCTCTGTACCTCTGCATGTCAGGCCCTGTGTCCTCTAAGGTCAGTGAAAACCCCTGGAGAGGCCTCAACACATTCTACCACGTACTAGCTGTCTGAACACTTTTCGCAAAGCCTGGCGCGATCGCTTACTCCTCACCTTTCAATGAGAACGGGATGGTCATTCCTACAGTTTAGCAGATTTTATGTCTCCATGAAACAACACTGCATAGTTTACAAAAAAATATTAATCAACTTTAATGCCATGTGGTTTTTCATGCAGGTATCGCAACGCTAATTAATAATGATTAGCACTTGACAAATTCGCATGTGCCCAGTCAACTTCACTTTGAAATGAAGATTACACATCTAATTATAAATTAGCAATTTTGAGTATTAGAATATACATTTACTTATTCTCTTTGGCATAGAATACAAACAGCGGTGCATATTTTAAATGCGCAAAACCATGAAATGAAACTCGTGAAACTCCACTCAACCCTGTTGCACTGGTGCTACTTGCCCTTTAAAATCTTAAACATGTGCCTAAATCACATGACTTGCTAGAAGTGACATCAATTCCTTGGAGGGAAAGGGACATAATAGCATAAAACATAAAATGTTGACCCTGTTGTTTCAATTTATACTAGTCATGATTTTTTTTTTCAATATACTTTATAAATCCAGTAAAAAAAAAAAATCCAGTAAAATTCTTCCTGAGAGTTAATCTTCTGGTAACAATTTGTTTTTTTGCCAACATTTTGCTAACATCACTCAATCACGCTAAACATATGAAAGCTTTTTTCCATCATGGGATAAAATATAGAAATAGTAATAGTGTCTTTTTATCTCATAATTCAGACTTTTTTCTCACAATTGTGAGATATAAAGTATTACAAGATATAAACTCTTTTGTTTTACCTCATAATTGTGAGGGGGAATAAAGTCTGTTTTATGAGATAAAAAGTTGCAATGACCTTATTATTATTATTTTATTTATTTTTTTTATTCCAGGGCAGAAATGGGTTTCCATATACTGTAAATACATTAATTTATACCCACAAAACTCATTTGTATGGGTTAAATCAGGCAGAAATAGCTCTTTATGGTAAAAATGATGGGTTACTACGTTTTACAGTGTGCTAGCCTGAGCGTGACCAGAGTGTTTTTCTAATAGACAGACATTTTCTTCCTTGAAATTTGTAACACTTCTTTTCCTCCAAAAAACCTACTCAAAGACAAAGCGGACACCAAAGGAAGAAAATACAGACGGAGAGAAATTAGAGCGGACAAAACTATAACTTTTTATGTAAGTGTAAAAGTCAAGGAGACACTTTGAGGTAGCCGCTCTTTTTCATTCGCTTGACAAATGATATTTGAGTGCCTTTAACTGTTGACATTTCCAAAGGCGAGTCTTTGAGATGCCACAGTGAAAAGCCTGATGGTTAAAGAGTAATTTACTCCTCTTCCATCAGAATAGGAGGCTATCGATTGGACGGTCAGGTAAAAGTATGATTGCCACTGACCCTTGGAATTGAGGTGAGGCCCAATGCTAACACCAACGCCTCTTCATAGTATATTGAAATGTGCAGCTCTGCGAGAAAACGAACAGACTTTGGTCAAGGAAAATACAACGAGCCATTTGATGCGATTACCGTAAGTAGCTTTTAATTCTAGTAACATAAACTGTACTTCTATTGCAAAGAGAGTGTAAATTACAGTTTGAGAGAGCGTTATTAGCGCAAATAGACCCAGATCGGCTTCAAAAACACACAGCGGCATCCATGTGGCAGAATGGGTCTGTCACGAGTGAAATGCAGTCTTCGTATCAGACAGAAACGCATAAACAAGCATGACACTTGGGGTACGGGATTCCGAAAACTCTGACTGACAGTGCTCTGTCGTTCGGATTACAGACATTAATTTCTTCATGAACTCAATTACATTTTACAAAGGCTGACATCCCCAGTTAATTGCAGCCTTTCCACATGAGGGAATTATTTGCACTTCTATATTCCCTGCCCATGTGTGCTCCGTTCCGGCTGTGGCGTCCTCGTCTCCTATTTGAAAAATATTACAAATGACTTTGATTTAAAAACACTTGTGGAGCCTGAGAGGAGGAGCTCCGTTTAAATAGTTTCGAGAGCATCTTTGAGAGCACTGTGCAAATCATTTTGATGACATTTAGCAGCTGGACTAGATGATCCAGATTCTCTCTGCAGTCCTCCAGTCGGATCCCTAGTGACAGGATGGTAAAAATAAAACAGCCAGGATGGAGTGAGAGGGAAAGGTGTGCTGAGAGTTTTGAATACAAAGAGGAGGGAGCTGGGAGGATCACCTCTGGCGGTTTAGTAATGTGGAGAACCGCTCAAAACTGAGAGGAGAGGAGCACAGAGATGGGGAATGAGGAGAGTGGGGTTCTCCATGCTGGTTTATTCTGGTTAATGCTGGTTGACTAAGGGAGTATGATGGTCTGGAAGAGAAAATCAAGACATGACATATGCTGGTGCAAAACACCTATCTTTTTATAATTCACTGAATACAATTTTAATTTAATGTTCAACTACACACAATATAAATAAATATGTTATGCAATATATAAAATGTGTTTTGTAGCTAAATGCATTCAAAATGTAGAAATTAAAACTACTAAAATTCAGTATACAAACATAAATATAAACATGGTTTATATGCAGAATATACACATACAACAAAAGTTGTAAATGAACGATGCCACAGATTCTTGTAAGCAATTATGAGTGACTGGGCGACTAAATGAAAAAGTTTATTATAGTTATTTTTAATATAAATGCAATTAGCTTAACTTTAAAGTGCTTTTTTTCTTTTTTCACTTCCACTTTTGTACATCTTAATTTCATAATTGCTTAAATGCACTGACAAGCATTTAATAAACTTCAATGCTATTTCTACTGTACTTCATTATATTTGTAATTATACATTTGTAATGATGACCTTGCAATTTAGAAAAATATATTAACTTTAAATGTAATATCAAATAACACACTACGGTTAAAATTATACTCAAGTATACATGCTATAGTTATGTTAGTCAACACATCAAAATAAGTGTATTTCATTAAAGCACGACCAATAATTATTAAAACATAATGAAAATTAAAATGTACTTCAAATGTGGCATTATTACAATTTGCACTTTTAAAAAAAATACTTACATGTGTTAGGAAATATAGTCATGACAGTATACTCTCTTTAGACATATTTAACTAGCACCTGTTAATTAATACATTTTTAATTAACATTACTATTTATTTTAAATGTAATATTTAAAAATATTATACATTATTTTACAACCCCAAATCAGAAAAAGTTGGGACAGTATGGAAAACACAAATAAAAAAAGAAAGTAGTGATTTCTAAATTTACTTTGACTTGTATTTCATTGCAGACAATATGAACACAAAATATTTCATGTTTTGTCTGGTCAACTTCATGTCATTTGTAAATATACATCCTTTCCTGTCATTCAGACCTGCAACACATTCCAAAAAAAGTTGGGACAGTAAAGCATTTACCACTTTGTAATGTTGCCATTCCTTTTCACAACACTTAAAAGACGTTTAGGGACTGAAGACACCAAGTGATGAAGTGTTTCAGGTGTAATTTTGTCCCATTCTTCCTGCAAACAAGTCTTAAGGTGGGCAACAGTACGGGGTCTTCGTTGTCGCATTTTGCGCTTCAAAATGCGCCACACATTCTCTATTGGAGACAGGTCGGGACTGCAGGAAGGCCAGTCAAGTACCCGTACCCTCTTCCTCCGCAGCCAGGACTTTGTAATGTGTGCAGAATGTGGTTTTGCATTGTCTTGTTGAAATATGCATGGACGTCCCTGGAAAAGATGTCTTCTTGAAGGCAGCATATTGTGCTCCAAAATCTCTATGTACTTTTCAGCATTAATGGTGCCATCACAGAAGTGCAAGTTACCTTTGCCAAGGGCACTGACACAACCCCATACCATGACAGACCCTGGCTTTTGGACTTGTTGCTGGTAACAGTCTGGATGATCCTTTTCTTCTTTGGTCCGGAGCACACGGCGTCCATTCCTCCCAAAAAATACCTGAAATACTGATTCATCTGACCACAGTACACGTTTCCACTGTGTGATGGTCCATCCCAGATGCCTCCGAGCCCAGAGAAGTCGACGGCGCTTCTGGACACTGTTAACATAGGGCTTCCTTTTGGCACAGTACAGTTTTAACTGGCATTTGTGGATGTAACTACGTATTGTGGTACTTGACAAAGGTTTGCCAAAGTAGTCCTGAGCCCATGTGGTGATATCGCTTATAGATGAATGACGATTCTTGATGCAGTGCCGCCTGAGGGATCGGAGATCACGGTTGTTCAGCTTAGGCTTGCGCCCTTGTCCTTTACGCACTGAAATTCCTCCAGATTCCTTGAATCTTTTAATTATGTTATGCACTGTTGAAGGTGAAATATCCAAATCTCTTCCTATCTTTCTTTGAGGAACATTGTTTTTAAACATTTCAATAATTTTCTCACGTATTTGTTGGCAAACTGGCGATCCTCGGCCATCTTTGCTCCTAAAGGACTAGACCTTTCTTGGATGCTGCTTTTGTACCAAATCATAATTACAATCACCTGTTGACATCAACTGTTTCAAATCACATCATTATTTAACCAATTTACCTCATTACTAGCCCTAAATTGCTCCTGTCCCAACTTTTTTTGGAATGTGTTGCAGGTCTGAATGACAGGAAAGGATGTATATTTACAAATGACATGAATTTGACCAGACAAAACATGAAATATTTTGTGTTCATATTGTCTGCAATGAAATACAAGTCAAAGTAAATTTAGAAATCACTACTTTCTTTTTTTATTTGCGTTTTCCATACTGTCCCAACTTTTTCTGATTTGGGGTTGTATTCAAGTACATTTTTAAAGTTTATATCAGTGATACTTTTAAAACATTTTAGAGCACATTCAGACTCAAAAGTCACAAGTCGAGGATTGTGAAATTAGCATGCTAAAACATAAAGGACATTGATATTTACCGTTATTGAATTTTATATTGCCAATAAACTGGTAGCCTGCAATTGTTACTATTTACTACCTAATCTAACCCATAAAATGCTTTTGTCTGTATAGATTGATGTATACAGGCTGGTTCAGTGATGTTAAATACTATTTTTGCCTCGAATAAAACAATTTTTTTTTAGTATGTGCTCCTTCTTTAGGGAGGTGAGACTCCCTGCTCTCTTCTGAAGTATAATCTAACATTGCCCCCTTACTGTTATTGTCATACGCATTAGGTGGCTAAACCCGAGGGATTAGGATGATCTCGCTGGATAACAATAATGTGGCGTAAGTCGACGAACAGATGAACGGATATCCATGGCACGGATCCATTACAACATCACGGCACCTTTCGCCACATCTGGACCGCGCTCTAATTCGTCTGCTTGTTTCTCACCTCTATTTCCCTTCAGTGACATCACTGAGGCATTATCCTCGCACTTCCCATTAATGCCATTGTTTTTATTATCTTATTCCATGCAGACACACAAAACAACATGCCCAGATGGCTTACATGTTTACCACTCGCGCAAACACGGTCTGCACCCTGTTTTTACGGTTCTCACCGCCTGTTTTGAACATTTTCCATGTCATATATATAATGCCCACAGCAAATCACTTAACCTAAATAGGTTCAAGAACTGCTCCTATGATTAGATCCAGACTGGAGAATTGTATTGCTGGCCAATATGGCGTAGCTGTGCTCTACATGGTGGCTGAATGCAAGCTGAATTGGATATGGGCACATCTGCTAAGCCCCAATAAACTCATTGTGCCCCTTTAACAATTCACTGCCATAGTTAGCAGATGCGTTTCATGTGCGGTAAGCCGGCCGTATTCTGCTTTATCAGCAGCTGGGGTGAGCAATTCAGCGTCGGCGATGTGTCATACTAATAAAAGGACGGTGTGTCACAGCTTTTCAGTTCCTGTAGGGCTCAGAGTGAATGGACTTCCTACCAGTCTATGGCACTCTTGTTATTAAACACGGCAATCTTTCAGACTGACACGTCCTGTGGGGACTTTGGCTTCTACTGTATGCTGAACGGCCGCAAGCTGTTCTCTGTGCCAGCACACATACACATGTGTATTTACTGTTTTTTTGCTAGTCTGATTCAGGCATTTTAGGTATTACAATTTAATTTGTGGAAATATATATTTTCGATTTAATTAAGATTTATAAATACAGTTTTACATGTTTTGAATGTGGAAATTAAATATAGCCAGGATACTGTAGCAAAACCGGCTATGGAGACTTTCAAAACTATTATTCATAAATTAAACAAATTATATTTGATAACCCTAGCTGGCAAAATAAAATTAAGCCAAGTCAACTATCAAAGTGGGTCTTTTGAAAAAGTAGGTAGCTACATTAAAGGGATAGTTCACCCAAAAATGATAATTCTGTCATCATTTACTCACCCTCAAGTAGTTCCAAACCTGTATGAATGTCTTTGTTCTGCTGAACACAAAGGAAGATATTTTGAAGAAAGTTTGTAAGCAGGCTGTTTTGGGGCACCATTGACTTCCATAGTAGAAAAAAAATACTATGGAAGTCAATGGTGCCCCAGAACTGCTCTGTTTCCCACATTCTTCAGAATATCTTCCTTTGTGTTCAGCAGAACAAAGACAAATTTTGTAACAAATTTTTGGGTGAACTATCCCTTTAAGCCTACAGCTTCTAAACCTTGTTTTTAAAAAAATGTAGTGTGCCTAATTGTATTAAATGCACACTTATAGTGTACTTCAAATCTTTAAAGTATTTTAAAAGACGACACCTTCAAATAATATAATAATAATAAAATAAAAGGCCACTTAAGTGTACTTAAAGACAGCACACATTCATGACTATTTCTAAACACACTAAAGGCTGGAATACACATGACTTTTAAAATCTGAACAGTTTTTAAAGTTGTTCCAATCACAGCCTTGTTGCTAGAAGACGCTTGACAAATAATGAAAACAACATATGTTCCAAAATTGGCTCAAAATATCAAACATGTTTGATATCCGCCAACTGGATGGAGTCTGTGACCATCATACACTACGTGATTTTGTATCAGTATGCTTTAATAATATTTGGTCGCTCTTTAAAGAAGTACATTTATTTTGTTTTGCTGACTAATATAATAAGCATGTGTAATGAACTTAATTATAATTTTTACTGTAGTGTGTAATTTGATATTACATTTAAGGTTAATATATTTTAAATGTACTAAATTGCAACATCAGCATTACAAATCAGACATTTCAAAAAATATATTTAAAATTGATGACAAAATAAATGGCATTAAAGTGTATTTTATTCTATCATAAAAGAATTTGGCAGTACACTTTAACCATATTTCAAAGGGAATAGAAGTAATTATGAAATTACATATAAAGATGTACTTAAGTGTGTCAAAAAGCACTCTAAAGTTCAGTTAATTGCATTTAATGTACATTTAAACTAGAGTATATTTTCATGTAATAGCAACATTAAATAACAGTAAGTATTTGAAAACATTACATTTAGTTCACACTTAACTATATTCTCTTAAAATATATATTTTGCATCATACAGTAAGTACTGTTTTTATGAAACACACTACAAGGTAACTAACAACATTGAGGCTGTTTTAGGGAGCCATATCTTTTGAAACAGACAAGTAACAGATTATATAATTATAACTCAATCAGAGCAGTATTTCTCTGGCTAAAAAAAAATAGGTTTTTGAATGAATAAATCTTGATTATGGTGACATAATCAGATCAATTTATCTTAAACAGACACAGTTCCATTTACACTAAATACAACTAAACTAGACTATGATTCAGAAGTATAGTGATGAACTACAACGATTAACTAAATATATCACTATAAAAAGATGCAAATTGCCGCACTGGGACTTCTGCACTCAGACTTGAATCAGACTTCCTAGCATGACATATGAGACAGAGAGAAGAGCATTTTAATTATTTTAATTGATTATTTTTCACTTTTTCACAGACATGCATTTGCAACAGTGTGATATTAAAACCAGTGATATATAATGCATAAATACCACTAATTGTTGGAAAAAGTAGCTTGATTACTAAAGTAGCTTCAATAAAACAAAACCCTGCTCTGTTATTAAAACTAATGAAATGTTACTGAAAATGTAGAGTTAGCAGAATTGCTACTGCATTTCACACATGAAATAAGACAAAAAGGAGTTGTTTTCCTCATGTAAACAACAAGGTGTGTTTTTCAGGTTTTACTATACTCGTAGGGACATTTGTAGGGACTCGTAGGGACATTTTACTATACTCGTAGGGACATTTGGTCTGTGTAAAGATAGTAAAACATTACATGCAGTCCACTAAACCTTTCAGATATGTACAATGTGTTTCAGCCTTAAAGGGATAGTTCACCCATAAATGAAAAGTCTGTCATTAATTACTCACCCTCATGTCGTTCCAAACCCGTAAGACCTCCGTTCATCTTCAGATCACAAATGAAGATATTTTTTATGAAATCCGATAACTTTCTGACCCTGTATAGACAGCAAGTGTACTACCACATTCAAGGCCCAGAAAGGTAGTAAGGACATTGTTAAAATAGTCCATGTGACATCAGTGGTTCAACCGTAATTTTACGAAGCTACGAGAATACTTTTTGTGTGCAAAAAACAAACAAAAATAATGACACATGGCCTTGAATGTGGTAGTTCCGTTGCTGTCTATGGAGAATCAGGGAGCTCTTGGATTTCATCAAAATATGTTATTTGTGTTCCAAAGATGAAATAAGGTCTTACGGGTTTGGTATGAAATGAGGGTAATTAATGACAGAATTAAAATTTTTGGGTGAACTAACCCTTTAAAGAAATAGTTCAACCAAAAAAGTGCTGAAAGTTTACTCACCTTCAGGACATCCAAGATGTAGATGAGTTTGTTTCTTCATAGGTACAGAAGTGGAGAAATTTAGCATTAGATCACTTGCTAACCAATGGACCCTTTGCAGTGAATGGGTGCCATCAGAATGAGAGTCCAAACAGCTGATATAAACATCACAATAACCCACACAACTCCAGTCCATCAACTAATGTGTGTTTATATGATTTCTCTATCCATAATATTGCTTTCGCCAGTGAAAAAGTCCATCCCCTGTTGTCCTGTTTATGTTTCTCTCCTGGTTTAGAGACTCTTTTACTGGTGAAAGCAATATTATGGATTATGGACTTGTATTTTGGCCAGAAGCGATGGTTTGAAGTTAAAAACGTCTTAATGATGGATCGGTTTCTACTAACAAGCAGCCTTTTGTTCACAAGACATTAATAGATAGACTGGGGTCGTGTGGATTACTTGTGTATTATTGTGATGTTTTTATCAGCTGTTTGGACTCTCATTCTGACGGCACCCATTCACTGCAGAGGATCCATTGGTGCGCAAGTGATGTAATGCTAAATTTATCCAAATCTGTTCTGATGAAGAAACAAACTCATCTACATCTTGGATGACCTGAGGGTGAGAACATTTTCAGCAAATTTTCATTTTTCAGTGAACTATTACTTTAAACAAGAACAGGATTGCAATGACACTTTTTCAATGTAACAAGAGCAGCTCTAACAGTGTGAGAATGAGTGTGTGTGAACAACTACATGTCTAAGAGTAAATCTGAAGGGTAATGAGAGCATTAGTCGCTAAGGTTAATGCTCGCCATCAAACTTTAATTAGCGAAATTACAGTAAATGATAACCAAATTAAAAATGGCAAACTCTTACACACATTACTTCAAGATGTGAAGGAGGATCTAATGAGACCACACCAAATAAAACCCACAAAACAACAGCTTAGAGCTTGGATTTGTGCCACCCGAGCTGCCCATGGCCTGTCATTAAATCATGAGGTTATAGCCTCTGCCAGCAATGAGTGAACTTGAATAGAGCGTTAGGTCTGATTGACTGTGATAAATGCTCCACATACTGTTGGCTTTTGCCTCAAAGTCTGAAAAAAAAAATAGTCCATCTTTTCACCCGTTTTGCCCTCAGCACTGAGGCTAAGCAGTTCTGTGGCATGTGGCAGGAATGGTTGTCTTAAATAAGTACCAGATGACTGAACGACAGATTTACTGTCGCAACAGAAATACTTCCCAATGTTTCATGTGGACTGGAGTTAGTTTGGCATCCTGCCCACCCCTTGGTGCGTGTCTGCCCTCCCCGCTGCATGCGCAGGACCACCCCGTAATGCTCCGCAATGAGCCGTGATGACTAAAGACACATGTACAGGCCTAAGGGGTCTCCTGGTGGGACAAAGTAACCCCTAAATTGACCAAATCAAAATCAGAAATGTCAAAAGCCTTGTTATTATCACAGGAGGGCATCAGGACACAAGGCAGAGGCACCACATGTCCCCTGGAAACCATGGCAACATTTTCATCTGACTACTTTGTGCATTCAGTCACCGTGACCAAGCACCAAATCGCCAAAAAAAAGCCTCTTTGTATGATTTTTTTCTCATCTTTTTCCTCACATCCATTTACATACCTGTGGCAACCATTATAACTGTGACCTGTACACAACTTGCCACATTTAAAAATATCTCAGTTCGACCTCCACTTGGTTGTTTCAAGAGCTTTGTTTTGCTTGGCCACAGTGTGAAGAAAATAAATGGTTGCCAGTCACAAAAAACAACAACATTAAAGGATAGTTTACCCCCCCCCCCCCCCCCCCCCCCCCAAAAAAAATATATATATATATTTTATCATTTACTTACCAAAAATTGGTACTTGAAATCAAATAACATATTACACATTTATCATTTTAATTAGTTTATAAACGTATTAAAATTTGTTCTAAAATAACTAAAACTACAACTGAAATCAAATTAATAAAAACCATACCAACTTTAAATAAATAAATGGCAAAACCAAACATTATTTCTAACATTTTAACAAAAATTAAAATGAAACAGACAATCCAAAAAAAAAAAAAGTTCATTCACATCAAGAAAAGACTTTAATAAGTATTATTATTAGTAATAATTTATAGGAATAGTTTACCCAAAAATTAAAATTTTGTCATCATTTACTCACCCTCATGTCATCCCAAACTTGTATAAGTTTCTTTCTTATGTTGAACACAAAAGAATATATTTTGAACAATTTTGAAGAACCGAACAGTTGTTGGTCCCCATTGATATCCATAGTAGGGAAATAAATATGGAAGTCAGTGGGGACCAACAACTGTTTGATTACCAGCTTCTTCAAAATATCTTCTTTTATGTTCAACATAAGAAAGAAACTCATACAGGTTTGGAACGACATTAAGGTGAGTAAATGATGACAACATTTTTGGGTGAACTATCCCTTTAATACTACTACTACTACTGTACTACTACTAACTAATAATAATAATAATAATTGAGAATAATGAAGTCCACACCACAACTAAAATGGTAATGGAGGAACAATATTACGAAGTAGCAATGAATGATAAAAACATTGACAGCCAATAGGAATCCATCTTGTTTATAGAGCAAGATAAGTGTTCTTAAAAAAATCAAAACTCTGTTATATATGCTGGTGTCAACACCAATATAGTTATTGTTTTTGGTGTAAACAGGCCTCAAATGATGCCAAAATGTAATTTTGCGTGAACTATCCCTGTCAGGCTGTGGCATCTGGCAACTGGTCGCATCGGCAGTTAAACGAACAAATGCAACAATTATTAACAAGCTAATAACTTTCAACTACTGCCCGAATGTTACCTAATTCTCACAATTGATATTCACAAGCCAGGTTGACATAATGTGCCACTTCCACCACTTTTCAGACCACTCCTGCTTGCAATAAACGTTTCGAGAGAAATGTGCAGATGGTGGAGTCCACTCAATACATCTGCAATGAGGTGGCTGGCAAGATGCCATCTTAAACAAACCACAATGGCTGTGTTTGTCCTGACCTGGCATATTCCAAACCCCCCCATGAAAAACACTGCCGTAGATCCCTGAAGGCCTACAGCCACTTCCTTTCAGACCACACAAAATGTGGATCTGTGGGCCACCCCTGCCGCCCGTGGGCCTGAATAGACTCAGTGAGTCGGCACTGACAGCGGGGCGAGCGAAGTGGCCGCCCGCAGGGAGGGGTTCAACACCGTGCCCGGGGTGCTGTCACATCAGCCATAAAGACAAAACAATAAAACCAAACAAACTTACATGAATTATATGTAAATGGGAACAAAGCTATATGCAAGTCTTCCAAGAAAAAGCTGTAAAGAATGACTAATTCATTCCTTTTTTCATCTCACCGGACCTCAATATGAGACTAAAATCATAGTGGATGAATGAGATGTTGAATATACGAGTTTCTCTTTGTTACAACAGCCAATTTCCAGGCGGAGGCAGTAATAAGGTGTTTATGGAAACAAGGGGCTATCGTAAGCCACTGTGCTCTGCATATTATAACATCACACGCATGCACACACTCCCAATGCCAGAGAAACATCTCATGAGATAGCATCTCTTCTCTTAACCAGCTTTTCACATGGGTATACTATCATCTTAAGCTTTCTTTATAAGATCTACCTAATTACAGAATCAATGGCAGGCATCCTGCAGCTAATTTACCACGTCCCTACCTCGCTCCTTAAAACAAGATAGATTTTATTATGCTGCATTCCATTCAGAGACTTATGTGTGACATTCATGCTAAACATCTGCGAATTTCAAACATAAAGGAGTTGCTTTGGCTAACACTCTGTGTATCAGCAAACAAAATGGCTGTGCTACTGTTAGCTTTGCAGTTGTTTTAATGTCAACAAAGAAGTCTGCTAGTAACTAAACTGCTATGCTGTGCTAACATGTTATGCTAGCTGAGGATTATTTACTGTTTATGTTAGACTAGTTGTAGTGTAGTCTCTTGTATTTTAGGGAATTTGACTCATCTATACGTTTATTTGCTTAAAAATATCATTAAAGAGATGCCTTTAAAAAGAAGCATGCTTAATTGTGTTGAATGTCCAACTGTAATGTACTAATCAATAAAAGTTTTAGACAACAAAATTATGAAATTACATATAAATAAGTCCTTTTTTAAGTGGCTCAAAAAAGAACTTTGACATTTAATTTTAATTTAAATTTAAGCTTAATACATTTTATCTAATTGTAAATAACATGCAATTAAGTGTCCAAACACATTACATTTAGTATATTCATATACATATACATATAGTATAGTTTACCCAAAAATTAAACTTCTGTCATAATTTACTCACCCTCATGTCATTCAGAACCTGTACTGTGTTACTTTCTTCTGTGAACCACAAAAGAATATATTTGGAAAAATAACTAGTTCCATATGAAGAAAGTCAATAGATTCTAATGTTATTTTGAATCCCAGTGACATTCATTGTGGACATAACAGTTAAAACATTCCTCAAAATAAATATTTTTTTTGTGTTTTCTAGAAGAAAAAGTCACACAGGTTTGGAACGAAATGAGGACGCTGACATTTAAAGTAGAATTTTTGGTTATCTTTTTACTGTGTACATCTGTGTACATTTTACTGAGTTTTAGATTTCTAGACCCGAATGATTTTCCAGTTTGAAAGTCCAACTTCAAATAGAGTTCAAATGCGGCCATTTCTTCAGCTGAATGGAACGCAGCATTAGCAGGTCTTTTAAATGCGATACCGTGCCATACATTTACATAATAATATGCAAAAGAGTTTGAAAATTAAACCACATATATTAACACCAGGTGTGAGGAGAATTTAGTGAGTCAGATTGTTAGTTTTTGACAGTTTCCAATGAAGCTTTAAGCACAAACACTCTGGTAAAGAGGGTAAAATACAAGTGTTCAGGAGTGCTACACACAAGAGACGACTGCAGACATCGAGTCAAAATATTTTTTAATGCCTTGTGATCACAGAAAGGCGGCTCTCCCCTGACATATTTTCAAAGACAAGATCGAAGCGACTGCAGGAAATTTTAACTTCCAATTTTCCCCATATGCCACAGAAAGGAAACTCTGTAGGCCAGTATTAGTATGTAAAAGCATGAATAAAACTCTTCAACAGCTAAACGCCACGATGCTTTTTCAGATTTATTTTATACGCCTGTCCAGTTGTAACAGTAGATTTACTGAGATGTCACAAGGGTTCCCGTGAGAGGAATATGGCAAATTACTATAAAAAATGTGAATAACAAAGGTGTTAAATAAAATGCAATGATATTCAACGAGGTGGCAGCGATTGTTCAGTGTCATAAAGATGCGGCGCATTAGGTATGCATCATTAGGCGGACTCCTCACCTGTGTCCGCTCAGAGCGTCTGACTTCAGGTTGGTCTGGATTCACCTTGGGCTACAATCTCAGGCCCACAGCACGCAGAAAACAGTCTCCACAATAATACAGCCAGCCTGATTTCTTCTCCCCCACCTCCTACTGACTCAAATGTGTTTCCTCATGCAGACATGATAACCACTTTCCAATTTCAACTTCATCTTCAACCACCAATTTCAGCCAGCGTGGCTGTGACTGCAATATGAATCCCTGCATATATACAGGACATTACAGGCTCATACAGGACTGGCCGCAAATGAGAGCGAGAGAAAGACAGGGGAGCAGATAGAGGCCAAGACATTGCTCGCTCCCAGCTGCCTGTTATTTCTTTCCATTTATTATTCAATAAGCTTTAATTGACCCTTGACCCCGAACAGGAGTATGAATCGGTCTATCACCTAGGCGCAGTCCCGTTCCCGAATCCTTGTGGCAAAGTCAAGGAGGGCTAAATCTGGAGGGACCCGGGAGCATGTCGCATGGGTTTAGAGAATACACTACAGGCAGAATTAGGGCTGATTGTGATTGAATGGAGCTTGATGACTCTTGACATTTCCGTGGAGTTCTTCAATCACACGCTGCCGTCGTTCAGGTTTGCGCCAGTGCATTTACACTCATGCACTTCAAAAAGGCATATATTACACAGACGCGCACACACACACTCATAAACAAACAGACGGAAGTGATGAAGAACATGCTAACTGAAAAAAGCAAGCGTCTCTTTCATGGGCCACACACATTCGATTTTGCTCTGGCACAGACTGAAAAATGTCTGAAAAAGCTATATGAACTAGTATTTTACACTGAATGTAATTTAGTGTAGACATTTTCATTCAGAAATTGTAAATTTCACAATTAGTTACAAAGAAACGGCATGCGACTGTTGAATTAAACATGACATTTTGGAGTATTAAGACTAAAATAGTATTTTTGGTTGACTTAACATGAAATTTTGGAGTATAAAGACAAAAATAGCATTATTGGTTAAATGTACTCCAATAAACTCAAAAATGTACTCAAAAATTACAGTGTATAGTACATTTAGATCAATAAATAAAGGAAGCACACATGCATACATATAATTCCATATTAATAATAATTTAATATGAATAATATTTATAATCTATAATATATTATACACTGTATGAATAAAATACATTTTAAATACGAGATTCTAACTGACTAGTCAAACTAGTTAAAATGATAATTTTATATACAATAAATAGATAATAGATAGATAGATTTGTTATTAAGATAATAAATAGTTTAAATAGTCAATTAACTAGACTTCATCTTCAACCACCAATTTCAACTAACATTTAGAATCTTTTATTTACAAAGTATTTTTTAGTTATTTAAAAATGTATTATCTGAAACAAATTTCACCATTATTGCACAGAATAAAAGTGATTTTTCATGATCTTTTGCTATGTTGTCACAAAGTAACCTGCCTTTAAACAGAATATTATAGTTTTTTTAGGACAATTGTGCACTTTTTGTATACATTCATAATATTTAAAAATACATTTAAAGTGTAAATGTCAAGTGTCCTCCAATGTACCAATGAATGTCCAGGCTGGATCGGTTCTGGTAAGATCTGTTAACATCAGCCTCATCTCAGCAGTGAAAAATGTGGCTGCTTTTGTCTCTCAGGTTGCAGGAGCTATTACAGCAGTTTCATTCAAAAGCTTTTAAATCTCACAATGCACTGTATTACAGTTTTATATGCAGTGTGTTGCTCTGAGCCTGTTATTTCCACACTGGATGTATTGAAAGCATTGAAATACTGCCTCATTAAATGGTAGACAGGCACACAGCGAAGAGAATGGCCCGGGCGAAACAGCCAGACTGACTTAAACAGAAGAGCTGCAGTGTTGACAGATGTGTCCACTGACAGCAGTTCACACTGCACTTCTCTACCTACTAACTCTCTCTCCATGACTGGATTGTGATTCTTCACTAGTGTTAAGGCAGATAAATGATTACTGTGGCTCGCTGGTGAATGCTAATGCTTTACTAAAGCTTCAAAGGGACCATTTTCTACACTTTTGTAGCGTTTTATTCTTTCCTTGAATCAGCGGTGTAACCACAATAGACACTGAGGGGGATGTTTCTCTCTAATATTCAGATTAGCAGCCAACTAACATGGGTTTTTCAATGGTCAATTACATTTATCATGTGGTTTCCCTCAAGTTGACTTATGACAGTGTCTTAAATCAAAAACTGTTATAATTTATAGTAACATGATTTTCTTCAAAGATAACAATCTTGAATCAAACACCCAATGATTTCATCCCTAAATAATAATAATTTGGCTAAGTCTATTAAGTAAAATCACACCAAAACATTCAAATCTGTGTTCACGCTATTTCTGATCCAAAAAGAGCAGGTGTCATGAAACAGCTTCACAAACAGTCTTGTCAACCATACACTATCATTATTTCAGTCTTAGAAAAGAGTAAATCGAGTAAATCACCTTTTTAAAGTAACTTGACGCTTCAGATAAAGATTGTATTATTGCATCATCGTGCCAGTAGGTGGTGACAAGTGACTGTTAAAAAAATATTTGGCATTGAATCATTCACTCAAGAGATTCCTTCAAAAATGCTGATTCGTCCAGTAACACTACTGAAGTCTTTGAGTGAGTCACTGAATCATTCATTCAAACTTTTCATTCAAAAAACAAAGAAAACAAACAAACGAAAAAAGAAGTTCAAATTATTATTATTATTATAATTATTACTATTATTATTATTTAAACAGACTTTAGCATTTTTAGTTGTCTATTGAGAATTGTGGAAGAATGTGATTCTTATTTTAAATAAATAAATAAATAGTTACTCACCATGATTTTTCTTTCTTCTGCAGAAGAGTAAAATAAGATATTTTGTAGAAGTCAGTGGTATTCAAAAGTGTTATTATTAATTAAAACTAAAGCTATAAACACATTATTTGGTTTTAAAAAATATATATATTATTACTAAATAAAAGTACTAAAATTACTATTAAAAAAACTATTAAAAACGACAGAAGCACATAACAAAATTACAAGAACATACATTAAAATGATAACTTAACTTAAAAATAAAAAAATAAATACTATAATACTATATAAATAATACTAAAGTAACACTGGGAGGAAAAACACATAAAGGAAAGCACGTAATACAGATCTGAAACAACATGAGCAAAAAATTATGACAGATTTTTCATTTTTGGGTGAACTATGCCTTTAAGACTTCTATATCTAAATGACCTGACCTCTGTTATGATTGGCTAATCCTTACTGTAACACTTTATTTTAAGGTCTCTATATAAAGGTCCATTTATTAGTAGTAATTAAGCACATATTAATGCCTTATTCTACATGACCTTATCCTACATCCCTAATGCTACCCAATACCTAAACTTAACAACTACCTTACTAACTATTAATAAGCAGCAAATTAGGAATTTATTGAGGGAAAAGTCATAGTTAGTGAATAATTGTACCCAATTCTAAAGTGTTACCATCCTTACATACCAACATAATTCACACTGTCAGAGAGGTCATTTTCTAAATAACAAAAAAGTTGGTTTATTTCAAAGAAGAATCTTTTTTTTTTTTCTGTATTGACAGTAAGATTCGGTAGGGGTATGGAGAGCTGATGTTGTTATAAAAAATTAAACAAACAATCAAAGCTAAAAGCAAAACAATTTCTAACACACAGACACAAAACACACATCAAATGCCCATGTGTAATAGCTTGACAAATAACATCATGGTTAAGTCAACTGCAGCCAATCAAATAAACATCTACAATTAATCAGTTAAAACTGCTGCCTACTGAGAGCCAGATGAGAGCATTTGCATTTCATGTATTGTGATCTCTCTCCAGTTCCTCCGAGAATATCCAGTCAAACTTAATCTTCCTTAAAGAGAACAAAAACATCTTAAGGTTGATCACCAGGGGCTCTCGAAAGAGCCAGGCGAGGGCTAACTGTGCGTGCCTGTGTAAATGTACGTGTCTGTGAGCGATCCAGTTTTTAACGACGCTTGCAATATAGCTACAAAACAGACTCAGACGAACTGCGATGTGCAGGATATCACATTTATGAAAGTCTTTTTAAGGATACAGGGAAGAAAACAGGATCAAAATTGATTCGATTCATTAGAGCCGTGTCATGGCTTCTGTCTCTGAGCTACAGCCACTCGCTCTCGTTCACTAACTGATATCAATGACTGCCCTGTCATCTCGTAAGCATATGAATAAATAAACTGTCACACAGAGAGCTATATGAGATAATGGTTATGAGCGTAAATGTCAGAGAGAAAACAAACCCCATGATGCATTGTGTTGCTTCGAGGCAAAAGATGCTCAAAACATTCGAAGAGGGCTGACTGTTACACCTGCACTTCAGCCAGGCGTAAATCATCTGCTACACATTGTGTCTCATTTTAACAGTGTTGGAGAAGCTACTTCAAAAAGTACAGTACTACTGTACTGTAGATCATAATGGGATTATGTTACTAAATGATGCTATGTTTTGACATTTCATTTGTGTAGAGTTTTTACTGAGAGTCAAATTCAGAAAAAAAGTAATATTGCGTGTCATTGTTTATCATCATGACACACACACACACACACACACACACACACACACACACACACACACACACACAGACAGACCCAAACTCTGCACTAAATATGAGCTGTGACGTGAAAGACAGCAGACAGGGAAAAAATATAAGTCCATTTCACACCTTTAAGACCCCTTCAGAAAAGAATCTGTAACAACACGGCATGGCAAACAAATGGCAAAAAAATACCTATATTATAATGACGTATGTGTGTGTGTGTGTGTGTGTGTGTGTGTGTGTGTCGTCCTCATATGTGATCCCTGAAGCTTTTGTCAGTTAAGCTCATCCAACGTGGCTGTCACCCACTCTTGCTCCAAGGAGCTTCATGCCTATTTTTATAAATGTTTTCATATTCATTAGTCTTGAGAGTCATTTCATGATTGCAGATCTTAAATACAACCTCACTGTAGGATGTCGTGTTCATCTCACAAAGAAAAATTTGCACAAACACAACAAAAGCCTTTTATTTCCTGTCCTGCCACTTGTTCCGACTTCTCAAAATAGGGACAAAAACAATCCAAGTGCAAAAGCCATTTGTGTTCAAGAGATATCGTTAATTTAAGAGAGAATTAATTAGATTTAACTTTATCTCCTTGACCCACCGCATTATTCTACCTCATAACATCTCTACTGCAAAGTCTTAATTGCAGGGAACGGTGCAGGGTGCTGGCTGTTAATGAGGGCAATTAGCGACGAGGCTTGTGAGGCCTCTGACAAACAGAGCTTGAGATTGGAGCTGCTGAATCATATGGATGCATGAAAACAATTGTAGACATGGCAACCAGCCTGCAATCAGACTCCCTCCCAAGTTGCACACTTTAAAAAGTATGAACTGTGCTGATAAATTAGGTACTTTTTAAGAATATAGTAAGTCAGTACACTAGTGTTCGAGCATATGAGCACTTTACAAGGAAACATTATATACAGCTTTTTATAATGTTAAAAGCAATAGCTTTTAAAACTTTGGTGCAGTAAGATTTTTTTTTTTTTTAAGAAATACTTTTAGAACTTTTATTCAGCAAGGACACATTAAATTGATCAAAAGTGACAGCAAAGACATTTATAATGTTACAAAAAATTATATTTCATATAAATGCTGTTCTTATGGACTTTCCATTCATCAAAGAATCTTGTGCTTGAGCATCAAATTAGCATATCAGAATGATTTCTGAAGAATCATGTGACACTGAAGACTGGAGTAATTATGCTGAATATATATATATATATATATATATATATATATATATATATATATATATATACTGTATATATATTCAGTATAAAGTGCAGATTCAATTCTCTACTGACAGGTGGTAGCTTTCAAAAGTCATATGCATATCTGCGATAATACTGATTAATTAATTTCTATTACAACCCGAATTCTGGAAATGTTGGGACGTTTTTTTAAATTTGAATAAAATAAAAACTAAAAGACTTTCAAATCACATGAGCCAATATTTTATTCACAATAGAACATAGATAACATAACAAATGTTTAAACACTTATCCACTAAATGAGATTGCCTGCTACAAATTTGATGCCTGCTACAAATTTGGCACGGGGGCAACAAAGGGCTGAAAAAGCAAGAAATTTTGAAAAGATTCAGCTGGGAGAACATCTAGCAACTAATTAAGTTAATTGACATCAGGTCTGTAACATGATTAGCTATAAAAGCGATGTCTTAGAGAGGCAGAGTCTCTCAGAAGTAAAGATGGGCAGAGGCTCTCCAATCTGTGAAAGAGTGCGTAAAAAGATTGTGGAATACTTTAAAAACAACATTCCTCAACGTCAAATTGCAAAGGCTTTGCAAATCTCATCATCTACAGTGCATAACATCATCAAAAGAGAAACTGGAGAAATCTCTGTGCATGAGGGACAAGGCTGAAGACCTTTGTTGGATGCCAGTGGTCTTCGGGCCCTCAGATGACACTGCATCACTCATCGGCATGATTCTGTCATTGACATTACTAAATGGGCTCAGGAATACTTCCAGAAATCACTGTCGGTAAACACAATCCGCCGTGCCATCTGCAGATGCCAACTAAAGCTCTATTATGCAAAAAGAAAGCCATGTGTGAACATGGTCCAGAAGCGCCGTCGTGTCCTGTGGGCCAAGGCTCATTTAAAATGGACTGTTTCAAAGTGGAAAAGTGTTCTATGGTCAGACGAGTCCAAATTTGACATTCTTGTTGGAAATCACAGACGCCGTGTCCTCCGGGCTAATGAGGAGGGAGACTTTACAGCGTGTTATCAGCGTTCAGTTCAAAAGCCAGCATCTCTGATGGTGTGGGGGTGCATAAGTGCATACGGTATGGGCAGCTTGCATGTTTTGGAAGGCACTATGAATGCTGAAAGGTATATAAAGGGTTTAGAGCAGCATATGCTCCCCTCCAGACGACGTCTATTTCTTGGAAGGCCTTTTGTATTTCAGCAGGACAATGCAAAACCACATACTGCAGGTATTACAACAGCATGGCTTCGTAGTAGAAGAGTCCGGGTGCTGAATTGGCCTGCCTGCAGTCCAGATCTTTCACCTATAGAGAACATTTGGTGCATCATTAAACGAAAAATACCTCAAAGACGACCACGAATTCTTCAGCAGCTGGAAACCTATATCAGGCAAGAATGGGATCAAATTCCAACACCAAAACTCCAGAAACTCATAATCTCGTTGCCCAGAAGTCTTCAAACTGTTTTGAAAAGAAGAGGAGATGCTACACCATGGTAAACATGCCCCCGTCCCAACTATTTTGAGACCTGTAGCAGGCATCAAATTTGAAATGAGCTCATTTTGTGCATAAAATTGTAAAATTTCTCAGTTTAAACATTTGTTATGTTATCTATGTTCTATTGTAAATAAAATATTGACTCATGTGATTTTAAATTATTTTAGTTTTCATTTTATTCAAATTTAAAAAATGTCCCAACATTTCCGGAATTCGGGTTGTAATATGAATATTATAAAGTATATATTAAAAAAAAAAAGATTTATTTTTATAATAATTAATAGCCATTCATATATAATATTCATATGACTTTTTTAAATGAAGGATTGTGTTCAGTATAGCACATTTATTTTCAAAACTACTATTATTAATTTCTTACATTTGGATAGCATCATCATACCACCAACCTCTTTACTAAATTCACAGACAGTCTGCATGAGAGTATTTTTTGCAAGTTTGTAGGCAATATTAGCTCAGAAAGCATAAATGGAAGTCTACTTCAGAAATCCCCTAGACAAAATATGTCATCCAGGTAGCTTTGACATTATATTTCTATCATGGGACACGATAATCCTGACATGCTACTTTGTATGTAAATTGGTATTCCATTTCAGATTGGATGCCGAGATGACGTTCATATCTGCATGTCAGCCAAATGCTTTATGAACTCTGCATCACACCGTTCATCAAAGTGAAGCAATTCAGGCTATTCCCAAAGTTGCTCCCGCTATCACAACTGCTTTGATTGATCAGCGTTAACAATTACGCCAAACACCTCGGGTCACCTTCTAAACTTATGACAATTCAATTTGAGCCGCAAATAAAAAAAGCTCTAGCAAGGAGTTAAACTAGTTCTCATCTTCTCCATTAACAGTGAGAAGTTTTAATGAAGTGTTTTACGATGCACTCTCCGCACTTCATCCCCATCTTTTGTTCCAGCTCTACACGACATTCTGCACGGGCCGCTCGCTCAGGACTCCTTTAATAAAACACGCTTTCGGAGAGGGGAGGGCATGCTGACATGCTCCACTCGCTGTTGTGCCATGATTAAAGCTTTTAAAAAAACACAGCCTTGCATGTTTGCTTGCGAAGACTGGCAGCGCGAGTGTATCTGTGTTTGTGTGTGTGCGTTCTGACTGTTGCTTGGGCCCTGACAGCTTTGAGAGCAATGACAGGCTCGGGTGTGTGAAAGCCACTGGATAAGAGGTTTAATGAGGCTGTATGATCAATAGACAGGTTAGGGGGGAGCTGTCAGATCACCTTCCTTTCTGCCTGTATGCTGATAGCTCCTCTTTGGATAATGAAATGCTAACATAAAAACACAATTAATCAGGCGAGTATCAGTGCAGCACTACTGACTCTACAAATGATCACAGGTATGTATGTAACTGTTTTGAGCTTTTTGGAGATGAGCAGCACAGGCATGATTAAATGATAGAATAAAACAATTCATCAGGAATCCTTCCAAAATAACATGGATTGTGGAAAAGAAGTGTGTTTAATTGAATTTGAAGTCCCTTTGTAAGTGTACTTTAAATCATTGAAGCATATTATTAAAAACATGCAGTTAGTGTAATATTAATAAAATAAAAGGCCACTTGAGTGTATTTTAAAACAACACACTTTATGACTGTTACTTAACACACATAAAAGTACATAAAAGTGTACTTTGTAGCAATGCCAAATTAAAAGCAGTTTAAATCACTTTGTTTTAATAATATTTTTTGTTCTTTAATGAAGTGTGCTCATTTTGATGTGTTGACTGACATACTAAAGCATGCTGTAGTGTTTGATTTGATTGCAACTTCATCCTTACATCCAAAAATATTTATATACATGGCATACAAGTATCAGTAGAAATAACATTAACGTATATTTAGTTAACTATAAATGTTTGTCTGTACATTTGGCAGTACACTTTAACCATATTTCAAAGTAATTTTGAAATTGCATATAAAGATGCACTTACGTCCTAAATAAGTGTGTCAAAAAGCACTCTAAAGTTCAGCTAATTGTAATTAATATACATTTAAACATATATTTTCATATAATTGCAATTAACATGAAATTATGTGCCAAAGAATTCCATTAAATTCAGTTTGCTCTTAACTAGATTATTTTTCTAATAAGTACTCAAATTGTGCTAAAATGTGCTTATTTTCCACAAAGGATGACCTGAATACATCTCCTATATTATGAGCATATTTTTAATTTCTTAATTAATATTCACTTTGATCCCCCCTTATTGACCTTTGACTGTGCATATCAGATAATTTGACCTTTTTATGACAAGGCAGGGTTCATTCAGGCTGTAAAATGGCATTTGGTGCTGATGAGATGAAAAACGAAATAATGTTTATGAATAATTCATGAGATTTATGAAAATGCTTAAAGATGTTTTTATTTAAATAATGGGTAACACTTTTTGTTAACTACATTTAATGCACTAACTAACATTAACTAACAATACACTGTTACATTATTTATTAATCTTTGCTAATGCTAGATAATAAAATTATTGTCCAAAATAGCTCATATCCACTAAATAACATTAATATTAAATAACAATAATAGATACAACTTTGAAATTAATAATGCATTAGTAAATGTTGGAATTAATGTTACCTAAGATTAACAAATGATTCAAAAGTATTTTTCATTGCTGATGTTAACTAATGTAGTTCTGTCATTAACTACATGACAAATGAATGTGTTTGGTCTTGGCGGAATAGATCTGCTACACTGCTGCGGCAGAGCAAATACCAAGACTTACTACATCCACAGACATGCTACTGTGAGCATGTGAGAAATGCTGCTGCTGCCTATATAACATATGAAATAACCACCTTATATAAAAAACATGAATCACCCCATAGCAGATCTAGACAGGTGGAGCTGGGGAAGGTGGAGGGTTTCTGTAGTGTGCTGCAACTGCTACAGTTCAAACCAATCACCTGCGTCATGTGAATAATAGTGATTATATCAGACTGAGTTAGGCAGTCTGCGCCATCTAGAGTTTCATGACAGAACTTTGTGTTCAACTAATGTTAACAAATGGAACCCTATTGTAAAGTGTAACCAAGTAACGATTGATGTGAACACTCATGTGTGTTCAGAATATGCTAATGCTTTTTACTTGATGGTTACACCACATGACATTTTTGCCACATGTTTTTTAAACTGCATTTTGTAAAGAATTTTCTAGTTTATGCTGGTTTAGTGCTATTTTGCTTGGTTGACTGGTTATCTAACAGCCAGGTTGGTTGAATAGTAAGGTTGACCAGTTTATCGAAACTATTTTTAAATGCAAACTTCAATATTTTAGCAAAAGATGAATTAGGAACAAAACTTCTAGCAAAGGGTTGTAGCAAGCTAACAGCATGTTGTGCTTTAGCATGCTAACAGTTAACGACACACTTCAAATCATCATCTGCGAGAAATATTTCTATAATTAAACATATTCCACTCAGGATTTTGGTCAGCATCTGGTTGACTCATAATTACACTGAACTTCTTTAAAAGAGACTTCTCAACTAGTCATCCCTGTAGCACAAACAGCATGGTGGTAAAGCATGGTGGTAATGCTAAGGTCAAAGGTTTGATTCCCAGGGATTGCATGAACTGACGAAACATACAGTATACCTTTAATGCAATTCTGCTTAAAGCTGCTTGCAAAGCAGAAATTACACACTTGAGTGAACACTAAGCCTGTTGCAGTTGTTGGTAAGATGCAACTTTTGATGCCTTTGATGAATCTCTCAAGTCTCCAACACAAAGGCAAGACAGGAAACAACCACTGTAGTGTGAGCGTGTGATTCTGTATGTACAGTAATGTGCACGTATCCCATTGGTCCACACAGGGCTCACAAGGTGCTCAAAGAGACAAGAGGACGCTTCTCAGACACAAGCCCTCGTGATGCCGCTATATCCAGAGCCCCCGCAGACCAGTGCGGAGACCTGATGACAGAGTTTCCCCTGATCACCGGCCCTGCACTGATTCACTGTGACGTGAGCAGCCTCTCCCTTCAGCTAGCGACTCTTTGTTTCATCTGGAGAACTTGCTTCAGTTTCTTTCCTTCGTGACCCTTCGTGTGCCCTCGATGTATTTGTCAAAGTGCATCAGAGCGAGTGGGAGTCCTACAGGATCATTCACAAGAAAACAACCTGAATATACAGAGTTGAGCTTAAATTGCTAAGAGATAAGGACAACAAAACCATACCAGATCGGTAGAGATTTAACGCAAGCCAAGTGTCCTTAAAAGACTCTGCTGAATGGTACGATTGTGAGAAAGGTAGAAGAATGACAGATTTTGTCCTCATCATTTTATGGAATAGCTTGCGGCAGGGATGAATCTAATACTGAGGGATGGTTTCATTTCACTATTTGTTTAATAACATGGGTATGACAGAGGTATTACTGAGGACACTCTACGTAATTCAAAAGGATGGTGTTCTTTTGTGCACACAGTGTGCTAAGTTTAGGTGTAGGGTAGGTGTAGGGTTGTGTGTGTGTGTGTGTGTGTGTGTGTGTGTGTGTGTGTGTATTAAAATGAGCAGCGATATCTGCTCTGGAATTGTCTGCTCTTAATAGGGATGTCAGTCGATAAAAATAGTACCCAATTAATTACAGAATCATGTTAATCACAATTACTTGTTTTCAATTGTGCAGGCTGCACTGACTTCAGACAAAAACATTTAGGTGGTACTTCAATGAACTTGTGGGTGAGAATATGATTAAATACCCCCTTTACGTTTTATTTTCGTATAAAATTAACTAAATTAATATATTAAATACTATAATATCATTAAAAAAATGTGGGGTAAAATTGTTTAATATTTTTAAAAGAGGCCTCTTATGCTCACGAGGGTGCATTTATTTGTTTAAAAATGCGTTAATAAGTTGTGAAATATTACTACAATTTAATATTGCAGTTTTCTATTTGAATACATTCCTGTGATGCAAAGCTGAATTTACAGCATCATTACTTCAGTCTTGAGTGTCACATGATCCTTCAAAAAAAAAAAAACTAATATGCTGATTTGCTGCACAATAAATATTTTCTTATTATCAATGTTAAAAACAGTTAATTAACTTAATATTTCTGTAAAAGCTGTCAGACATTTTTTTTAAAGACCATCATTTATTTGAGATAGAAATCTTCTGTACCATTATAAATGTCTTTCCTTTTACTTTTGGTTATTTAAAGGGATAGTTCACCCAAAAATGAAAATTCTGTCATCATTTACTCACCCTCAAGTAGTTCCAAACCTGTATGAATGTCTTTGTTCTGCTGAACACAAAGGAAGATATTCTGAAGAATTTGGGAAACAGAGCAGTTTTGGGGCACCATTGACTTCCATAGTATTTTTTTTCCTACTATGAAAGTCAATGGTGCCCCAAAACAGCCTGATTACAAACTTTCTTCAGAATATCTTCCTTTGTGTTCAGCAGAACAAAGATATTCATACAGGTTTGGAACTACTTGAGGGTGAGTAAATGATGACAGAATTTTCATTTTTGGGTGAACTATCCCTTTAATGTGACCTTGCTGCCTCAAAATATTAAATTTTTTTTTTTTAAAAAGGAACCTATTGAACAGTACTGTATATATCAAACATGTTCTATGAAGGAAAATTGTGGTCACTAATGTTTGAGCCTACTGCATATCATCATCCTCTCCAGACATTTAAACTAGCTTGATAAGCAAGACTCAAAACATCAACCGCCCTCAGAAAATACCATTCTGGTCTACTATCTTTACCCCCTAAGTGAACAGGTCCTCAAACCAGCACTTACCAGCATGCTGGTCTAAGCTTGTGTTTTGAGGAAGGAAACAAACACTGAAACATCAAATAAATTTGTTTTCCAAGAACACACTCAAATATAGAAGTCTCAAAAGGGAGATGGATGGATGGATGGATGGATGGATGGATGGATGGATGGATGGATGGATGGATGGACAGATAGATAGATAGATAGATAGATAGATAGATAGATAGATAGATAGATAGATAGATAGATAGATAGATAGATAGATAGATAGATAGACAGAGTTGTTGATTATCATGCAGTAGCTAAAACTATGCTTATAAATCTGATTAAAAGTTTTGTATTGTATATTTCTGAATATGTAATTGAATACTTTAAATGTCTAACTGAATAACTGAGAAACTTCAAGCACTGTTCATTTGTGGCCATCTTTGTTCTATTGCGGTTATTTCTTTTATTGCATCAAATTTGATTCTTTGTTCTTTTGTTCTTTTAAAATAGCTTGTTTACTTCTCTTGAGTAATTAAACAATGTTTACTTATCTGAGAAATACCTGAAGGCTAAATGCCAGCGTTTTCATTTGTTATTACTAATATTAATAATGAAAAAGTGTTCAATAGCATAATTGTTTTGTCGTTGGTGTGGCACTGACATGAGTATGCAGAACTGTGAAATTTCACTGGGATGGGTACCAGCTAATTTTGGTACGGCGACAACCTTCCTCAAATGAACACGGAGCCAAACGTAAACAGGCTTTCTGAGCTACATGGGATCAAGGCTGAATTTGGGATGCGCACTACTGTATACTGCATCAATATCTGTTCTCCAGTGCACTCACTTGGTATCTCTTGCTCTTTTCATCTCTCACTCTCTTTCAACTGTGTTTTCTTTTCCTTTGTATGACCTCATAATAAACAGATACCAGCATGACAGGGATTTATTGTACAAAGAGCCTCTCTTTCAGACATGCTTCTCCATTGACCAGAATTGATTCTAATGGTAGACATGGTGAATACTGTCGGCTCGATACTGGAAACACTTCTGGAAACATTTTGAGACTGAGCTCAGAAGCGATGCTTTACACTAAAAATCTGAGGGGCAACTTAGCATCGGCGTGTGACCGCATGATTATCTGCGCCTGTCAAGAACTTAGCGCACATGTTTTTGCAACGCTTTATATGTTTCACCGCAATAAAGTCTTTTATTAGAATCCGCTTTCTTGCCCTCTTTGAAATGAAAATAAATATCCGCACACAATCTCTTTTTATCTCTGTCAGTATTCATTACTGCAAGAGGAGCAAATAGCAATGCGCCGCAGTTTTATCCATTTAACCTCACTAGCTCCACTAACCCTCGCTAAATCATTCAGGGCACAGGCGGTGATGGAATTGACTTTTCTTGGGTCTTGTACCTCATTTTAATAACAACAGTCCAAATTAAATACCGCTAATCTATTAACACATTAAATTGGTCAGTTTGTAAGACACTCACAATTATAGCCTAGCGGAGAAAAACAAAACCAAACCAAATGTCACTCATTGCCAGCTTGAGAAGATCAATCAGAGACTATTGATACTTTATAGACTGAGACTATAAAGACTATTTTATAAAAAACAATATAAAAATAACCATAAAATTTGCATCACCCTGCATAGGCCATTCCACTCTGTCATTATTACTTTATTTTTTTACCCAGACATTTTGAAAAATCTTTACACAGCTTTGTTTCAATTAAAGTTCACAGCGACAAAAACACCAAAAACAATGCGAGAAACATTAAAGTAACCCATGTATCAAATAATTAGTGTATTTTTAATAAGTGACATTAAAAGTACCAGAAAAAAGTCTGCAGCCTAACAGACATGCTGTTGTTTATTGTCATCAATATTAATTAAACAACAATATTGTTAAAAAAGGGATATATATTTCTAGTAGCTTTAATCAGTCATCTCAATTAAAGAATAATTATTTAATTAAAGTTTTATTTAATCATCATGCAGTGAAGACTATACCAACAAATGTTCTTTATACTGTCTTGAATGACTACTTTTATGTTAAGGTTTAATGTTTAATGTTTACTTATTAGAAGTACTTGAAAGCTAATTATCACTCTTCTAAATTTAAATGGTTAATATTTATATTAATACTTAACATTTTTAATTGTATGAGTGTGTTCAACAGCATATTATTGCGCACTGAAATAGGTTTTAAAACATTCACTAGTAGTAGTATCAACTTTGTGAATTTTTTTTAATAAAATTGTGTAATTGTGAAAACCCTATTTTAAGTCTTCTGAAGCTGTGTTATAGGTGAGGAACAAGAAAGAAAAATTAAACATATTTAGTGCTATATGGGTTAATTTTGATATTTTTTGTTGATTTTTGGAGCTCGACACGTATATACTTAATGTGATCTTGTTGTATGCAAATGAACTGCATGCGTGAAAATTCAGATTTCTCCTTTTGAGTTCCAGCAAACAGCATGTGGTTTAGAACAATGTGAGGATGAGTAAATAGTGACAGAATTTTCTTTTTTGGGCACACTTTCTCCTTTCTGCCACGACTGACTATACCTGATAAATACCGAATCTGTGAGTGGAAGAACTTTTTGTAGCGAGTGCGAACAGTGAATCAACATTTATATATTCTCCACATTCCTTGTACAAGTACACTCACGCATACATATGAACACACACATACCAGTTTCAGAAACACACCAGGGGCTCGTGAGTTTCCACCTCAAAGCAGCAGTCAATTTGTTTTGCAAGCAAGGTGCGATGCAAAGAAACATCAAGTGCACGAGACGGCTGCAGGGCCGCTCGCTACGTCGCTAGCATTTGAAGAAGTGCAGACGAGATGGAAGACAGTGAAATAAGAGGGAAAGGAAGAGAGAGAAACACAAGTGACATCAAACAGCCACACTTTCCCACACGCGCTGAGTCTGGGCTGGTGGGGAGAGCTCAGCGTTTGTCCTAATCAATACCCAGCACAAGGCATTGAGATGCAGCCAGGGGCTCCCAGCCAGGCAAACGTCCAGGCCGACTGCCAAAGGATGGAGGGAAGAGTGCTGGGGAGGAGGGGGGTGATGGGACAGGAGACAACTTCACAATCTGAAACATTTCCATCCGCAGCCACGATGGGTGTGCCGCGCTTTCAGGAATGTCTTCCTGTCACTTAAGGTGATGGCTCGTTGGAAGGTCTTAAGGAGATTGTGGATCTGCACTCAGGATCCAAAACAGGTCATTTTATAGTGACCCTTATCCGATTAAAATCCAAATTGTGGTTAAGGACATATCAAAGGGCTCCATTGAAATACATTTTTGATGGGGGTGAAAAGAGTCATTTGCTGACAGATATTCATATTTATACTTGCATTCTGACAAAAACTTTAAAGCAATTTAAAAAAATCGCTGAATTCCTGTTGTTTATTGTTCTAAAAACGTTTCAGAAACCATACTGTGGATGGATGGATGGATGGATGGATGGATGGATAGATAGATAGATAGATAGATAGATAGATAGATAGATAGATAGATAGATAGATAGATAGATGTCAATGCATTGAATCTTTATTACAAAAAACAAATAAACCAAATATCAACATTTGTGTACAATATTTAATATTGATCTTAAATGTATATATGTAATCATATGTAATTATATATGTATATGTAACAATGTAATTACATTGTTATTTAGTGCATTTCAACACACTACAAAATTAGTTGTAACATTTTGCGTCAAGATTACAAATTTAAAATCATAAAATTATGAAAATAAAGTTGAAATTCAAAATATCTCATAATATGTTAATTTGATGTTATTTAAGTTTTATAATTTTCCAACTATATATTTGTAATGCTAAGATTTTACATTCATGTTTATGTTTAAGTTAATGTTACACCTTTATTATTATATGCAACTTCATGGCTTTTTTCTCATAAAAGGGCCTCATAAGATTACTTATAAAACATTATTCTCAACACATTATGACTAAATTTATGTTCTTAGATTTTTAACATGGTACTAAAAACCCAATATTTTTGAAATCTGTAAAAGACTACTCAAAATGCTTCGCATCAGAGCTCTGTGTTGAGAGCTTTGTGTGTTACCGAGAGAAAGATTTCTGATGAACAGAGAGCAAAAGATTGTTTTATGGGTTTTATGGGTAAAATTATCCATGTTATGATTGGCCGGGCTTGGACTGAGCACCGTTTTTGAGCACGTACGGCCAGAACAACAGAGCTCAGTCTTTTGTGCACATAAATGGGTTCATAGCGTTGGAGCTTTTCAGAAGAAAACGAGGCTTGCATCTCCTTTGCTTTCCTCTCCCCCTCCACCTCCCCTCTTTTCAATCTTTCTATCAATGTCTCTATCATACGGTCGTGTTGCCACTTTGCTATTTTATTCACAACACAAGAATGCACTCCCAGTTTCCCAGGAGGATGACGCTGAATAAGGGAAAAGATGTAGAGGGCTTTGTTTCTAGCTGCTGTTTCCCTTCAGTCAAGCTTTCTGTTGTTTAAATGTTTACACTGAACAGCCCAGAGGCTTGAAACAAGCTTGTATGCAGCAGGAAAATGACACTTTGTCAGAATTTCATCACATTTTCTCCTTTCCAAAGCAATTCTGCCACGACAAGATCGCTATGAAAGATTTGCTAATTTCATTTCGACAGCATGTCATGTCAGTGGCCAAGGTCTCTCCAGAAGACACTCACTGTGCAATGCGGCTATTCAGAAACAACCTTCGCTACATAAAGACTTTATAAGGACACACGTACACACACCAGCCATTTCCACATTGCCTTGTGCAAATTCTGCCCCTAATTTCTTGACAAATTATCTTGAAGCAAATGCACATGCAGAACGTTTATTAAGCCTATAATACCACCGGCATTTCCCCCTCTCTGTTGCAGTAAACAACCAGAAAATGAAAACCAAATTCACTCATGCTGATGCTCTTTTATTTAAACTAGCCCTGAAATAATCAGTTTCCTCCAAAGGCAGGAATTTCATTATTGATATCCCTCTCATCAAGCATTCAATCTTACAGCATTCAGCTTCTGTTTCCACCCACCTTAAATATCAAATGGTCTGCCTGCAAAACAGAATTGTAAAGATTCTATTACAGCTTACTTTGGTTTGTAGATTGATTTGAGCTCAGGTACAGAACAAAGCCTGATCCCAAAAAGAGAAAACTTAGGCTTGATTTTATTGGTTCATTGGTTCTTTTAATCCCAAGTTTTGATTATGTCCACAGAACGGAAACGCTTTTCAGAATATGCAAACAAATGTTACAATGTTATCGCATTGGACTAAAACCTACTGATTTTGTTCACACAGAGTGTAAAAACTTCTCAAAGATATTGTTTTTTGTTTTTTCATACCTCGATACACTTGTGGTGTCCCCAGTCAAAAATGACCAGCCTCCAAAAAAGTGCTCAGAAATGTCTTGTTTATGCTGTATTATTACCAAACACTTCAGACTTTTTGACTTGTTTTCTTTCAGTTATCACAGATTTTGTATTTCTTTTTGGAACTGATTGATCACTTGAGCTTATGCACCTGTTTTTCACTGAATATTGTTTTTTTCCACTCAAAAACAGAGGATAAAAGGCTGGTCATTTTTGACTGGCAACACCAAATTAGATGAAGGATTTTCAGCACAACACAAGGGTTAAGAAAGTAAACAGGGTCAGTTTAGTATGTTGTCATTAAATATAACATCAAATTGAATGATATTGTGGCTGGCATCCCAGCAAGCACGGAACATATCACCAACATTTCACAATATTGCATTTTGGTTGCAGTTAGGTCATGTTGCAATACAACATTTCAAAAATGATCTAGAAGAGAGAAAAAGCCTGCATGCTGGAGTAAATTGCAAGAAATAGGAACTGTTTAATGATGTCCAATGCACCTGCCGGCAAACATTCAGGTGTCTATGTGTGTGTGTGTGTGTGTGTGTGTAAATCCATATATGGTCACGTTTCCTCACTATTAACTACGACTTTTGCCTCAATAAACTCCTAATTTGCAGCCAATTAGTAGTTAGTAAGGTAGTTGTTAATTTTGGGTATGGGGTAGTAGGATTAAGAGATATGGTCATGCAGAATAAGGCTTTAATTTTGTTTGCTTTAAAAGTGCTAATAAACAGCGAATATGCTAGTAATATGCATACTAATAAGCAAATGGTCCTGAAACTAAAGTGTTACCCCATCCCCATAGCTAGTTAATAGTGAGAATTGGTCCCCAAACTAAACTTTGAGCATTTTAACCACCCATAATACAAATGTTGAAAAATTTCGTTAAGATGCTTTGAAATGTCAAGGTTATGTATCTGTACTACAAAAAACTGCAATGTACAAAATTCTAACATATTTCTATATATAGTGTATATTTACAATCAAAATAAAACCAGATCAAATTATAATAATTTTTGGAAAGTTTTGTTCACTTTTTTTATTTCAAGCAAATAAAAATTAGCTATTTGCTATTGCAAATTTTTTATTTTTTTATTACAGCAAACAATTTATCAGCCTGCCAAACATTGCACTTAAGTAAATTGTGATTATTTATATTAATTTGACTTGGAAGAGAACAGTGGAAAAGATGTTTTGAATGGGTACACTAGAAATAAATAGCTCACTCATGCAAATATCGAGCAGCACACACACAGAGAGTCTGTCCGGAGGCCAGGTTTTTCCTTTTGAAACATTAGTGTATTTTTTTACAGCATTCAGCGTTGAATTTTCTAGAGTCTTGTGCAATATCTCATTTTACCAACAACGGTCACTAATTTTACCAATTCCATTAATCTAATACACATTTAGATGGTCAGATACAAGACTCTCACAGTTAAACACTGCACACATGTCTAGTTTAGTCTAGCTTGTAAACCAAGCCTTATGATGGAGACCAATGAGACTAGCATTCAAAGCACAACATATGCAGAGATAGTCTTGTCAATAGCATGAAAAAACCCCTGAACAACACAAAAAGTAACTCATCATCAACTCCAGAAGATCAATCCTGGTATTTCATGACTATTGTATAAACACTACACAGCATCAACCTTCAGCTTACACAACCAGCATCTACCTTCAAGTGCCGTGCCATGAATAGATGTGATCCATACTGAAGCCGTGAGTTTAACACTTTGCTGTAGCAACTGTGAAGAAACATTTATATGTTTTCGACATAAATAATGTTGAAGTAAAACTGAACAATGTAGCAATATTAAGAGAGCAGGCGATTACAAAACTGAAGGGTTCTCATTATCATCATCAAGCGAGCAGCTTCCAGCAGCTGGTCGTTGACAGAAACTGCTTCCTTACTGATTGGAGCCAGCCTGAGATTCCGGAGCCAAATGATGTTTGTAGATATTCACAGGATTCAGTTTAACACACAATTTTAAAAAGCTTCATGAATTCATCCTCGTTTGCACCAACTGACTATTGAGACAGAATAAAACCTGTTAACAATGGCATTCCAGTAGCGTAATACAAAAATACATTCATTTGCGGTAGAATAATGAAACGGCTTCTTTCGAGCACTCGCAGCGGATGGATAGCAAACAGTTGGATCTCCTCGGGGACTGCATTAGGAGCCTGCATTTCATGGATGCAGTGCTAGATCTGACTCTCGTTGGCCTCACACAAACACTGCAAGTCATACCCCCTCAGGCTCACTGCAATTACTAGGCAGGGGCCCTAAAGTCTAAACTTATCTGATTATATTTCCATTCTGCACTATCCAAACAGTTTTACCGCTCGAACGAGTACGTTTAAAAGCCTCCTGGAGCGAGATACAGGCTCCGTACAGCCAGTCTACAGGTTCTCTAATATTAGGCTACAATCGTGTCTGGTCTCGAGGCAGATTAACGTGAGCCACCGCTCTGATAAGAAGCAAAGTTTGACATCCAGTAATGAAAAAACAGACGGGGCCTTGCAGAGGTCGACGTGCCTCATTTTGAGCCATTTATTCACTCCTCAGTCTACTGGCTGTATGAATAAACATCAGCAGACTGCAGTGGCGAGGAACGAGGAAGAGCTACCACGTTAGACGGCGTGGGATCGCAGGAACTGGGCTGTCAGTCTGTTTCACCTGGGGGTGTTGCGTTGGGGCTGTCGCAGCTATAGGGCTCGCATAAAACGCTGAGCGTTTTGTCAAAAATTCACGAGACATCTGTTGCCATGCCGGGACCTTGCTTCGAAGACGTTTAATTAAATAAGTGTCATGGCGCGTACAGATAAATATGCCACAACTGGTGCACGGGCGCATAATTATGACAGGGCATCTAGGGAGCTGCGGTCTTCCATGCTCATTATGGCCCATCTGGGACATCAAAAAACAGCGCTTGAGTCCCATGTGTTCATATGGGAACAAGCTTTTACTGGTGCCCTCAAAGGAGGGGAACATCCGCATGGTGGCGAATTTAAACTACCGCGACTGTGGCTCGAATTTCCTGGAGCTTTTAAGGCAAATGGGTCAGATTTGCGTGACTCTATCGACGTGTATGAATGAAATGTGCTTGACGTCTTGACATATGCCTGCGCGCACACATTATCCCGCTTAAACAACAGAGCAGGCAGTTTTAATCGCATAAAGATGTGGATTCCACCCGAATTCATTTTTGTAAGCATGGAGGATTATCAAATATAATCAGAAGATTTAAAGATGGCTGACAGCTGTCATATGATGCAACAAAGTGCCACTAAGACATTGTTTCGAAAATGCGATACAACAGTCGGGATTAGTTCAAAATCCAAGGAATAAACTGTCCACACACACAATGTTCTGGGGCATATCTGTGCTTTTCTTCAAGATTTCGAAAGGCATTTGTGCACTGGTTTAATGGCAGCATTCTCCAAAGGCGGTCAGCCTCACAAAGGGGGTTTCTGCTTTTCAGTGAGTGCAAAATAAGTGTCACTCTGTTGGAGCCGTCTCTTTTTGCGGACTCTATCAGGTATCCCGGTGGAATTAGAACCCGGATCCCTATTAAACGCAGCACGAGAAACATATTCAGCCTTCGGATGGAAAAACAAGCACATGACACCTCCACCTCCCCAAAGACCTCTTCAGCTTCTGAGCCCTCCTAATTTATGGAATGCTCCATGTTCCCCACCCTCCGCAAGGATGACTGATCCCATTCTGCCGTACCCTGCGTGCCAGTCACGCTGATACTCATTAGCGGGAAGCTTCAGAACAAATACAGAGGCCCCGTGGGGGGAACGTTGGGCATCAGAGGCTCGTCGCTCCCCGATGGTGGTTAATGCCACCCTCCGTGACGAGCTTCCAACTTGTTGCTGCTTCTTCTTGCCACCCTCTGTGACAGGTACCCATTTGGTCATTTGGGGCTGCAAGGTCTGGCAGCTTCAAGTGGAGCCGAGCAATTGATCTCCAGAGAAAGACTTGAGGTGAAAAGGGTTCAGAGAGCTTTTTCTACCCATTGACCAAAGTGCTGGGTTTCCTTTTAGTCACCGCTAAGCTCCCTTAAAGCTGTCCAAGGGCATTGAAAGTACACTTAAGGATGAAAACAGGGATCTGATCAATACGAGGAAAAACAAAGCTGCCCTCAACAGCTCTAAACAAACATTGGACAGACCTTGTCTATGGCATGCTAGAGTATGTGTATGCTCCATGACAGGATGCTAATAAGTGTCAGCAACACCGTGCCATGCATTATAGAGGACGGCTGAAGGCTTCTTAGATAAGATAGGGGGTCGTTTATACCCCAATGTGGCCTGTTCAAAGGCTGACATGCTCAAGGATTATGCCGCTTTTAACACTCCAATGCTTAGGGCATTGTAATTATCAGATGCACCAGCCTATCCATGCCTCTTCACAGTGAATGCATCACAGTGCCAGTGCTTTAAGATCTGTCAACCAGGATGGATCACTGGGCTGTATATCAGCCATCTGCCTGCGGATGCCGAGGCCATTTTTACAGCAGCTAATAGATGAGAAATGCACCCCGTGGACAGAGCAGAACACCTTGTCAAAAGGTAAAATACCCTCAGGAGCGAACTGGACGAACAAGTGAAGGTATGACACTCTGGGAGATGGATAGCAGATTAATGCAATTATATTTATTATTATTATTAATTAGTTAGTTATTTAGTTAGCAATATATATTTATTTAGTTGCTCAACAAGTCAATTTAAATCAACATTGTCTCTCTTGCACATATGCTTTATTTTATTTATTTGGCATATTTATGATAATTGTGGATCCCTTTAGGGATGTTCAGCTCAGGAAAATGTTATTTCAAACCAGAACATATAATGTTCAGAACATTTATACATATAATATAAATAAATATAAAATAACAAAAATTTAATGTGCATTATCCTTTCACAAGGCTCTCAGATTTTGATGAACGGTCAACTTTAGTTCACGTAATGAACGGTCATTACTGTTAATCTGACAACAGCACACAGCTCTCCGATTATCTCAAATTGGCCAAATATGAGCAGATTTATTGCATTTCTGCCTACCAAATGGGCAAGACAGCATGGTAATTGAAATGAGAATTAAATTGAATTTTCTTTCAGCTAGACACACACCATTGCTTGAAAAAGCTTGCATCCATTATTGCATTTTGGTATTTACTGTAAGTCATTTCCTATGATCTGATCACAATTAAGCTGAGATATGTTTTGTTCTCTGAACAGACCTCTCTTTTCAAACTTTACCCATTGTGTAAGTGTGGTCTAGTAGCGACTCACACAAGTGAACTGTAGTGTGCAGTATTGATGCTGGGTGCCTGTGATCTCTCCATCCCATGGGATTGTTCTACAAGTGATGGAGCATGCTGGCCATAGCTAGAGACCACAGGGTATTACTTCAACCATGCACATCTGAGGTTATCACCAACAAATTCACAGCAGCAAATATCATACTACAAACTTCACTGTTAAATAATGAATGCTTTTTTCTCAAAGGAATACGAATAGTATTGCTATTATCATTTTGAAGTGACCTTAATATCTGGATAAGTTGAAATCGTGAAAACAATCTGGAGATTTCAGCTAAACCGGTATGCTCATTTTGATTCTGACAGGATTCATGTTTGATCCCGTTAGAATTGGTTCCAAATTATGTCTGGAATTCCATTAGCATTCAGTAAGGATTCTTTCCATTAATCCCACACATCACTGACTCGCGAGCTCGGAGTCTCAGGGGCCACAATAATATCGGAGACGCTTACCTTGCGCCCAAGTGTTAGTGATGAATGAAAACATCAGAATCCATCCGGCGCTCCACTTCAGAGTTAACGCACGCCTTGACATGATGCTCCGACACGTCTGTGAGTCCGCAGCACGCGTTCGCCCGCGCCGCACTGGATACATGTTGCGCCGTAGTCCCGGTTTCCCCAAAGCGATGTGAGACACTGCGCGCGTCGCTCCCGTGTGTCCAAAACCAGCGCTTAATAAGGAGGAGTCTATAAATCAGTCTGTACGCGCCAGGCACCAATAAACTGCTGCAAAGTCCGATGAAGCAAAGTTTAAGAACTGCATAAAAAGCACGACTTCACATGACAATCTATATATATATATATATATATATATATAATTTTGATTATTTATTCAGATGTATTTACAAAAAGTTAGGCAATAAGAATTGTTTAATCTCAGAAACCTTTCTGAACTGGGTTCAGATGAATTCAATCATTTGCGTTCAAAGGAACGATTCCGCTGCATCCCTGCGCGTCATGAAGCATCTCTCAAAGTGGATGATCTTAAAAAAAAGACAATATAAAGCCACTGCTGGGGGGAAAATAAGGGCAGAAGAAGTGGAGTCTCGATGAGGAAATATTCCGTCCGGTATCTTGGATGTATTCCCCCCAAAAAATCAGTGTCCGTGTCCTTTCAGTACTGCGAGCAACAATGTATGAGTGTCTGGTAACTCAGGACTGAAGCCGAACTCCTTCACTGTGGCATGTCGCCACCACGCGGCGGATGGGAGAACCGAATCTTCCTATTACGACGTATTTATGTTTATAATAGATCCATCCAGCATCATTCAAAGTTTGGACGTTCATACTGCGGCGAGACCATGTTTACAAAAATGCCAAGGGTGTTTATCTCAAACAGTCAGCGAGCTCTACTTATCTATGAACGTTTTATTAATTATTAGAGAGTTGCAATTAGTTCAAGCTGTCCACAATTTCCCACAGGATGCCAGAATTGTAACTCCACAGTGCAAGTTCTCTGATTGCCAAGAGAGCACAAGCTCATAGAGCAACATTATTATTAGTGGCTCTCTCTTTCTTTCTCTCTCTCTCTCCCCCCACTCTCTCTGTGAGACCGCAGGCTCAGTGTAAGCTTTGATCCTGAGGACACAAATCTGGTTTTAAATTCCGAACAGATCCACAGACTACTGCACTTGTTACCCAAGCATGCTATGACTCACGTACTGCACAACTGTTCAAGTTACATCCAGAAACCGCATTCATTCCCACACTGAGCAGGAGGCAAAAATCAAAATGATAACTCACATTCTAAATATAAGCATGTGAGGTGTTGCTTTACCAAATGTGCTTCAATCCTTAAACTCAGAGCGTGGTAAGATGGTAAAGATGATGGTGGAGGTGATAATGATAGTATCGGTTTGAGGATTGTCATAGTGGTGGTAGTGGTACTGGTGGCGATGATAATAATGATAATGATGGTAATGAAGATACTGCTGGCAATCAGAGTTGTGTTGATGCTGAAGTGGTATTAATATTGGTAATGATAATGATATTGTCTGTGATGGTAATATTTGTGTTGATTTTGACAGTATTGCTGCTGATGATGGTAATGATTGTGGTAATGATAGTGGTGGTGATTACGGTGGTAAACATGATAGTGTTGATGATGTTGGTATGGTAATGATAGTGGCAATGATGATATTGTTGGTGCTGATAATAGTTATGCTGGTTATGATAGTATTGTTGGTGCTGACAATAGTTATGTTGGTTATGATAGTATTGGTGATGCTGATGATGACGGTGGTGGTAATGATGATAGTGACTGAATATGTTGATGGTGGTAATGAAGATACTGCCGATGATGATGCATGTGATGGTTGTAATCATGAGAGTGTTGATGATGCTGATGTAGCAATGATAGTGGTAAAGATAATACTGATGGTTATGATAATAACTGCATTGATTATGATAGCATTAGTGATGATGACGATGATGATGATGATGATGATGGCAATACAGATAGTGATTGATTATGTTGATGGTGGTAATCATAGTGGTGGTAGCAATGAAGATACTGCCAGTGATGATAGATGTGATGGTGGTAACCTTTACAGTGTTGATGTGGTAATGATAGTGATAATGATAGTACTGTTGGTTATGATAATGGTGGTGGTGGTGATGATGATGATGATGATGATGATGATAATTATAATGATTGATTATGTTGATGATGGTAATGATAGTAGTGGTGGTAATGAAAGATACTACTGGTGATGATAGATGTGATGGTGGTAATCATGAGAGCGTTGATTGTTTTGATGATAGTGATGGTAGTAATGGAAATACTGTTGGTGTTGATGATAGCTGTGGTGATGATGATGGTAATGATGGTGCAGATGCAAATGATGGTTGTTTTACTGATAAGGTTTAAAAACTATTTTGAATACTGACGAGCAAGTCTGGAGGCGTGTCATTTACATATTTATTTAAATATTTTTAAACACTTTTTATAGTTGCTATATAAATAAAGCTTTACTTACTAGTGATTTTGTGAGGATGATGATGATAGTGAAGATTGAGATGAGGACAGTGGTAGTGATCATGATGGTCATGATGCAAATTGATTATACTAATGAATAAAGCTGATTGTGGTCCATTAAAACATGGAATATAAATACATATTCTTCAGCCCTTAGGGGATCCACCTCTGAGTAAACATTTTTATGTTCAACAGATTGCCTATGGTTTTTAATTAAGCAAAATTCACTACTTAATATGATTAACATGTGGGCTGAGGCAGAAGGAGAACAGTAACCAAATAAACCTCATGAGTGATGCTGACTGGGCCTTGAACTGTTGACTGCGAAGGTGGATGAGGCAGAAGTGAACCGTATTGATTAACACACACAATGCTGCACTGCAGCTTTCAAGAAAAGCATTTCTCCATTAATGAAGCAACAGAGAGCTCACGGCATGTGGGACTGCTCCGCAGTCCATGCTGTCGTGCTCTCCTGACGTCTCGTCAGAACTGCATCGCCTCAGCAGCAGGGTTCCCGCGCTTGCTGGAGCCACGTCGAGCTGTGTTTCTCATGGCCCGTTTTAATGATGCTCCGATGATGAGACTCGCAGGCTGGGTGGCAGCTTTCTGCTCCCAGTCTGATGCAGACGCAAATTGCGCCTGTCTTGCCGTTATTATCCTGCTGTGCACTGCACCCAGGTAGACATGGCAGGTGGAAAGAAACACTAGTTAACTGGTGGGGGGAATAGGTCCTGCGCCATGTCTTGCTGTATGTGTTCTGTTTGACTTAGAATAGTACAGATTTAAAATGGATGAATAAGTTCCTACAGTAATGGGGTAGGTGATATGAAAATAATCTTACATCATGCTATACGTAATTTTACATCACTGCTTTTTTTTTTCCTGGACATTCAAAGAAAAATGGTGTGTATACGGAAAAACAGTGTATGCCTGGTCTCATGTTCATACGTAGGTATTAATACGTAACATTTACAAGCACAAAACGTACATTTATGTACGTATTTATTGATGCTAAAACGTACAATTTAGACGTATTTCAACGTTTAAAACGTACAAATCGATACGTATTTTTTAGCTAAAAAACGTAAAAATATTTACGTATCTTTTATATCATTAAGATATTCGTATCAATGCATTTTTATCATTTTATCAATAAGCGATTTAGACTTTTAGACCCCTTAACCTACCCCCAAACCTAAACCTACCCATTTTACAGCGAATATGCATTTTTATCATTTTATTAATAAGCAATTTAGATTTTAGATCCCTTAACCTACCCCCAAACCTAAACCTACCCATTTTATAGCGAATATAAAACGCAACTGACCGAAGCATGCAGGAAAATAACAATTTTAGTAAGAATAATAGCATTAAAAATGTTTTTATAGTCGCTAATCCCACTCCTACCTCTAAACCTAAACATAGCTATTTCTGTACAGTATAAGAAAAACATGACAGACAGATAAATGCAATTACAATCATTTATTTATTGCAAAAATTTCAAAAGCACTACCAAAAGTAATCCATGATGATGCGTTGCAGCCGCAGTCCTCTCTGGCGGAATACAGTAGGTTTGTGTGAGGTGCAGAGCATCCAGAATTTGATGTTAGGCTCTTGCTCTTAATCGCTGAAAACGGCATGTCGCAATTATGCAGGCGAGAGCCAGCGTTCGATTCTTACCTGTTTTCCTGATCCAGTGTTCTCGCGGGTAAATATTCTGGCAGTGACAAAAATTGGGCTGGTTTTCGGTCAGTTTGGCGGTTTTCAAAACATATAAATTATATAGGCTAAACAAACAAGAAGTGGCGCGCATGCATCAGTCATCACAACTACCAAACACACACGAACACACGCAAAGAGATCTGATGTTTCGCGGCAGCACTTTTAGCCTAACTAGAGATCACAGACCGTGATGATTCACCGGGTTTTTAGAAACGGACTGATTTTGAATGCTGTAATGATCATAATCATAAATATAAGCGATGGTAAAGAGTGGAGAGTGTTTTAAATCTCAAAACGTGAATTACACTGTTGATGGAATGCATGAAGCTATATCACTGCAACTCCGAAATCAGACCACAGTTAAATTATTTCAAAATCAATTTAGGCTATATTTATAATGTCTTTTATCTTTTAAAGCTAGATTAGTTCTGATGGATTATTCTGTGTAAAGTTCCATTATGAACTTAAAACTTAGTTCTGTGTGAAATTATAGAGCGACACGAAGGTAAGAGCATTATTGTTTGTTAATTTTTTTGTCGGATTATCGGCAGAATGAACAGTTTTGACTGTCATGGTGTGTGCATCGAGTGTGAAATACCTATAATTGCATTGCTAATTCTGATCACTTATATTGGGCACTTGTTTGCATTTAAATTCTGACTGTGACGTTGAAAATGATGCATGTGTTTTTCGAGGGGGTTAATTTCTTGATTGCCGTTTTGACAGTGTCTGCTTGCATATTTTACATATTTGGTAGTTCTCTTTAATGTATTTGCGCCGATTTGCATGGGAAATGTATCTAGCATTATATTTATATTATTTTGTCGTCATTATTTCATAAGGAGTTAAAAATGGCTCTTATCAACCTTGCATTATATCGGACAGTTAAAGTTTTGGGCGGGTTTTTGTGAGCTTTTGGGCTGGAAATCGTCCATCCAATCTGGACTGGTCGTCAGTCAGCGCGGGACTGTTTACGGTCGCTGGATCGCTCGGGATGGAGATGAAGAATAAAGGCTTGGATTTGGGTCTGTTCCTCGCAGTCGTATGGATTCTGAAGATCTGGATTACAGCGCATGAATGAAATTGTTTCATTTCGTAATTATGTTGCGGTTTTGGTGTTTTATATAGTTCTATTGTCAGTCACAGCATGTCCGAGAAAACGCTTTTTGTGGCCCATGGCAAACAAAGTAAACATTACATGACAAGTAAAGGTTAAACGATTGCAGAAATGTTATTTATTTTGAGGGTTTAAAGTGAAGTCTTGTTTAACATTATGTAGGCATATTCTTGGAAACGAGCTGGCAGAAATCACACAACAGAACGAAATGTTATCATTTCATATTAGGTAAATGGGTAAACAACTGAAAACAAGGTAATTTATATGACAACTAAAAACAACTAATAATAAAATTAATGCCGCAATTTCAATATTCATAAGGATTCATTTTTAGATGTAGTCAATACATCAGTTTTCAACGTTTAAATGCAGAAAATACGTAAGTATTTATACGTTTAGATGCTGAAAATACGTCAGTATTGTACGTTTTAGTGCCTGTAAAAACGTAAGTAAATGTACGTTTTATAGAACCACATTTTACGTAAAATACATACGAATTATCATGAGATCACGTTGGTATATGTAATAACTATGAGCTTTTTGGCCTTTGTTTTTCTATTGTGACTATTTGGATAAACTCTTCAATTAAATACATTATGAATGAAAGACACATCCTCTCATTTGGTTATTCTCCAAATAAAATATTGTCAACCATTAAGTTCACTACTATGAATGGGATACTTCTATGTTCATTACTATAAATGGGAGTAAATGCAAAGTGCAACATGGCTAAATGTAATACTGGACCAACCTGAAATACAGTATATGCCTTTTAACACTATTTGAGCATAACAAACAACTTTAATTGAACATTTAACATAGCTGGATTGAAGCAGACAAAGACGCAGAGAAACCAAGCGCAATTTATTTACAACAGTGATGATCCAAAAACATAAATAATGAACTTAATCCACATGAAACAAAATATAAACATGAACTATGCTTAACTAGACAATGAAGAATGACCTGGAACATGGAACAGAGTAACGTACTTCAATACACAACTAGGAAAGATGGCAAACATTACGGTTTAAATAAAAGACTGGTTTAAAAAAAAAAACACCAATGACAGAAAGGAACTACTAAACAAGACATCAAGACAATTACTGTGAACAAATGAGAAGTCAGAATAAATAACACTATAACACAATGTACCAAGGAGAACATGACAAGAAACCAGTGGGAAACCATGAGCGTCTAAGAGTACATTTACACGACAACAATGAACTAAAATCGGAAAAGGTTTTCCTTTGCGTTTTTCACATACAGACATCAATGTTGTTAAAAATGTTTCCTGTTTACAGGGGAATATTTTACAACTTAAAATGTTGTATTATGCATGCCAGGCCAGTAGTTGGCGATGTCACTTTGTAAAGAAACACCAAGTGAACATGTAATGCGCATGACGCCACCGTTTTTGCATTTTTTTTAGTTTACACAGAGACAAAAAAAAATGGTAACGTTTTCAAAAGTTTGCACTTTGAAATCATATTGAAGAACATATCCCCGGAAAGTGGCACGTCTGGTCACCTTATGGTGGAGGGTAAACCATAGATATGTATAGGTAGATGCCTTATTAGCATCTGTTTTTATGGGCTGCTATACATAAGCCTATTTCTTTGAGAATTTAAATGATAATTTTTTTCTGTGATTTTTTTATTTTTTTTATTCTGTGAGTGATGACACATGACCGTTCCAAGATGGCGGGCGCATCAACATGTCTGGAGCTGTCGAATGTGGCATCTACTTATACAAATCTCTGGTGCAAACGTCAAGACAGAACTTTTTTAAATTAGAACCTGAAATATGAAAAACTCCAGACAGATGTGACAGGACAGTTAATGTCCAATTTTGTTGCAGATATGAAATATGCTATTGAAATGTGTGTTTTTGAAATTTTTGTATTATTAGTTGGTCTGGCTGAAAAAGCTGCCTGCAGGTGTTTTTCCTTGAATAGGACTTTGAAACAAACACACACACACACACACACACACACACAAAAGCTAAATCTCTTCCATGTTGACACATTTCTGCCACTGCATGGAATACAGTCACTGCATCCAGCCCTAATCCATACTTTGTTTGGATATTTACATTTAATTGTGGCTTGTTTCAATGTAGTCATAGTGCATCACACAACATTGCTCATTGTGTTTAGCCTAGTTTTCAGTTGATCGCACACACTAGTCATTAATCACGAGGGATTATGTGTCACATGCGTCATAAGGTGCTTCAAATAAAGAAATATTCGAAACGGCGCGCAGGCTCATTTATCAACAGTGCAGACTATCTTTCAGTTTATCACTGGAACACATGTCACATTTTTCATTCTGAATTTGAGGCAGACCCTTCTCCCTGTTTAATATTTCCCATGAAACTAAAGCCTAGAGGAAAACGCATAGCCTGTGTGTAGTGACAGCTCTATATAGCACGTCAAGAAAAGTTTCAGGAATGCCAATCGGACCTGCCTATTAACCGCAGAGCGAGAATTACAAATCAAGCCACATAATATGACCCGCTAGCCTACATGCTATTTCTCAGCTTCGTCTCAATCTTTCGCCTGTCAAACCGTAGCACTGTCATTCCATCCCGAGAAAAAACGTTTCACATTTTTTCCACTCCTCCTCTGCACTAGACTGAACGAACAGAAACGGAATAGCTTAATTTCATTTGGCTTCGAATCGCACACTGGCTCAGACTGGGAAATTAGGGATACAATACGGTGCCTTGCACATTGAGTCTGATTGGCAGTGTTTGGTTTTCGACAGGATCCCGTAGGCTTTTGTGATGCTCTGGATTGGAGGCTCATTAGAGCTGGGGCTCTGCGGTTTGCCTCCCACCATGGCTACTATCCTAATTTGACATACGTTCCTTTTGATAAGCCCCTTCTCCTGAGAGTGTCTTCACCACATGTCCACTGGCACACACACACACATGCACACAATTATATGATATCACAGTATTACTCTTACTAAGCTGCTGTTAAACAGGATGTCTAGCTGGGAAAATCTGATTTCCCCTTGGAGAGAAATCACCCTTCACAGACACAGCCCCGTCCCTGAAACGCTTGTAAAGCCAAGCAGATTGAAACGTGAAAAATGCTACCTCTCTGGGATAAAACATCCTCAAGTGCAGCTCAGACCATGAAATATGTATCGTCCAGATACATATTTCTCCTTCTCAGGTGAGCCAACAACAGTGTCCGTTTCTGCCCTGGACTCATTCCCAAATCTTTATTAAATCTAAAATCTAGATACCTTTTTCACCATTGTACCTGCAACATCTAGACTCAAAAGTTTTCTTCCATATTGTAACATACATCTATATGAAACAGCTCAGAGGTACATCAGATGTAGATCTTGGTCTGAAGGCAGATCTAAATATAATCTTCAAAATTGAGTCTGCATTAGGACTCCAAGCAATCTAATTGGCTCAATTAATAATTTTTACTTCCTACAAAAATCACATTAAGAGACATGCTGTTTAAACTGTTATATAATGACCATTAATATCTGTTTTAGTTACATACTAGCATAACAAACAGATACCCAATTGACCCTTCACATGGAGTTTGATTGACAGGTGATCTGACCAATCTTAATGCAGAATCTATCATTTTCGTTCGAAAAACAAACCAGAAAGGAGAGTAGATTAACTTTGGTGTACTTGAACTTGAAAAATGGTGTGTATTGACGTCTTTACGCAGTTGAAACAAGATACCTTCTGATGTTCATTCATGTTTATTTTGTGCTAAAACTAGTAAAGAGGAAGAGATTATTGGTTCACATACTGCTTGAACTGAGGCACTACAGTTATCTGTCATGACAAAGAGCCAAAAAACTGTATTTATTGTTTGAATTTCTTAAAAAATGACAAAAGAACACGCCACAACATTGCCACAACATCGGGAAATCTGTAATTTCACCTGAAGTTTTCAAGTGGAATAGTTCACCTAAAAAAAAAATATCTTCTAATTCTAAAATTGTGGATGCTTTGAAGTACCATTATGACAGTACAGAAAATTATACATTTTCTTTTTTTGGGGTGAACTATTCTTTGAAATGTACATGACTGAAGCGTTGCACACATTTAGTATGTTAATTTCAAGATCATTCTTCTACATGTCTGTAAATACACTGCAAAGAAAAAATAAATTGTGAATAAAGCAAAGATTATTAAAGTACATTTTGAAAGAAAATACTATTTCAGTGTTCCTACTTCCAAATTTCACATTTAATTCACTGATACTTTGATTATTTTCAACCATTTTTGAATGAAAATTTGTTTAATTTTTTTTCAGTGTACATTAAGACACTGAAATTCATTCCCACACAAATTTGTGTACATATCAATGTTGGAGTTGATTTTTGATGATGTTTTCAAACAGCAGCGGTCCTAGCATTTACTAGTTAAGCATACACTGGAAGAGCATCGACATTTGGCTTTCAGAGCTGGAAAGGGTCCTAGAAAGGGCATCTGATAAAGAGTAGAAGCAAATTATCAGTAAGACAGCAAGAAGGGTTCTTGTACATCTGCCCTCAGAGGGCACTCAGACAGATGTGGAAAACTAAAAAGGGCACATGTCAAGCCCTTGAATAAATTAACATTCAACGCACAGAGATTTAAATGAACCACAACAACAATTTCATATTATCCCATTCGGCAGTGCTGGAACACATTGTCACCCCGCAAGCAGCCTAAAGTCTGGAAAAGCAACTTATTCACAGAGAGATACGAGAAAGCAAAGAGGGTTTGAATGTATGGTGATAAAATTGTCTCTCTGTGTTACGGTTGCAAGGAGACCTTTAGTTTCAAATGCACTCTCTGAAATCTCTGGTCTATAAACATGACACTGGCTTGCATAGTTTGGCTATTTCATCATAACTGTACCAGAATGTTCTTAAACTCAGCATGAAATCAAAATTGACCCTATTTACTTTCCTTATGTGCATTCCTCGTTTTATTGTGCATGATTCATTGGTGCACGTCATTCCAAAGAAAACATAAAAAGGCTGTCTTTATAGTCTTTTATCAAAATGTAATAGCTTGCCAAGCCACTGAAATGACTTTGCTTTTTGGTTGACGTCACAAACCTTACTTTTTCAACCCTAAAAGCCTGACTCCATTCTGATGTGTAACAACCACATTTCACCATCCAATCAGTTCACAGTGGATAATATCAAGTCCCACCAAACCTTTTTTTGGAGTGACCTGTTTCGCATGGGAATAAATTTGATTACAGAAATAAAACGTTTCATACTGACTTTGGATAAATGATTTTCTTTTCAATATGGTGAAGTTTATTTATTTGTTTAATTAATAGTATATTTTACAAAAGTGTTTAAAATGACATACTCTTATAACATAACTTCAGATGAAGACTTCGACCATATCAGATAACAGTTTTCTTCATAAAGAGGGTCATCCCCTCATGGTGGCTGCTATTTTGAGATCACATGACCAGCTACTGTAAATCTTTCTCCCTTGCCCTATTATCAAACAATTTCACATAAGAAATAAATTATTAGTAGTATTTCTATCATGACAACCAGTAAATACACAGACACATTGTTGTGAGCATGTAAGATATGCTGCTGCTGCTGCATGAATAGATAGGTGGGGCTTTGGGAGGTGGAGGGTTTCAGAGGAGTGCGTTGTCTATTGGCTGCAAAATCAGCAGAGGACAATCAGCTTGTGCCATGTAGAGATTACTAGCAGATTGCATGTAAAGGACCTATCAGCCTGTGCCATCTAGAGTTTTTTGGCTGAACAAAATATTTCTACAAAGGCAACGGTAACCAATAACTTTTGATTTTGTTTGATGCCGTATATATTCAAGGAATTGTCTGTATACAGTAAAAATCCTTTGCCGTATCAGTCAGAGAAACATGCAACTTGAAAAAACAAGTGAAGTTATTAACGTAATTTCGGGAGGAGTACGCCCATCTAATCTTCCAATTAACATCCAAGTATAAAGACAGCCTCTTACCACTTCCGTTGTTAGTTCTTGCATAGAATGGTCTCTCTGAGCCCTCCATTGCAGACATCAAGCCAAATCTGTTTACCATTAATGCTAAGATTATATGGGCACACGAACTCGTGAAATGAACTATGCAGTAGTATTATGAATGCCAAGTGTTAGTTTTTGCTGTAGACTCTCTGTAGGAACTGAAGTCAACAGCATGTTCAATCATGCTGCTCTAGCCTCTAAAGGAAGACACAACCCTGTAATGATGTCAGACATATCCCTTCTTTATATTTTATTACTTTCACTACTCTCTATGCCAGCCTCCCCCATCATCTCTCCCTCATTTCACCAGAATCAATTGCAGGTGTATTGCCAAGTGCAAAGTGTCAGCGAGCAGGTTCACTGAAGGATAGTGCAGATACGCCCTCAAGGGAGTCATTGCATTACCTTCAGCTATTTTCCGTCCAGGGAAAGTGGTACCCAATATACTTTTTTCTGTTGTTGTTGTTGTTTGTTTTTCGTGATCTCTGTTTTCTGTTCTCTGCTATGTCATCCTCTCTCTCTCTCTCTGGCTCTCTGAGCCTCAGCTGTCGGCAGTGTTGCTGTTTGAAGTTCCTCTCTTCTTGGTTGTTGATGCTGAAAGTGGGTATCCAGTGGGAGATGGAAAGGAGAAAGAACATTGCCTCCTTTATAACTCTTGTAGTTTTGTATGTATCCCTTGTCAAGATAAACAGCAGAAAATTAGAGGCTATAGCCTCATGTAGCTTAGCAAAACATGTGCACCCTGTTGAAGGAAATTCAGGCTTTCCATTCAGAGGCTACTCAGAATCCGTGTTTTATTTGATTGCAGGGGGGAAGCCAGTGTGCTTTCTTCTGAAATGTCAATATGTACCTGTTTTATATGTTGCTTTCAAGCTTTGTAACATGCAAGCTGATGTCAAACGATTTTAAACTCCTACTTAGAAAGTTAGTTCTGAGGAAAAGGTCTAGTGTAATTTCTTTGCAGATGCCCCTTGGTTTGATATTGAGTTATATTTAGAAATCGATGCCTTTTAAAATGTGACAAACACCTTTTGAGTCCACTGTATGTGTGTTTATTTTATTATTTCAAAACTCATTAGCAGTCCTTTCAAGAAAGCACCACAGCAGGACCTGAAATTATGTAGCAAACTGTCATGGCTATTTTAAACCCTGTATAATTAGCTTTGCTTTGGCTAGAGAGATTGCAGCTCAAAGAGCAGCTTTGCATTTGCTTTTTGACATGGTCAGATAACAGGTATTAAACAAACCTGAGTGCTCTGTTATAAACGTGGCCTCTGTGAGAATTCGAGTTTCAGTGTGTCACACTGATTTTCTCAACTCTAATACGACCATCAGGATTTCATCACGATTCTGAGGTGAATGGGAAAAACAGTATTAGACGAAAGAATCTGACTTGAACATTTTTCTCTAAGCTCAACAATCAAGATGCATCTTAAAATTACAAAAATACTGACATGAAACAATATTTGTAAAGTTAATTTTGAGCACTGAATAAAATATATTTATAACATAATTTACCTTCACTCTGGCCACCATTTTGTGTAAATGTTTCATCACAATGAATTTTGGGATTTCATAATCTGTTAGATACATGCAATTCTGCCTTAAAAGTGCATTGTGTCAATTTGTGTCTGTGCCTGTAGCAGCACCACTGTTTGTGATTGTAACTAAAACTAAAAGTATTAACCATCAATTTTGTTAAATAAAATTAAATATTACTATTATTGTTAATTAACATTATATTAATAATATAAAATAAAACTTATGCTAAAATATTTTATACAGAAATATTAAAATATTATTAAAAACTTAAACTTATAAATGTGGCAATTAACTGAAATAAAATAATTTTTAAGTTGAAGTACTAACACTACTAAGTCTAAAATGGAAATAAAAATGAATTAAAGCTAATTTAAAATATATAAAATAAAATAAAATTTATTTTACAAGCAACATAAAACTACTAATACTTTAAAAAATGAAAATCTACAATCAAAAGCTTATTCAAAATATCAATAAATACTATAATGGTATATAAACATCACTGCAATAATAAAATAGCAGTGTTACCAATGGGAATTACAAATAATAATTCCCCTGAAAACATTCCTCAGTCGTCTCGTTGCCTCATTTCTGACATGAGCAGAATTTCTATGTAAATTATTCATAAATTTATGTTAAATTGTATTGATTTGAATGCAGCAATTTATATCATAATGGTTTTACAAACTATTTAGGGTATAGTGGGGGGAAACGCCCCCTTTAATGACTGTGTAATTTTTCTATGAAACAAAAGTTCAATGTGCCTAAAATATTATCCTAATTTTCAGTGACAATGACTTAAAATATAAACTATGAAAAGTGTCCAGAGTTTTCATGTTATTAGATTACATTGGGGGCGTTTCGCCCCACAGGTAGGGTAAACTTCCCCCTCTCTGACAAAGCAATTTTCTTCATACATTTACAGAAAAATCTGAGTACGAACCGTTTTAGCTTAAAATTTAAAAGACGGGCTAAAATAACTGAAGATAAATATGAATATGTATTAATGAACCATGCTGAAATTCACCCTTTTTTGAAAAACATTAGGTGCTTGTCAATTCCAAGAATGCAAAGAATGGACTTGCATTCCTGTGGAGACCTTGCTACCTTGAAAAAATTAACTCGAAAGGACACAAGGCCACCGAACACATCTTTGTAAGAATTGAGATGCGCTGCGATCCTGTTGCTCAACTGACTGTCTGAGCACAGCAGTAAATGTACAATAAAAACAAAATAACATCTCAAACAAATGTCATCACCGTGTATATTTGTGGCAATGAGTATGTATATTTAATGTTACCAATGCTTTGTCAATTTTAAGATTACTGCAGGCTTTCTCCAAGTCAACTTATTAAAATTACGCAAAACAAATGTTTACTTTCATGAGCTGTGACGTATTTGCGAGCTTGCAATGGGACTTTGAGAATGAGAAATTGAAAGTTTACAGGCTTCCGTACGTCGACCATACGTGTCTTCTGGGATTTCTAACGGTTTGATTCTCTCAAGTCTGAAATCGATGCACACTTGATTTCAAGAACACATCCAGGCACTTTCATGCATTACTTGCGTTTTACCCCAAGTGACTGTGGGGCGTTTTACGTTTGAAAAACATTGTCATTCTGAAGACATAGTTATATTTTCCTTAATTAACATGTACTCCTATTCTCATTTCATATATAAATGCGATGTTCTACAAAACAACAAGCTTTAAAACACTTTTTTCTTGAGGCTGAAATTAGATCGCCTAACGTTAAGTCTATTTTCTGTCGGGTACATTGCCAGTGTAAGCTTCACAGTGAATTCTTCTATCACTCTTGTCAATGTAGCAACAACAAAAATGTATCTTGACTTTATCTATTGGTTATTGGAAAAAAAAACTTTACCACACATTGAAGTATATGTTTCATGAATGATGACAAACTAAAACTAATATATGATTGGTACTAATCTTGGCTAACTAACATCAACACTATGTTCACCTTGAATGAGTTTCTCATTCTTTTTCACAGCTCGCTCACTTGGGGTTCACAGGAAAATACATCAGGCCATAATGTTTTAATTGAGCTTTAAATGGAACTGCTGAATGAGGACCTTATAGAATTTAAGACATTATTACTGCAGTATTATTCTGTAAAGCTGCTTTGATATGCATAGTTCAGAAAAACAGGGTATCCTACTCCAAACATGCACCATACAATACCGCTCTTTTGGGCTTCTCCAACAAACAGAGAAAGAATGGCTTACAGTGCTTACAGTTGTCCCTGCAAATTAAAATTACACACATCAGCTATAAAATGGCAAAAATGAGGTACGAGGCACCATTATTTTGCTACCTACTGTTTCGAAACAGCCTTTGTGTCTGTAATATAGCCACGATTTTGAAACAGAGCTATTGTATTTATTTAGCTGGTCTTATTTGATTCAGTTTTATGAAGTGAAGTTCTGTTTTCTATCTCGTAGCATTAGTTCTGAGGAAAGGTTCTCACATTTGAGCAAAAATCACTAAACTCTATCCTACCACATGCTAGCTACTAAAATTTTCAAAACTGAAACAGCAGCACAAGTACAAACAATCAATACCTGGTTCAATTTAATGTAATGTTAGTTCCCATGGTGAAGCCGGTTCTGGCAATCTCTGTGTTAATTAAAAGCTCCAGGCTGGAGCTGTTGTATTATGCTGTCTGCAGCCGGCATCAGAGACCTGAGGGAAGCCATCATCTGAGAAAACACGAGCAGGTAAATCGAAAGATTTATAGCCTCCACAAACCAATGGCGACTGGCTTACAAACAACATATATTTGACTCTGAGCAATTGTGGATAAACTTCATTTACTGTTTTTTTTTTTCTCTTGATATTTTAGATACTTCAAAAGGCTCCTAATGAGACATTTATTCAGCATCACATGCATATCCAGAAGACGCCGCGGACTGCAAGTTACCGCTTTGATGCAATGCATTGTAAAGATGGAGCAAGCTCGCTTTTGCAGGTCCTGTCCAAAAGAGTTAATGAACTCTGTACTCGGGTAGTAGCAATCAGAAGTACAATGTGTTCTTGGCCTAATGAAGTGGAGAGGCTCTGCTCTTTTATGTCCCTGATTAGCAGAACACATAATTAGCAGCATGGCAAATAAAATCGCTTAAAACATGTAGTCGAAGTGCAACCGTTGATGAACCAAATAAGCATGTGTGTGTGTGTGTGTGTGTGTTCAATCAGGTGCATTGTGTTTTCAGTCCTGTGATTGTTGCTTGTCAGACTGATATGACCTCAGTGAGATCACGGGTAAAAGACAGGCTGAGTGACGTTGAAGTCCATTTATGTCAGATTTTTTTAAGATATACGTCTCAGGATTTGTTTTGATTGACAGAACTGACTGGACGATCGATTATGTCTGGTGCTAATTTTGTCAGCAAAATTATTCATAAAAATGTATGTTAAAGGGTTTTTGATTTCATCAATAATAATGAAAACACACACAAAAAATAAAGATTTTAATTGGCACAAGCTACGAACAATGCACTAGCAATGCTTTTTTTTTTACATGCTTGAGAGGAGCTGAAGCTGAACGGTGAATGAACACTGGTAAACTTTAAAAGCTAGCGGGGTTAATTAACTCACCCATCCTATACACATATGAGATTCATTAGATATAAACACAACATAAACATTAGCATTATTTTACAACTTGCATCTGCATAAAATGATGTGAATGTATTAGAGCACTTCAACCACCTTACATGGTAGTCAGAATGTATAAGTTGCATTGTGAATACACTCTTACCTTTAAAGTGGACTAAAGCTTGGATAATGAACAACTATATTCACAATATTGTATACAGTAATGTACTCATTGTGATAATCAACGTTATTTTAGCATTATTTATCTACATTTATAGTACTTATTAATATTTTGAATTGCTGTAGCTTTTATATGTGCATTTTCAATGTTTATTTTAACTTAGTTTTGATTTTATTTTTAATTTTAGTTGTTTTGTGATGTGTTTTTGTCATCTTTAAATATTTATATTTAGTTTAAATTTATTTTATTTAAGTTTTGGTTGTAATAATTTTAGTACTTCGGTACAACCTTGTTGTGTCCAAGTCCTTAACCAACTGAGTTTGAGTGGAGATATAATGTCTTTTTTATCTTTTATTTATTTATTTATTTATTTGTTTATTTAATCTTTCATGCTAGACATGCAAATTTCCAAAGCGTCTGAGATCATTCATAATTGCAGTCCAAGTACCCCAACTCTAGATTTCAGTTTTTCATCAATAGTTATATTTCATTTCAGTTACTTAAGACAAATTCTAATAGTTTTAGTTTTATTTAACAATAACAACACTGGTAATAATATTCCATGAGCTCAGGTTTTCACGTCAACAGCTTTCACGTTTTGTTAAATGCTGATACATATTTCAATTTACTGTACATATAAGATGTTTTAATATTTGCTTTGATTTCTCATCAATTAATGTTAGTAACATTGGCTAAAGTACATTTAATGATTAATCAAATCTAATAAGTAAAACTGACTAAATAATTAACATGACATGACTAAATATTGTATTGACTACATATTTGGAAGACATTTTTATCAAAAGAGAAGAACTACAGTATTACTAAAAACCAATGTGAAAAACCACCACGTACTGCATCACAACATCCTGACATCCTCAGTGGCAAGATCTTGCACTAATGTGTCGTCTGGAAGCAGAAAAAAGAAGTCTGGTTGTTTGGAGTTTGTCATATCTGGGCGACAGAAGGAGCTTATGGATTGCTCATTCTTCAGAATGAACGCCACATAATTTGATAGCATGATCATAGCATGAAGAGATTGCTAATTAGTGAGATATTTATGTTGCATACAGTATCACATAGATGAGTTAATTTCATAATTTTGCACTGAATATCAAATTTTAAAAAATGGCTAAAACAGTATAATGTGTGCAGAGCTCATGTACAAGTATTCGGCGGCCAAAGAAGCAGGTCAAGATCACGCCACTGAAGAAGTGCTAAGACACATTAGCCACATTTACTAGATCATTTAACATGGGCCATTTATCTCTCGAGGTGTCTGGTGTTGTTTTGCTGGTGTAAGAATGATAACTTTAGCGGGTAAGTTGTTAGAGCTCTTGACCCTATTTATGGATTTGACTCGTTTGAGTTTTATAGGCCTCCAGGGATTGAGCGCAGAGCTTTTGCTCTTCTCCCGTGTGTCTTTTCCTCTTAGTTCTCTGAATAAAACAGCAAAGAGAACTGAGCCTCAGAAGATCAGCCTGGAGGTGGGCTTCTTATTTGTGTTTTGAAGATTTCTTTGAATCGGTTCGAGGGAAACAGAGTAATGGGAGGGCTGACATAATAACGTCTATTTAATAGCGTTTTTTAATGTGAGCACATCATGTTTGTTGTCAAAAGAGACGTTTAATCTTCCCACTGAGTTGGTCGGACGATGTTGAGAATGGAGACAAACAGTGCGCTGTTGTGTGATTGCGTTGGTGTGGTCTTGCTAATGACGCTTGTGTCACATCCTCAATACCATTAAGCCGTCTGCATATTATTGAGGCAAGTAATGATGCAGTATCAATAACAGTGTTTTCTCAGGGGAGGCAACAGAGGCAGCGCCTTTTCAAAAAAGTTTGGATGAGAAAATAATTAGTACAAAAATAAAACAAACAAATATTATGAAGAACATAAGATGGTGTAGTCAGTGTTGTCTTCAGGGGGAGACTGTCATCTTGCACCCTGTCACAACTAATTCAACACTGTTCGACATGGACACCAGCGGAAAAGGGTTCAGAGGGAGGCAGTGTCTCTTTTTCCTCCCTTGAGCTCATTTTGTTCCCATCATGATCATAAAATGTGGCGTGAATTTGAAAAGGGTAATGCAAACATGAGCAAAGAGACAGTGAGATTATATAAAGATAAGTAATGTGTACTTAAGTGTGAAATGAATGCAATGTTTTCAGACATTTAATTGCATGTTAATGCAAATAATTCAAATGTATTACAGTTTAAATTTATATGAAATGCAATTAATAGGGTGCTTTTTGACACACTTAAGTAGGGCATACGTACATCTTTATATGTAATTTCATAATTACTTCTATTGTCTTTGAAATATGGTTAAAGTTTACTGCTGAATGTACTGACAAGCATTTATAGTTAACTAAAACATACTTTAATGTAATTTAATGAACCTTTTATGTCATTTATTTAAATGTATTTGTAATTACACATTTGTAACGATGAAGTTACAATTTAGTACATTTAAAATATATTAAGTTTAAATGTAATATTGAATAACACACTGCAGTTAAAATGACAAGAATCGAGTACTTTACATGTGCTTGTTAGTTAATACATCAAAATACAGTAAGTGTACTTATTTAAAAGATTAAAACATTATGGTTTAAAATGTACTTTAAATGTTTAACTTTTCAGATTTGAAGTACACTACAAGTGCACACGCAATAAAATTAAGCACATTGTTGGATTTATTTTGCTGCCTATGATGGCTTATAATCATATCACCGGTCGGTTGAAAGAATAAAAATTATGTCTGACGAAGCAGTTAGAAAGGAGTAAATTAACTGTTCAAAACAAACACATAGCACAAGTTAAACTGTTTGATTCATGACTCAAATCTCATGCAAATATCATTCACAAAACAAAACAAAACAAAACTCACAAACATTTAGGTCCATGTCAATGCATCATTACTACAGTTCATTCATTTGCTTTTGCTTAATGAGTGAACCTCTAGGTGGGTCATAGCATGAAAAAGTTTTGGAACCCCAACCTAGATGTCTTAATACAAAAAAAAACATCTTGACTGGTTGAGCAGAAAAGCTGCTCTCTTGGTTTTAGACACAATCTACTGTGACAGAGCACTGCCGTTCCTGTCCAATTTCCAATGAGGAAACTCGTATTTACGATAATTCTGATAGCACACGAAGACAGCATAAATATGCAAAAACAAGTGACTAAACATCTAGAAACAATCAAAAGAGGGACCAGACAGCAACAATGAAATAAACTCAAAGCTAGACATGACAAAACTTCAAAATAAAAGACTAGACCAAGATGATTAAAGGCTACAAGAATTATTACGTATAATTGGCCCAAAGATTGAATGTGTAACCTTAAAAACATAGTATGGAGGATTTATAATATGGCGGATTTAATCTATAGACTTATTTTCATATAAATATGCCAAGGAAGAAATATAAAGAGAGCTCTTTGGAGGTCTAGAGCTGCAACCTGAAAGAACAAACCTTGTCTGTATTTGTTTCTTGACGAGTGTCTCTCTTGTAAACAGCAGTCTTTTGTTTGCATTGTATTTCCAGTGAAATGATCTTATGGCAATCACTTTCTTTTCATCTGCCCCAGGAGGTTTCTCAAGTGCGTGTTTGTGCCTCTCAGAGTTGATTATGTCATAGCTGAAATTAACTAGTGTTTAATGAGCAAAATATGCAGAGATATGAGCGGGTCTGAAGCACTAACACATCATCTTGTGAGAAAAGGCGCAGTCATTAACTCAGCAGGTTGAGTGTGATCGTTCCTACGCAGCACTATACAGTTACACACATGCCATTTTACAGTATTACTTCAGCGTTATGACTCAGTGTTATGTCAAAAACTAGACCTCAGCAATATAATCCTGCTCATGTGGCTGTTTGCCTGAAATATCCCACTGAGTTCCAATGTAAAGATGATTACATGCACAAATATGTAATTGTAGCACCCTGGAGGTGTTTAAAGAGGCTAGCCTGGGGTTCTTTGCCAGCTTGTTAGTTTTCTGTTTCAATATTTTTACCAGCCCATTCTTGGTTATAGTATATATACACTTCTCTCCTGATAGTCTCCCTACACTTCTTATCCTAGGACTGTATCAAGAATCAATATTTCATGCTAAAGTTATTTTTGTATCTGCCTGCTGAATAGACCAGCTTAGACCAACATAAATTATGTGTCCCTGCAAAAATTTACTGACAAACCTTGACTGAAAAGAAATAGTAAACCCAAAAAAATGAAAATTTGCTGAAAATGTACTTACATTTAGGCCATCCAAGAATTTGTCTCTTTATATTAAAAGATTTCAAGAAATTCACCATTACTTTACTTCACCAATGGATCCTCTGCAGTGAATGGGTGCCGTCAGAATGAGAGTGCAAACAGCTGATAAAAACATCACAATAATTCAGTAAGTCACACAAGTCCATCAATTAATGTCTTGTGAAGCGAAAAGCTGTGTGTTTGTAACAAAAAAATCCATCATTAAGACAATTTTAACTTCAAACCATTGCCTCTGACCAAAATACCAGTCCTCTATTATATGGCTTTCTCCAGTGAGGAAAAAGTTGTTTCGTCTGATTCAGGAGAGAAATATGCACCGATCAAGCACCATTTACAAGTCAAACAGTCAAAAACAACAAACTTGTGGGTGGAGTTTGATGTGAGTGGAAAACGGGATGATCTTTTTCACTGAGGAAGCTTTATTTTGGATAATGGTATTTTGGAAAAAATTTCTTGATGTATCTGTTTCTTACAAAATTCACAGCTTTTTACTTCACAAGACATTAATTGATGGACTGGAGTGGTGTGGTTTACTTGTGGATTGTTGTGATGTTTTTATCAGCTGTTTGGACTCTCATTCTGACGGCACCCATTCACTGCAGAGGATCCATCGGTGAGCAAGTGATGTAATGCTACGTTTTATCCAAATCTGTTTTGATGAAGAAACAAACTCATCTACATCTTGGATGACCTGAATGTGAGTACATTTCAGCAATTTTTTTTTTTTTTTTTGTGAACTATTTCTTTAAGGTCTGTTCACACCATATATGAGATGAAAATGATGACAAAATCACACCCGAAAGGTCTATTCACACCAAGAATGACACAAATATCCATCTGGCAAGATAAAGAGCTCTTCTACAATATCAAAAGTCCCAGTAACATTTAGATACCTCTACAGCTGTCAAAATGAAAGCATTATCACTTGGTAATAAACATGTTGTTAACAAATTCACATGATTTGTAGTTATAATCGTTTCATTGTCGTCTGTGTGATTTCTTAAGACTATTGCACTGTCTGTGTATTGCGTACATGCACATTAAGTAATGTACTAATAAAAAAAGCACATATGAATAATTGTAAAAACCACAGGCTCACAGTCTTGACAGCTTCCACAGACTACAAATACTTTTCAAGTGCTCATAAATTGTGAGGTAAACATTCATTCATGGATTGCATTTCCTTTTAATGCAGTTTAAGAAATATTCTGGACTATTATAAATACACATATGTGCGGTGTCATCATATGTATGCACATGTAAAATAAGTGCACGTTATTACACTTTTAAAGGAGACATTGTTTATTTTTAGGAGGTGTGTAAATACAAGCAGCTTGTTGTCCAGTGCTGCTGTTATGGAGTTGTTTACCAGCAACAGTAAAATGCCTTCAGGTACTGCAGCATGTTGGATTGTGCAGCAGCAATGGCAATCAGATTAATGAAATATTTGCATTATGTGTAAATATGAAATAACTGTTTCCATTCCAAAAGTTTCCTCCCTACGAATATTTGCATTAAGCGTAAATACATAATGCATAATGCTAGTCATTTCAGCAGGGTGACTAAATGTAAATCAGGTTGTACTTTCAAACAAACATGTTTACATGTTTAGATTTTCATTTTTCATTTTAATTTGAGTATGGGTTTTATAATAATTTTGTTATTGCCTTTTGTCATTTTTATTAGTTTTTAATATTTCTTTTCAATTTAATTGATATTTATTTAAATTTTAGTTTTAGTAACTTCAACTTAAACTGATTTAGTTTCAGTCAGTTGCCAAGGTAACATTTCTAATTTTACTTTAAGTCTTTTGATATTTTTCATCTTATATTTTATTTCAGCTTTATTTTAATGAATACTATTTTCGATTTTAGTTAATAACAACACAGAGTTGTGCAGTGCTGCTTGTGTAACACTGTACAGTATTTCTAATTGAAGTGAATTTGCATTTTCATCAGCCAATCTGCTACAATATATCTCGCATTGGTCTGAACAGACAAAAAGCATATTAATATTGGATCAAATTTTCATGATGAACAGGCCTAGATTATGAACATGTTGAGGGATTCACTTTATATTAGTACCATCTCAGTTATCAGCTAAGTGTTATCAGCTAATATCAGTTTTGATTTAATCAGTATTGAACAATATTATATATTTAATTATACATTCACTGGTCCCTTATTTTTACACTTAGATAACTTTTGCTGTCATCTAACACTAAGAACTCAACGTAAGTGTTCTAAATACATTTCTTAAAGGGGTCATCGGATGCCCATTTTCCACAGGTTGATATAATTCTTTAGGGTCTTAATGAAAAGTCTATAACATACTTTGGTTCAAATTTCTCAGTGGTAGTGTAAAAAACACCCTTTTTATCCTGTCAATATCAGCTCTGTTTTCAGCAAGCTGTTTTTTTAGTCCATTAACCAACACAGAGAAATGTGCAACCTAGTCTCATGGCATTTATGTACCTGGGTGCACTTTTTAGCGAGACACGAAATACGTACCAATAACACATATTACTGCAGTTTCACTTTCCAAAAGAAACAAACACTAGAGGCAGTAAAGCTCTCTAAAAACACCTTTTACTCCTTTTCACACAAATTTACAGAGTTTTGATTAATAAAGCGTATTTTTCGCACAATTACTTTAAGAATATCATGTTACGACTTCAAAACAATATTAATATGCTGGGAGATTTGAAAACTGATGCTTTCGAATGTTAGCATCGCACATATCCAGCCTCGTATCTATGGCTTTTCATAGATTGTAAGTTTGTTCGGTAGCTCACGAGTACGGAGACGTACTTAGGAGGCGAGGAGCTTCGGTTCGAATCCCATGTAAACCACAGTTCGACAAAACAGTTCAAATCTGCAGATAAGGAAGTTGAAAGGGCACGGTTGCATCAACAAATACATTTTTATACCAGTTTTGCATTTGTTAACACTATCGGGTAGGTTTAGGGTTGGGTTTGGTGTAGGGCATATTTCCAACACGATAGAGCATTAACTTTTAGGGACAGACCCCGGATATTTCAATTCTGAACCGCCGCAGTACGTACCTGAAGCAACAAAATAAAAACACAGCAATACGTACCCATATCAACATAATAAAAACGTGCCAGGGTTCACGTATTTAACCTGTGTTTTAGCGCCACTCAGTGGACATTTCTCTTTAAAACTGCGGCGAAACGTGCAGTAAGGTACATAAAACGGTGTCGCACAGAAAGTGCACAGAGGTACATATTTTTATGAGACCAGGTTGGAAATGTGGTGGTTAAAAGTTGCATATGAAAGCAATATGAGTCGATCGCTTGAAGTTGTCGAGCTCATAATCAGAAGTGGGACTTATAAAGTTTGTGATAGCATGAGACCAGCTATGTTGTTATTTTTATCCCGCCGTGCTCCCTGTCTGTGTAATTCATAAACGCAAATTTATTATGCACAGTATAATCAAATGACTGACTTTGAAACAGAGTATGTTTTCTGTAAAGATAACAGGCTTGTACAAATAGTGGAATGTTTATTTGCAAAGGCTAGCATTGCTAATGCGGAGCTTGAGCTCTTGAAGCTCCGCCCTCTTCTCCGGGAGCAACAGCTCATTTGCATATAAAGCAAAATACTCAAAAATCAGCGCATTTCGGCTCATCCCTAAATGTGGCAAGTTTAACAAGCTATAAAAATTTATCTGTGGGGTATTTTGAGCTAAAACTTCACATATAGGATTCTGACTAGAACCAGAAAATCTGAGCATATCACACCAGTCCTCAGGTCCTTACACTGGCTTCCAGTTACATTTAGGATTGATTTTAAAGTACTTTTACTCGTTTATAATTCACTCAATGGCCTAGGACCTAAATACATTGCAGATATGCTCACTGAATATAAACCTAACAGACCACTCAGATCATTAGGATCGAGTCAGTTAGAAATACCAAGGGTTCACACAAAACAAGGGGAGTCCGCTTTTAGCTATTATGCCGCCCGCAGTTGGAACCAGCTTCCAGAAGAGATCAGATGTGCTAAAACATTAGCCACATTTAAATCCAGACTCAAAACCATCTGTTTAGCTGTGCATTTGTTGAATGAACACTGTGCTACGTCCGAACTGACTGCACTGTATTTTATGTATAATCATATTCTATTTAACTGTTTTAAATTTCATTTTAAATCAATTTCTATAACTTTTTAAAATTCCTTGTTTTTATTATTTTTAATTCCTTGTTTTTATTGCTGTGAATGACTATTTCACTTTCTTTTATGTAAAGCACTTTGAATTACCACTGTGTATGAAATGTGCTATATAAATAAACTTGCCTTGCCTTGCCTTGCCATATATGCTCTGGGGACAGCAGAGACTTATTTTACATCTTGTAAAAAGGGGCATAATAGGTCCCCTTTAAATTGTATTTATTTACAGAGGTATATTATGTCACACTTCACACTTCTCTAGTAAGTTTCGTCTGTGTGTGAAGATGCTGCGCAGCTCAAGGAGTAGGGAGCAATGAACTCTGTGTAGGGATCATATCAAGCAGAACACAGTTCATGCACGTAGCTCTCTTCTAACAGGCTGGTTATTTGAATCAGGTGTGTTAACTAAGAGAGACATGCAAAATATGCAGAGTGGGGGGGAGTGGCGGGGGGCGAGGACTGGGATTAGGAACCGCTGCATTATTACATCCAACGACAAAACACCTCAATCTCTTAATCGTAGACATCATGTCTTCCCTGCACCGGAGTCGACACTGACTACGTTTACATGGACATCAATACTCAGATTTGATTACGATTAAGACAATACTCTGATTAAGAGTCTACCATGTAAACAGAGATTTTTGATTACCTTAATCCGGCTAAAGTCATAATCGAAGTAAACACAAATCGAATTAAGACATGTGGAGTATTCCTATTTTAGTCGCATTATCGAGGTGTAGTACAGACATGTACACACCTTAATCAAACTATTACCATCGTGTAGGACTTTTCGCCGCATTTTGCGACAGGAAACACACACGGCAGTGATCAACCGTTTGACGGCAAATAAAAGAGCTTCAACACCACCGTCGTCTGTATGCACGAAAATAATTAACTGCACTTGAAGCTTTCATAAAATTAAAAATGAAACACCCAAAATTGTATATGGCATCATCACAAAGACGAACTATATGTTTATACGTGAAATTCTGGAGGGGACGTCGGATGGCGTCATGTGGGGACGTAATGACGCATGCCATTAATCGATCTATGTACTATAACATGTAAAACGGGAACATGAAAGGATTATTCTAAAACCAACTCATGTAAACACCTTAATCATAATATTGTCTTATTCAGAATAAGGTAAATAATTAGATTACTGATGTCCATGTAATCGTAGTCACTGTGGTGGACAGCTCTCAGCTCACTCAGGGAGGGTCTAAGGTAATATGGCCTTGTCAATCAACTATCGTGGGAGCGTTCTGTGCAGAACTACATCTTTCTGACAGGAATCTCAGAACAGCCTGATTTGAGAAAGGGGATTTTAAAATAGGGATTTAAAAAAAAAAACACTGGGTGGATTTTTATCATTATAGGATGACATTTATGGTCAAACAACTTGTACAGTGAATTTTGCATCCGATGACCCCTTTAAAAACACTAATAATTTTATGACACATTTAAATGTAATCTTCATCAAATCTAAAAAATAATATCCATTTTACTTAATTTACATTATAATTGAATTCACTTGTGAGATTTAAAAATTGATTTTATTTATTTTTTGTTTGGTTTTAGTTTATTTAATTTCCGCCATTTATCAGTTATTGTTCACAACGCAAACATAATAATCATACTAACAGGCAGAATTGTTAAATGATCTGCCTGTCTGTCCAGAAATAGACAGATAGACACCCACAGTATGGTTGATATCCTCTATCCACCAGGCCGATCCATTTTATATTTCATATGGCAGAAAGAACACTCGCCTTGCAACTCTCAGTCTTAGAGCATAAATCAAGAGTGATTCTGCACTTCCTGTGCAAGTGCTGTAAATCCCCCACTAACGGCGCATTCTCCCCTTTGATGGATGAGGCCAGGGGGTCTGTTGATTGCCGACGTAACCGGAGCACGGGCTGGAGACTTTGGAGAGCCAGGCAGCTGAGAGAGAGGCATAATTTTAGCCCTCTTTTGAGATCCTTATTTGCACACAGTGTTAAGAAGACCAGGAGGTACAAACGGATGATAAATAAGGGTTGAGAAATTCAAGCATCAGACATACAGAGCTGCTTATGATGAATAGTGGGTTGAGCTAAATATGTTGACAAAGGTTAATGATCAGAATGCACTTCTCTGACAAGGTGAAAATGTTGTATTGTCATCTAGACTATTGATCAAATGCATAAAGCCTCACAGATAAATGATGACCTGTCTTGTATTTCGTTTATCTACGGATGTCTTGTGTCCTAAAATCTTGGCTTGTAACCAAAAGGGCTGCAGGTTCAAAACGCATTAGGGTTCTGGACTAACACCATGGTGCCCCTGAGCAAGGCACTTAACCTCAGGTTACTCCAGGGGGTCTGTCCCTGTAAAGAGGTGTTCATGCTGGCAACAATTTCCAGCAACAAAATGATCAGAAGTCATTCACTTTCTATGCAAGTAAACTGTATGTGAGCAGATTTTTAGACAATATAAACAACGGTCCTTTGAAATTTAACATTCCTCTTAATTTTTAACCCTTCCTCTAAAGCACCTGGCAACATTCTGATAATACTCACTTTATACATTCAATTCAATTTTCAAATGGATAAAATCAAGTCCCACCCAACATTTTTTTTTCACATTAAATATCCTTTCACTCAGAAATGTAAGTGTATTATAGCAATATGTTATAGAAGTCCAGTACTGTAGGTTGCAAAGAGTTTCACATTGACTTTGGAGTAGTTCACCCCAAAATGAAAATTTGAAGGAAAAAAAATTAAATCCAAACCATCCCAGATGTACATGACTTTGTTTCTTCATTGGAACAGAATTAGAAAAATATAGCATTACATCACTTTCTCATCAATGGATCCAATAATCCACAAGTAATTCATACGACTATCAATTAACTTCTTGTGTGTGTGCAGGGCCGGCGCTAGCTATAGGCAGAGCAGGCGATTTCCTAGGGCCTCGGGTTTTGAGGAGGGGCCTCCATAACCATAGCATCCCCTATACGCCAGTCCACCAGTCAAGACGGGCAGAAATACTAGCCTCATTGTTCATTGGATATAGTTGAATTGTCATTCATCTGCAATTAAACCAATTAATGTTGCAGTTTCAAAGCGGGTCCCGCCTTCTGAATGTTTGCTGTAATGAACACATCTTTCAGGTGCCGGCTGCAAGTGCGAACTATGCAAAAGGCTAAATAGGCATAGGCACCCAAAGAAGTATAGCTCCTAATGCAGGTGTGTGAGTTGTTGTCATCTATTTTGGAGTGATTGCAATATATTTTAAATATAAATTTGTTCTGTCGATCAGCGTAATTTCTGGAATCGATCATTGACCGCTTTATTACCAGTTTAAAGGAGCGCGAGCGCCATTGACACGCCACTTTGAATTTGCGCACAATGAATGACATTGCGCCGGGAACTGACTAGCAAAATAGCTACAAAAGTAAAAGCAGAGAAGTTTGTATTCAACGCAAATTCAAAGTAAACACACTAGAACATTTTTTTTAATGGTTCAAATAAAGGATCTCAGGTGTATCTTCTAAATTCGGCTGATGATTAGGATTACTGCTCTAACATAACACTTTTCAGTTTCAACAAACTCAACTTTTGTTCTGCTTAGTAGCGATCGTGTCTTTCTGTTTCACTTGATCTGTGTAGGCCTATATAGTTTATGTCATATTTAGTTTAACAATGCAATACATAATATGTGCATACAGTACCGGTCAAATGTTTGGACCCATTACTATTTTTAATGTTTTTGAAAGAAATTTCTTATGCTCATCAAGCCTGCATTTATTTGATCAAAAATACATTAAAAAAAACAGTAATATTCAGCAAGGATGTGTTAAATAGATAAAGTGATAGTAAAGACTTGTATTGTTATAAAAGATTTATATTTTTATTTTTAAACATCCTTTTAAAAATAAAAAAATCCTGAAAAAAAGTATCACAGGTTATAAAATAAACATGAAGCACTGTTTCTAACATTGATAATAAATCAGCATATTAGAATGGTTTGTGACACTGAAGACCGGAGTAATGACTGATGAAAAATCAGTTTTGCATCACAGAAATATATTTTAAAGTAGAAAATCATTATTTTAAATTGTAATAATATTTCACAATATTATATTTTTTCTGTATTTTTGATCAAATATGCTAAATCCAGACTTGATGAGCATGAGAGACTTCTTTCAAAAACATTTAAAATAGTAATTTTCCAAATTTTTGTACTGTATAAGTATAAATATACATTTAAAGTTAAATGTTGTATAAATAAAAAGGTTAGGAATCATATTTGTTTCAAGTGCTTTTAATTTGGGGTGGGGGCCTCCAACAGGATTTTTGCCTAGGGCCTCCTAATGTCTAGAACCGGCCCTGTGTGTGTGTGTGTGTGTGTGTGTGTGTGTGTGTGTGTGTGTGTGTGTGTGTGTGTGTGTGTGTGTGTATATATATATAGTGGTGGCCAAAATTATTAGAACACTAGCATTTTCACCAGCTAAAAAATGGTTTTAAGTCAGTTACGTCTCCAAGATGCTTCCAGAAACCTACCTGCAAAGCTACAGTACTGTTAAAAGTTTGAAACACTCGTGTAAAAATGCCATAAAATGAGGATGCTGTCAAAAATGTCATAGATTTTCTTTATCAATTAACATCTATTAACTTAATAATATCAGTATTTGGTGTGACCATCCTTTGCGTTTAAAGCAGCTTTTGCCCTAGGTGCACTTGCACCAAGGGTGTAGGTTTGCTTTCGAGATTGGTGGGGACATAAACACATAACCCTCTCTATATATGTATATAATATGGTTAACAGACAATAATTACACAATTATGATTTTGTGAACCAACAACATAAGCATCTGGGTGTAATCACACATCACTTTATTTTAATATTAATTGAATTGGACCCAGGATGATTCTGAAAGAATACTCTGCTGTTGCTGTAGTAACGGAACTCGTGCGCATCTGATTGACAGATAAACTGCATGCTCTTATATCAGTGTTGTTTTTTATTTTGTGGATATTTCAGTTGGATTTGTACATTCAGTTGAACAACATTAATGTAAAGTTAAAGACTGTCCGCGGTGACTCAGGATGCTGTTTCAAATCCTGCTGCACCACAGAATGCCACTTATAGTTTACAAAAAAATAATAATAAATCACACTATATTTGTCCCAAATTATCGTTGATGATCACGACTTTATCCTAGGCTGAAATATTGTGTATCTTTCCGCACAACGTTTGTCTTTCTGTCCGTATGCTTTCTATAGGGCGCTAATAATAGATCGCGCTTTCTCTTTCCGTTTGCTCTGTTTTGTCAAACAAACACCACTTCAAACTCATCGATGCAACTTTGTTCATTCCTGAAGTGGGCTTTTATATTAACTGTTTTGGACTCCTGTCTTGAATTGGGGGCAATACCTGAGAGTTCTAAACGCGGCTGCGCTTCTCGTCCGGTGTGCGATTACATTCTGCACATGTATTAAATGCGCGTCCTTGAGAACGCGCAGTTTTTTAACGTTTTTACTTTAACTTGTTAGGTAATATCAATGATATGATGTTTCAGATGCGTCTGAAATGACAATAACAAATACATATATTTAATTATTTGATCAAAATGATTGCTAGGGACAGTTTGGTAGTGGCTGGATATTGGTAGGGACACGTCCCTAGCGTCCCCCCCTAATTCTACGCCCCTGACTTGCACATCAGGAAGCTTTGCAGGTAGGTCTCTTGAAGCATCTTGGAGATGTTTCTCAGTTCTTCTGGATTTAGTCTGTCTTAGTTTGTTTGGATGATGATCAGATCAGATCTCTGTGTGGAGCATTGGCTGTAGTCAGACTTCTTGTGCAAACAAAAATCTAAATGGATTATTACAATTGATGGCAAAATGAATGTTTGGAAATGTAAACTGATATTTCCTGCTGACACACTACAGCAAAAGATAGAAATAACTGACTTTAAACCTTTTTTAGCTGGTAAAAATACTAGTGTTCTAATAATTTTGGCCACCAGAGGCTATACTGTATATCAGATCAGATCAAAAGGAAATTGAATAATTTTAAAATTAAATTACTTTACTTGGTGAGTTTCCACTGTATCTTGTTTTGTCCACCGTATCTTTTATATTGCTTTTAGTTTAAAAGTGCAGCAATGAAAAATGTTAAATCATATGGTTATTAGAATTTTACTGATGATGCTGTGGGGATACATAAGACAAAATTGGTGGAGAAACACATAATCACAATACTTATATACAGTATAAATCTATTTGTGGTTAGCATTTTTAAGATATACTGCGAGAACTCTAAGTAAAAGATACAGGAAATATGTTTTTTTTTTTTTTTTTCTGGAGCAGTTTTGTACTCCAGGCTATATTCCTGTTATTCCCATCTTTCCAGTTTCTGTAATCTAATAACACTCAGTGAGAAGATGCAAGGTTGCAACAGAATGACCTTTATGTCAGATGATATGTGCAAGATCCCATGCAGAATACGAAGTAGCGAACAATGCCCACTGCTGTTTTTTTTTTGGGGGGGGGGGGTTTACATCAATAATAACATGAGTCTGCTGAACTCCACAATGTACTCTTTTGTCTTGTTGACATTCAAAAGGCAATATTTTCATATATATATTCAAATTTGCACATATCAGACCTGTACACACACAACTGTCTATATTATATATTGTGTTTTTGCTATTTTGTACATTGCCTATTTGTATATTTGTATACTATTCTTTATTATCTGTGTCCTGTCCTGTTGCTGTCATTCTGTTGCACTGTGGAGCTTCTGTCACTGTAACAAATTCCTCGTATGTGTAAACATACCTGGCCAATAAAGCTCATTCTCATTCTCTTTTCGTTCTCATATCAGGACATCTGCTTCATTGCTTTATGTTGTTCTATCAGTGTTTTGCATACTATAATTGTAGTGATGTCAGCTACTTTTGATTTAACAGTTAACAGGTGAAAACTGGTGACGAGGATATAACCATGAGGTACACCACTATTCAAAATCAGTCATAACTGCTCTGATCTGCAGTTTGCCTATTTAGTAATGCAGTGTCAAGTCCTTGATGGACCAAGAACACTTTAAATGTATTAAAGCAGAGCTTCATTCAGTAAATAAAGCCTTGACATGCAATCATCCAGTGTAGGAGCTAAGGAGTAAATAGTGCGACTGATGATATCGTATCACCCAATGATCTATTTGAGTGATATGCAAATTGCACTGGGAATCAAGTGGTGTGGGTACATAAAGTGAGTACTTAAAATATGAGCATGGCTTTGCACAGGTTTTGAGTGTTTGAGGTTGATATCATACAGTACAGTTGTTATAAGACTGTACAAGTCAGGTGTGGCTTTCACACAAAGATTTTTGGTTGAGCTTTTATTCAAAGGGTTGTACCAGAACAATTAAATTACAAAAGTCTTTAAGACATGTTCTAACCAACAGCCAATTATTTTGTTCCAGATTTGAAGTAGCTTGCTCTTTTATTTTGTAGGTTTTTGAAGGCCATATTCATATATTGTAAAGATCACCTAAATTCTGTCACACTTCATGAGGGTAGGTAAATTATGGCACAATTTTGAATCTTTGGGGGGAGTCGTCTAGTGTTTTAAATAAAAGCACATTCAATTATACAGAGTGCTTTTCTAAATATCGTGATATCATCCTTTTGAACACATGTGGAACACATTACTCTTCCTGACAGACTTTTAGAGCTTCACTGCCATAATAGGATCTGATGTCACTGCCATATATAATATTCTTCTAAATAAAAACATTTTTCCTTTTTTTCTTAACTCTTTCACGTATCTACTCCTATTTTCGACTACTATTTCTAAATCTATCTTTGTGATTGTGCACTGTTAAGTTGAAAGTACTCAGAACACCACCATTTTTATAGGACCCTTATGCCATTAAATGCAAACACACACCCTTCCGACCTCCAACCAGCAATTACTTCCCACTTTTTGCTCTTTTGACAGATGTGATGGAAAGACATTGAGTTCTGGAGCACAACCTGTGAGAACAGTGAGGTAGAATATGAGCATCTTGACGGCTTGTTGCCAATCCAAATGAAATGCTAGAGCGGCTGGTTACACAGGACTCTCTGCAATATTTCACCTCTCGTTGTCATCCTACTGCTGGCAGCAGCATTAAATCTAACACACTTTTTTTAACAGATACATTTTTACTCATAACCAGAGCACAGTGTATGCATCCGGAATGTGGAATGGCAGATAGCCAAGAGAAAGCAACTGAAATATATTGTTTTTTTAATCGGTATAATACTGTTTAAATTCATGTGCTTGATTCCAGTCAGCTGTGATGTTATTGTTTACATAAACATGAATGCAGCTGTGTGTGATTTGAATAGGGTGACCAGATGTCCAGACAGACCCAATTGCATGAGGTGTCTCAATGCCCACTAAAAATAAAACTAAAAACTAAAAATAAAACTAAAAATATGAACATGCCCCAGTTTTAGCTGTTCGACTCACTGATGTCAAATGACTTTTCTTCAGTGTATTTCTAGCCACTGTATCTGGTTTCATTTTTGACATTGCAAGAAAAGAAAGCTTGTTATTTGCTGTTGCAAGGTGATTTGATCATACATTCATTCTAGAACGTCTTTCTGCAAACCAACTTGGTTCTAATCTATCTGGTCCTCACAACAATATCCACACTAACTTGTTGCACAGAGAAATCGATCAGTAGCAAGTGGAAAGCGGAAATGAGGGGAAATAATTAATTAATGGAGTTAATGGTACACATCCAAACTTGTTAATAATACATATATTTTCATTCTCTGTATGAATTACTTAATATGCATTCATACAACATATGGACTATTTTCAGAAACATTAGAAGATATTAATAGTCAATAGTTAAGCTTTATGAAATGCTTCTTTGACAGTAATTAGCTACTTGACTGGTAATGGTACTTCAAAAAAACACTATGGTATTTTCATGATGAATTTTCTGCATTTTTACATTTATTTTTAAATTCCAATTAGCAAAGTCACTTTAAGACAAGTCGGTTCTCCAAAATATTTTATAATATGTCATATTAATGCTTTTTCTTACCAGATGGTTTACTAAACCTTTATTGTGACCTTTAAAAAATTAGTTTCACAAATAAATTAATACAGTACATAGTCATAATTAAAAATCTAATCATAAGTTCATGAGAAAAGTAAATTCAACATAGCCTAAGTGTGTGCAAATGTTTGATAGTTTAGAAATCAAAACTTGTTATTTATTCTATGCGAGACTTTAAGAAATCTGGACACTACATTTGAAGTCAACTGATGGTGTGGCTGTGGACTGTGAGACTCAACGGTAATTGTGAGCGCTGAAACAGCATCTTTAATCTCATCTCAATCTCAATGGAGAGCTGAAATAAATTGTTAGCTACCCCTCTTCTCCCTCTCTCTCTCTCTCTTTCCTGTTTCACGCTCTGTGTCTCCTCTCTTTTTATGTCTGAGAAAGGGAATGACTGGAGAAGTGTAATTATCAGTGCAGGAATCCATTCACTCCTCAGAGGTGGAGCAGGGCAGAGCGAAAGAGTGCATTACATAACTTTAATCACACCTGTGTCTCATGATTGATTATCCTTAATACATTTCAGCTCCAGACAATGCAACATTACCATAGGCGCGCTGAGACACTCAGGACTGCTCCCTAATTTATTCAGATTGTAACACAACATTACCACGACAATAAAACCTTTGAACTCTGTTTGATCAATGGCCATCAGTGACCTGATTGTCTAGGTTACCATGTGTCTCTGGGAGACTGCAGAGAGTGTAATACCATGTCTACACCGGACGTAAGTGGTGTGACGCATCAAGACAAAATCAGTTCCATTATAATCAATGAAGTAGTCACTGAAAGTGTCCAATGCAGTGTGTCATGTCTTCAGTTGATGGAAGCCTGGCTTCTATTTGTGATGCTCTGCAGGCTACTTTATTTTCCCTATCTGTCTTTAAAAAAACGTATTTGTTATGTAATTTAATAACCATGAGTCGTCACATCAAATTCAGTTCATGATGTTCCTGTTCTCTGACTTAACAGATATCATCAGTACATATAAATATTTCTGTCTATAAATAAATGAAGTTGCAGTGAGTGTAATATATTATAGCTGAAAGGTTCTACGCAGTATCCAGCTGTATTCTGGTAACACCCCTTGTGAAAAAGAAGTGCACTTAAAGAGAGTACACTTTCATGACTGTTACTTAACAACTTAATTTTGTAATAATGCCAAATTAAAAGTTTTACGTCAAAGTTAATTTTAAATTATTAGGTTTTAATAGTCGTTTGTCTTTATTCCATATTATAAATTAAAACATTTAAATAGCTACATTTCAACTTTATCATTACAAATGTGTAAAAACAAATATATTTAAATGCCAGACTTACAAGGTTAAATAGAAATGACATTAAAGCATATTTTAATTAACTTTAAATTCTTGACAGTACATTCAGCAATACATCTTAACCCTCTACTGCATAGCGTTGCCCGAACGTTTTTCTTATGCCCCATGTTAAGTGCATGTTTTTTAAAATGTTTGAAAAGTATCAAAGAACAGTCCAATAAATTGTGGGAGTCACTATAAAGCACCATTTGAAGGTGGGACGTCCTGTTCTGACACATGGTCACAGGAGCACATGGTGTGAGAAGAAGGCAAGATTATTTGCTTTAGTAATCTTATTTAATATGACATGAACTGTACATAAAAATATGTGAGTGTGTATGAAGGTGTAGAGAAGACTTTTGTCAGGTTTTATGATTTTTATTTTTATTTTGCATGTTCAGAAATTCTTTTTTTCTTTACGTTGCCTCAGGGCAACGTTGCGCAATAAGGGGTAAGGAAGCAGGGGTCCACAGCTCCCATCCCTAACCAGGATTTCCCATTATGTGTGACAAAAAGGGAAGATGCAAGATTCCTGGGTGCAAAGGAACACCCAAAGTGATGTGCAAAAAGTGTAATGTGCACCCCTGTTTCACAGCAGAGAAGAAGTGCTTCTTGAAGTTTAACACTGAGTAAAATCGCATTCCTTGAAGTACATGATATTACACGACACACTGCATCAGGGCCAGGAAACTTCGGTCCTGGAAGGCCACTGTCCTGCAGAGTTAGCTCCAACCCTAATCAAACACATCAGAACAAGCTAATGAATGTATTTTAAGATCACTAGAAAGCTACAGGCAGGTGTGTTTGATTAGGGTTGGAGCTAAACTCTGCAGGACAGTGGCCCTCCAGGACCGGAGTTTCCCAGCCTCGCACCACAACACAAACCATGTCTGTATCAATGCAATATATCAATGTGTTTCAGGTGTTTTTCCCTTTTCATTTAATGATTTCTTGACAGATTTGTGATTTTTGAATTGCTCTCTGAACATTGTCTTATGATATGTGAATGGATAATTTTCTCCGTAATTCTGTACCATTGTTGCGCAACGTTGCCCTGAGGCAACAAAAAAATATTTTGGGATGGGGGGGTGAGGGGTGGTCAAAAAAATGTTTTATCAATAAAATGTTCCCAAATAAACCAAAAAATTATGTGGAATAATTTTTTATCATGTACCATCAAAATGCATGCAGTAGAGGGTTAACCATATTTCAAAGACAATAGAAGTAATTATGAAATTACATATAAAAATGTACTTAAGTGGGTCAAAAAATTCTTAAGTTCAACTAACTGCCTTTAATTTCAAACTATTTTAACTATTTCAACTTTAAACTAAACTACTTAACCGGGATTAAGTGTTAAAACCATTACATTCAGTTTACACTTAAATACATTCTCAATTTTTTTTTATATATAAGTACTTAATTTAAAGAGCATGCAAAATTAAATTTTACTGTGTTGTTTGAACTTAAATATGTGTTGGTGTGTGTACACAACCACCTTATAATGATAAAAATATGCCTGCTCCTTCTTTTTAAAATCCCCATTAATCATTCAGTGTCTCAGAACAAGCCGTTCACAGAATCTGTAAAATGTGATGTCACATTTTACAAGCCCCTCCCACGACTGTTGACAGACACTGCTGTATTTGAAGAGACCCCGCCCTGAGTGAGCTGCACACAATCCACCATGTTTATCTTCACGCTACAGCATTTAAAAGCAGCATTCAAGTAAGAAATATCTTCTTATTGAAGCTATAAATGTTATTCAGTCCAGAGCAGTGAGTGATTTTCTGTTTTTATTTTATTGTTTAGGTCATATTAACAGTGTAGACAGCAGTAGGTACTGTATATTACGCTACTGTCACTTACACAGATCTAATATCAACATATGATTTCTTTCCCAGCTGTTTACCTTCAAAGACATAACCAACTGTGTTTTTGCAACTTTTGTGTGCTTTTAACAAAAATGTGTGTGTATTTGATAGTTTAAGCGCAATAAGATATGAAAGAGAACTTAGTTTAGTACTCACATGCTGTGTGACAGCCGCTTTCTGTGCATGTGATTTGGATGTGTGCGCTCAGAAAATCGTATATCAGAGGTTTAAACTGATATGGCGTTAAAACACATGATCTCAGTGCGAAAGACATGATAATCAAAAACAGACTGATTTTTTTAGCAGAGTATCTGAGGAAAAAGCTGTAAAGGCACAGCCCTATTCTGGAAAAGGGGGCGGGGAGCAATAGCTCATTTGCATTTAAAGAGACATGAAAAAAAACAGCGTGTTTCTGCTTCCATTCATAATAAGCATATTCAAAATTATATAATAAATGATCTGTGGGGTATTTTGAGCTGAAACTTTACAGACACATTCTGGGGACACCCGAGACTTATATTACATATTGTAAAAAGGGGCATAATAGGTGCCCTTTAAAATCATGCTAAAATGTACTTCTTTTTCACAAGGGGCATCACTTTTTGTGCTACCAATGGTAGTCACTGCATCACTTGGTCTTTGTTAAATGATAGAGAATATAAGCATAATTAAATATTTTAAAATATTGCTGCGCATGATGGCACCATTTTCACAAATTCACATTTGTGTTGTTTACATGGAGATGACAACTGTACCTTGCACTTTGAGACCTAATTTTAAAAGTTTGTGTTTTCAGGCCCCCAAAACACTGTTGTCATGTAAATGAACTCCATGTCGTGCCAAAGCAAAAAAAAAATATATATATATACTGTATATATTCTCTAAAATAAGATAATACAAAATACGATACTTTGTATGGACAAAAACGGTTGAATTCTTCTTTATTGTAAATCAATAGGGTCTAAAACAACATACTCACACAGTCCTGAATCTAATGTAGGTACAAAATTAGAGCCTCTGGTATTAACATCCATCCATCCGATCACAATTGGACGGCAATAAATACAGTGGTCTATTTGGTTGTTTGGTGATCTGATCACTAAGCCGTTTAGATTATTATATTTTATTAAGCAGACACCTTTATCCAAAGCAGAATAATGAATTAATCCAAGGGAGAAAACAAAGATTTTAAACTTCAAACAAAAATAATTGCCTGAAAATTTCCTGAAGAACTTCCCTGCCTTCAACATGCATTCCACATGTACTTCCAAACGTCTTCTAATAGCTAATACAGGATCTCGGGTGAAATAACAATGAACACACTGCTTTATTACATTTTGAAGGAAAAGTGTGTTGACATTTTGTATTTTCAACATACAGTGATATATGCAGCCATGAAATCAGAGATCCGCCCCTTGGCGTGTTGCTGCCTGTGTAGACACAGTGTAACACTGTGAGAGTGCTGATAAACGAGAGTCACCACTGGGTGCAGTTCCCCACAGCATGAATAAGGTAATGAGATCAAGCCTTGATTTATTCCCATGTGAATGTGAGGCACAGGCATTTGTACAGGTGAGTCCACCGCAAATGCGAGGCTGCTATGCTGAGACCTGTCAGCTGGCCTCCATCATCTCCTGTATGCCCTCCTATCTCACAGATGTGTCATGTCATTCACTAATGGAAGCCTGAGGGCCCACAATAGCACACTACAGGCTTTTACTGCTCGCACTGTGCTACCGGGGAAGTCAAGGTCACTTCAGCTTTATAGTGATTCACTTGTCATGTTCTTGTGTGTTGATTTGCGAACTGTGTGGAAAGACGGTTTGTGTATGTGTGTCTAAGACCGAGGTGCGTGGGAACGGTCACCTTTTGCTTTTCATGCTGAATATCTAATTTTTCACATGATTTTAAAGATTAAAAGGCTTTTAAAGGAGCGTTGTGACATTCCCAAATTCTCTGATTTTGTTTATCTCGCCATTATTGATTCACAGTATCAATGCAGTTACAAATATCGAAGAAGCTAAACAAAGGAGACCACTTTAAAAAATGGTTATCACGGTAATGTCAGCACTCCACTCAAAGTCTTATCACCTGAGCTGGAGTCTTGATCTTGGGGTCATTGATGCCAAAATGCTATTGGTTACATTTATCAGACGCTTTTATCCAAAGCGACTTACATTACATTCAAGTTACAGTTTTACATTTTATCAGCTCTTGCTTTCCCTGGGAATCGAACCCATGATCTTGGCGTTGCTAGCGCCATGCTCTACCATTTGAGCTACAGGAAAGCTGGTTACGGTGTGTGTCGTCACTGGACACAACTCATTTATTTAAATAGGGTTTTGAAGGGTCTAGGTCTGGATTTGATGTTCCACGGTTATATTCTGTCAAAATACATTAATGTCTTTGATTTAATAAAGCCAAAATCCATGAGTATGAGAAAAATACATGAGAAAAACAGCCCCTTCTGAAAAAGTAGTGCACTTAATTGTATGGAATGTGCACTTATAGTGTATTTCAGATCATAAAAGTAAATTTTTAAAAAACTACTTGCAAAAAATATTATTGAAATAAAAGGCCACTTTTAAAGAGAATACACTTTCAAGACTATGTTTATTAACAGTTTTACAAAGTGCACTTTGTAAATGTCAAATTAAAAGTTTTACTTTAAAGTAAATATTTTAAACCATGTTTTAATATTCTCATCTTATTTTAAAGAAGTATACATTTTTATGTTGACTAAAATACTATAGCACATATAAAGTGCTTGATTGTGATTTTACGGTGTGTTATTTAATATTACACTTGAAGTTTATATATTTTAAAGGTACTAAATTGCAATTTCATTATTATGAATGTGTAATTACAAACATTTAAATCCATGACACGTTTCAGCAGAAATTATCATAAATTTATTCAGCAGTTCACTTTAATCATATTTCAAATACAACAGAAGTAATTGTAAAATTATTTTAAAGGCGTAATTAAGTAGGTCAAAAACAAACTCTTAAGTTCCACTAGTTGCATTTAATATCAATTTAAACTATGATTCATTTTCATTTAATTAATTAAGTGCCTGAAAACATTACCTTCAGTTCACTTTTTTTTCTCCATAATAAGTACTTTTTATAGAACCAGTAGATTCTACTTCTAACCAGTAGAAGTAGATTTTATAGAACCAGGATCTACTAATGTGGGGCTGAAAATAATTGACTCACTGATATTCTAGCAGCATCAACATCAATGGTTTGATTCTCAGAGGAAAGCACAAACTGATAAACATATATAAATTGAATGCAACGTAAAGCGTTCTTCATCCTTTGATAAATGATTTGTTTATCATCTTTTAGAAGTGGTAGTTACTTGCTTTTCAGTGCAAAATATTCTCTATGACCCTGTTTAAAATGTGCCAGCTGAATTTTAATATAATAAAGAAATGTAAAAAAAAAAAAAGTCCTTCATTCTGTTAGGATTGCGTATTAATTTAATGATTTATTAATTTAGATACCAAATGAATGTATTTAGGAAGTTGGTCATTCAAAACCTTGGCAGATTTCGTTGTTATTTCACACACCAAAAAAAGTCATTAACGAACAACCAACATTAAACAACAACGAGTCAACATAGTTTACATAGACATACAAAATGTGCAGTCGGGACTAGAAAACTTGTCCCCTGTCCCAAACTCCATTGTGCTGACACTGTTCTGTGCTTAAGTTGAATAAACGTCCCCCAAGTCGTCATTATCTCAGGCTTGCTTGTGATAAAATAAAGCAGCCCATATAGACTGGTTCAAATGTGACGTCTCTTGTGGGTTATACAAGCCAGACATTTAGCGAATGTATTTATGCGAGCACACAAAACAATTCCCAAGGGACTGTTTTGCAAGCCAATCCACAGTCGTCCTGAGGGGACACAGACTCAACACTGTTCTCTGTTGAGCTGCTAATCACGGGACACTGTCTAATAATTGACTCGGCACAGAAGGAGGGGTGGCCCGGGCCACCCTGAGGCTTATAAGCTCACTGCTAACAAACACAGCCTGTCATCTCTTTCTTCAGCTCATGGAAAGTTAAAATGAGCAGACAAATTGGCGTTTTCACGCAGTCCCCTAATGACGCACTCATAAACGCACTTATTATGTTACATTTGGGATTCTCTTTGGTCGGAAGGCTGCTGTGATCAGCAGAGACTGCTTAACTCGAGAAGACATGGGACAGAGCTGCAGTGGAATGTCTGGCCCTGGTCCTGAGTGCAGGGAAAGCTGTGGGGACAACTGTCACCGGGATGAGCCCTGTGTGGACCGCTGCTGTAACCTGTGCTGTCAGTTCTGTCTGGACGGCTGCTGTCTCATCTGCCCAGACGACTGCAGCTACACGCTGTGTTACACGTGCACCACGATTGCCGACTCCTGCGCTGCCGTTCTGACCACTGAGCAGCCCAGATCTACACAGAAACCAAGAGAAGGTAGGTGGAGTAACAAATGAGTAGTGCACATGTGTTAGGTCCACCATTAGTATATTAACTAGTACATTGCTGTGGCTCCAATGTTTTGATGGCATATTCCATGAAACCAAGCTATTGGTAACACTTAACATTATTTATTTACATTATCACCCATGTGAAGAAGAAATGCACTTTATTGTATTGAATGTGCACTTGTACTGTACTTCAGATCTTAAAAGTACATGAAAACTGTACTTGCAGATAATATAAATCAATTAAATAAAAGCTACAGAAGTGTACTTATGATTTCTGAGAGTATGATTTCATTATGTTTCTTTTAAAAAGCGCACTTTATAATAATGTCAAATTACAAGTTACTTTAAAGCACATTTTAAATTATTGTTTTAATAATCTTTTTTCATACTTTAAAGGAGTACACTTATTTTGATGTGTTGCCCAACATAAAGCAAATGCAAAGTATTTGATTGTAATTTTAACTGTGGTGTATTATTTGAAATTATCTGTAAAAGTGAATATGTTATAAATTTGGTAACAATTATTTTTATAGTCCACTTTAGACAATAAGTAACCTTGCAAGTGCATGTCAACTTATTCTTCTATTCTTCTAACCCTAAAATAAGAGTTTACTAATACTCTAATGAGAGTTTGTTGACATGTAGTTGCAAAGTTACTTATAGTTAGCAGAAGTAGCCTATTGAAAATAAAGTGGAACCATAAATCTGCTAAATTGCAACTTCATCGTTACTAATGTGTACAAGTTTCAATAGCAATGACATTAAAATATATCTTAGTTTACCATAAAAGCTTGTCAGTACATTCAGCAGTACACTTTAACCTACGTATATAGCAATTGATCAAAAGTGCATGACAGAAGACATTTATGTTACCACAGAGAGAGAGAGAGAGAGAGAGAGAGAGACCGAATACATGTAGTTCTTCATCAAAGAATTCATAAAAAAGCACAGCCACTATCTATATATATAAGACTTATTACGATTTTACGAAATGTTTATTTTTTTGCCCATAGGTTCTCATTTGGAAGAAGGCCAGTGATTTAGATCATCTGATGAATGTAAACTAATGGGCTGGATGAAGACCTGATTCCTACTTCATGAGGCCATTCTCTGTATAGCAAGAGACTGAAAAACATGAAGGAAGTTCATTGAAAGTGCATTTGTAGATCAGTTGCTACCTCTGTAATTGAGCCTATGCTATATTGTGTATACACTGTATTGTACACTACTGTATATATTTAAGCACCAAATACAACTGATTCTGTTAACTACACAAGTATCCTCTGTTAAATGTATCTAGAGGATCTATTCAAATGTGAATCCCCTTGAGCAATCATGCAAAATAAAAAAGGCTTTGCTTGACGTGGTATGCGCCAGAATGACTGACTCTCAGAGGACAGGCAGGAAAAACTTGATTTGCACACCCTGTGGAACACGCCGTCACAGAGGTACGGTATTTATATTTAGGAGTCCACCCAGGCGTACGTCAGATCAGTCCTGTCAACATCACGAGAAAGACAACTTGGGTACATTTGAAAGAACTTACTGAAATTGACTTTTTACGGTGACTTTTAAAAGGTGAAAAGAGGACAGGAGATACAAAGGAGGTAAACAAGATCATCTGAGAAGCTGAGAATGTCGTTTCTATGCTCTTTTCTCCTTTTGTGGCAGTGCAGTGATTGAGGATTTTAATTTCTTCTCAATTTCAAGAAAAAAAAACAGAAGTGGGACTGAAGAAGAGAGGAAGATTAAAGAAAAAAGAAGACTCTAAACGTCTGAAGGCGCTTGACAAAGGTACATTGAATTGAAAAGGCAGTTCTCTGGTAATTTGAGTAATCTGAAACATATCCATCGCTTGCAGCCTTGTCCTTGGGTAAATTATTTGATTGGAACTGATCTTTTGGTGTGAAAAGTTTAGTGTAATAATAAAAGCGTCCTACGTTCTATTTCTTTAGGAGCTTTAAGCTGTGAGTCTGTGAAAGAGGAACAGATGACTAGGAGGAACTCAATGCTTGTTTTGAATGATTTTGCTGGCATTTCGCCCTTGAGCTCAGCTATAGAAGGGTTGAGCTTCATACTGACACATTCATCTCACAACTATGTTACGCGTTGCACCCATTTAAGTCATCACTGAATGCCAAATGTAAAAAACAACAGAGCACCGTCACATTTTTAGCTAATGGTCACTAAAGTTTCAAAACAACACTCTGACTTGTGCATTCTCTGTGTCAACAGATAAAGCTTACCTGATCCATAGAGCATTGATTTATTTCCATATCAGTTTAATGACACTGAAAGGCTGTTCTCAGATACTGGAACATAATTACAATCGATTGATTCTCCGCATACGTGAGTGACGGCGTAACTGTCTCATTCTCCCTTAGGCCTGATCTAGGAGACCAGCCATGGAGGGGGATTACAAGAGACCACCACCATCCTATGATGAAGTTATTACCGAGCAGCACACAAGCAACACTAGTCAGAGCCGCTCCGCTGATAACAGGCAGGGCAGCTGCTGCAGATGTTGCATGAGCACCAAGAACTGTCTGATGAGTCCGGAGTGCGGCCGAGCTCTTAACATCGCCAGCGTGGTTGCCATGTGTGGCATGTGTATTCGAATGTTTGTCTGTAAGTACCCAGAATTACTCATTTATGTCTTTACACTACCATTCAAAAGTTTGGGAATTTTTTGAAAAAAAAAAAAACTTTTATTCAGCAAGAACACATTAAATTGATTAAAAGTGACAGTAAAGACATTTCAAAATGTTGCAAACGATTTGGGTAACACTTTATTTAAAGATGTCCTTGTTACATATGTTACTTACTAATAACAATAAATGATGCATAATTACTTGCAAGTAACCCTAACGAAACCCTAATCCTAACCCTACACTGTAAAAAAATCCAACTTTCGAAAAGTTCTACTAACCAATGTAAAAAAGTAGCCTGAACAAATCATTTTTTTGTAGGAGAAGTCAGTTTAATTTTTTGTGTGAACTGAACAAAAATACTCTAAACATGTCGCTAGCAAAAGTTGTTTTGTTTACTTTACTTAGATACTCAAGTATTTGTTCACAACATATCCAAATGTTCTCCCAACTTTTTAAATTGAGTCATCTGAACAAACATTGAACATTGCACAAGTTCCCAGCATGCATTGCAGCTTGAAAACATTTTATGTTAATTATTATTAAAATATTATCATTGTTTAAAATTTTACTGGCTTAATTTATGTTGCTGCTGCTGTTGTCACTGTCAGTTAGCTGTCATGTGGATCAGAGTTCATATTTTTACTGATTTAAAATTTGTTGTTTCTCACCATGGTTGAGAATCGTGTGCTGAGGTACTGTATATGTGCATCTCATTGCAACTTGTTTAATACATTTGTATATTAGCATAAATATTTGCCTTTAGTTTTAAGAGGCAAATACTACCCATATTATGTAGAAGACTTTGAAAATGAACAAATCTAAAAGAAAGAGGATTGTTAAAACAGATTAGCATTGCTAAATGCTAAAACATCTTTTAACACGGAGTAGACTGACTTTTATTCATTAGATGAACTAAAGTTTTTAAGTTGTCGGTTGCTAGTTGGGTTAAATTAAAAAGGTGATTGTGATAGGTTGCCTTATTTTTTTGAGTTAGGTCAACTTTTTTTTTTTACAGTGTAACAATACAGTAAGTACATGTAGTTAATTAATATTATTCAGTACTTAAATGTATAATTGCATTGTAACAAGGACACCTTAAAATAAAGTGTAACCGAGATTTGTTTTGAATTCTGTTTCATTCATTAAATAATCTTGTATTAAGTAATACAAATAATCTTGCATAAAATGTATCACGGTTTCCACACCGATAATAATAAGAAATGTTTCTTTAGCAGCATATCAGCATATTAGAATGATTTCTGAAGGATCATGTGACACTGAAAACTGGAATAATGATGCTGAGTATTCAGCTTTATCATCACAGGAATAATTTATGTTTGAAAATATATTCAAATAGAAAACCTTTATTTTAATTTCTGACAATATTACAGCATTTTTTTGATCAAATAAATGTAGTCTCAGTCAGCATAAAATACCTTTTTTTATTTAAAATAAATGCAGACCCCTTTTGCTTGGTAAATACGAGGCATTTGGCTGAAGAGGCAAGACAGGCAGTAGCTTCTCAAAATAAATCAAATAATAACTGAGTAAATAAGTAAAAAAAAATGTTAGATGAGTGTGTGTGTGTGTGTGTGTGTGTGTGTGTGTGTAAACATGATTAAAGTAGAACTGCAACAGGAATTTATATTAGACTACGTTTATTTCAAAAGCCCATCACGTACATCTTGTTAACATAGCAAACATAGCACTTCTGTTACACAGCTCTTATATTATTATATTACAGCTTCACTGTTATTTCAGATTATGTGAAGGTGACTTGCTGAAATTTGTCATCCACTTACTGTTTTTCTTTCTTTTTCAGAACACAGTGTCCTGTGGACCATCTACTCCAGATCACGCATCCAGTGGTGGCCTTCTCAAATTAAAAAGGAAACAAAGACATTTGCTCTGTTCCAAAACCTAGTGATCTGCAACATTTATAAGCTTACCCCAATACGAATCCCAATGCTGCTCCTTATAGGATGCAGCACTGCATTTATCATTCACGGATAAGGTAATCCCAGAACGAACTGACAAAAATTTCCATTTGAAATAGGAAATGTCAATTGCAAAGTATAACTTATAAATACAAAGTATATTTAATTCAGTACTGACAAATATAATTGAAAAACTCTGCCAAGTCATACGATCTAGTCTCCTGTGTGATTCATGGGCCTCATTCATGAAAAAGTAGCGCAATAAATTCATAAATTGTTTGTAAAGTCATTGCTGTATTAAGTGTGGCATTTTATTAAATTGGCATGAATGGCCACTTAAGGTGCGGTCACATTTATCATTGTTAGATGAAACAGACGAGTAATTTCAATAGGGATCCAAGTTATAAGGAATTTATTAGAGAGCAAAATATTCCCCCAGGCAGATTTCAGTTAAAGTTGGTAACACAAATTCATTGTGTTGACCAACAGAAAGCTGTTTGGTTTGAAAGTGAATTCTGTTTGAGTTGTGCTTCATATATCGCTCCACTATTGACAACAGGCAATAACAATGGACCTTTTTTGTCTGCAAAATTTCGCTAATGTGACTGCACCTTCACTATGTAATTCCATTTTGATAGACAGTAGTGTTAAATACTAATATTTTCTCTCTAATCCAAGTAATATTTGTTTATATAGATCTTTATACAATATACGTTGCACAATACTAAACAGGAATGAAACAGAATCAGTGATGCAAACTTCAAAAAACATGAGGCAATCCAAATTTTGCTGTAAAGCAGCTCTAACAAGACACCCCAGAACCTAAAATAGTTGCAGTCATTGGGAAATGTTAATTAAGCTCATAATTCTTTATTTTTAATTTCATAAATTGGAGCCAGACATGTAATTGGATGTGGCATCCACCTTAATTATGTATCAGGCTATCAAAACTTTGCATTTATCATTAACACTTCTTCTAAAACTTCTTGTGCGAAAATCTAATTTATAATACTGAATAATGTTTTAAATGATGTGCACCAGACAGACCAAGGCTAATATATCACAATGCTAGATTATTTTCCAAATTGTAATGGATTTTTTTTTCTTTAAGACTGTAAAATATTAAACCTGTAGACTGAGAGTGTGTAAATAAGGATCTTCTCCACTGTGGATATAAAGCCATCTGTCTTATAGTGGTACGTAAACAAAAAGCCTTACTTTAATACAGCTGGAGTGTTTTACCTTCAGGAGTAAATATTCATCCAGCTAAAAATAGATGAACTCTACACTCAAATATGTAAAATAATAAAGATATCTGACATTAGCAAATAAGGATGAATATGGAGTCTTTATTTTTTGCCATTTTTAATAGCATTTGCAGCATAATCAGATGATAATTGTCTCAAAGGGGAAAAAAGTGTTTTTTAATATTTTTTAATCATTAAGAGAGAATAATTTATGATGGCCATTTGAGATTAAGATGACATGGTTGCTGCACTGAATTTTTTTATCTCCTAATTATACCCTGAATATTTGGTGTGTCAAGAATCAAAGGTCAAGCATTTCTCTGGGGCTTATAATTATTCAGGTTTTCTCTGGTTCTCTCGCTCACTGGCCCATTTTTCAACGCACGAGCAACAACACAAGATGTAATCAGTCTGAAGGATCCAAGTACAGTGTTTTAGTCCATGTTCCAAATCACAAACATAATATTGGAATCAGAATCCATCAGAGTAATGAAGGTAATCCAATACCATAATCAAAACACACAGGCAGATATTCAGTGAACAACGGAACAAATCACAGATACAAACCCCTCCGAATGAAATACACATGAGAGCCTTGAACAAAAAGAACAGATGGTTTTATGTATGCTGAACACAGCATGGCACATCTGTAACAACACAAAGGAGCGAAACAGTAGCTTGTGCAGTACATACTGCCTACTGTAATATTTATAGAATGTGAAACAGAAACATTTTAAACACTCATTACATGGCATGTTTTGATTATAGCCAACAATGAGGCAGAGCAACATGTGTGTAACACCAATCTTTAAACTCAAAGATGACCATTTCTTAGCTTTACATGCTTGAGACCGTATAAGAGAAGCAAAAATGCTGGTAAATAATTTTTTTATTGTTTTGGATTTGTTATTGTCCAATGTCAGATATTGTCTAAGTTAATAAATTCTTTACCTTCACTCTGTGTGTGATTTTTGATTCTCTCTGTCTGGCAGAGGTGAGTGGAAGGTGATTCTACACATTGTCATGACCTGTCAATCACTGCATCTATTCCCAATCAGGCAGTATTGGGCAACACTTTGAGTTCTCTGGAAAGTGGAAAAAGTGCACACACAAGATCTATGAATTTCAATTGCTAATATATTATTACTCAGTTCCACAGCCGGTGGTGGGTATTGATTTCAAGATGGAGTCTCGGCAGATCAGTGCATATGAATGAAGTGTGACTGCTAGGCTGGATTGATAGTCTTCTATAAACAGTGTTATATTCTTGAAGCCCTGGATGACACATCAAACAACTGCCCTTGTGATACATGCCCTCAAAAAATGTAGAAGTACTTTAATAATGTGCCCTCAAAAAGTATTTGGAAATAAAACTTAAAATGTATGAATGGCACTGATTTGAAACAGGGGCACGGCTAGACCTGCCAACATTTCCAGGTTTATGTTACACAGAGATATACTGTGACCCAGCTAAATTATTCCATGTCAATTAAGCTCTGAATCTTTTTTAAATCTGTTATATTTGCTCAAAAGAGGCTGGTACATTTGACTTTTTATTTATTTTAATCATTATTCACTATTATGCCTAACAGATGCTCTTTTGAAGTTAATAAAGCATAAATTAATTTTGCTTTATTAACTGATATTGGTGTAAAACAAAAGAAACATCAGAGGCCTTTACAGTATATTATACATAAAATGAAAGTAGAAAAAAAGGAAGGAAGGAAGAAAGAAAGACTCACTGATCTTAGCTGAGAACATTAACAGGAAAGTTCTAAACCAAAAAATAAATAAAATAAAGTAAAAAAAATAATAATTATAGAACTCATTTTAATTATAGAACTGCTTTTCAGTTACACTCATTAAATGCGTGTCTGTAAATAGCTATTGTTTTTAATGCAGTTTTTTTTTTTTATTCCTTTTTGTCATAAATTGGAAGCGGTTAATGTGGTCCCTGTCTTGTTTAATGAATGTACCTAATTAAAACAGTTCTTCTGGTATGTGTGATTTCTAAAATGTTGCTACACATCCTCAAGATGAACTGAATGCAGTAAAGGATAGTTTCACACAAAACTGTCATCATTTACTCATTCACATCGCTCCAAAAACTGTTGACTTTCTTTTATCTGCTAAACACAAACAAGGATATTTGAAGAATGTTGATAACTAAACCGTTTTGTTACCAATGACTTCCATTATAGACAAAATAGAACTGAGAAACTTCTTAAATTATCGCTATTTGCGCTCCACAGAAGAAATAATGAAATATAGGGTGTGTAAATGATGAGTCAATTGTTTTTTTGTTGTTGTTTTTTTTATGGGTGATTATCCCTTTAAGACTGAATGCACTACATTTTGAAAGGAAATAAGGTAACACTTTATTTTAAGGTGTCATAATACATAGTAATTACCTAATTAAGTACTTAGTAGTAGCCGTTGTACTTACATGAAACAAAATGTACTTACCATGTAACTAAGTTATGGAACAGCCTGTACTTACAGTTTGTAATTATGTATATGTAATAGTACTGTTACACATATGTAACAGACCGAGTCTGTTACACAGCTACTAGTACACTTAAGTACAATCTTGATACACTTTATTTTAAGTAGCTTATGCCTTTGTAATATTCTGTAATTTTAATGTAACTTGAAAGGTATTACATGTATTTAAGCTGTGTACTGGGTTAAATCAAATAAGGTGCAGCTGGATAAGGTGTACAGTATTGATACACATGAAGTACACTTAAGTACAATCTTGATACAGCTTATGTCTGTGTACTTACATATCACGTGCAACACATATGTAATAATCTTTTGGTTACATAAGTAGCTGTGAAACAGACTCGGTCTGTTACATATGTGTAACAGTAGTTGCCTATTACATCTACATAATTACAAACTGTAAGTACAGGCTGTTCCATAACTTAGTTACATGGTAAGTACATTTTGTTTTGGTGTAAGTACTACTACTAAGGCTACTACTAAGTACTTAACTAGGTAATTACTCTGTATTATGGACACCTTAAAGTAAAGTGTTACTGGATATAAATATTTAGGCTATACGGAGCGGTTCAATTTATAGTCCTAAAACCTGGAAGAGAATTTGCATTTTCAAGCCATGGGTTCCCTCAGGAATTTTGTTATGGGATTTTAATATAGTCGTTATTTCTTGATTTATAACTAAAATACGGTCTGTGGTTACCATGACTTTGAGACTATCATGTTTTGTTCTACAACAGACGTTACCAACAGTCATGCCTCAAACATACATTTTGAAGCAATTGCATGCTTAAAAAAACTAAAGTTGTCAATAAGTTGCTAAATCAGGATTGTGAACAGAAAAGGGATTCACTAATGTTGTTTAGCGCATTCAGTAGAATGGTAACAGCCCACTTCAAGCACTAGCTAATTTTAGGGCTTCTATTACATGTGCAACATTCAACAAAAAATGAGTTTACCTGTACTGATGTATAAAAAAACAGAATAATGCTATGTTAATGCAGTTGGCATTGTGTTTCGAATTGCTGCAGTGCACACATAAAAAAAGAAGGAACAAAAATATCCAACAGCTTTTTCAAAAAACTGAAAATAAGATTGCTATGGGGGGAAAACATTGAGGTAGGGCCTAGTGACACTCCTGCATTATACAACAAAACATCAGACCAAGCAGCAATCATTTTAAAGACAGACCTTTTTCAGGCACTGTTTTTCAAGCAAAACATTTTTAGGGAATAAAAAATGGTTTTGAATTATAAAACAGTATACATATTGTTGAAAACTTATATTGTTGCCCTTTGGCCACTTACACGCTTCAGTTAAATTCAGTTGTCAGTTTTAGAGCTCAAACCTGTGTTCTGCACACACAGTTCAGTAATTTACAGAAATTAAAAGCACATTCTAATTAACTCCTGAAAAATTCAGGTAGCGACAACCGCATTTACAATAATTCTACCCAGAGCGTATGGAATTGAACTGAACATGTAAACACATATCAGAGATGTGGCACTCTTCTGTACGTGCAGTGCAAGAAATCACAGTGAACGAGTTACATGGCTTGAGTCATTCATTTGTGTTGACATAATTGCTAGAAAAAGAAAAAAAACTCCAAACAAGAATTAGACAACAATAATCCTGAATAAATCCAATTGCTTTATATTGGAAACTGGACCAGAATATCGCTACTGTCCTCCAAAATTACCTGTCCCTTTTAATTCCTGTCCCTATTAATTCCATACACTGGATCGCTTTATGAGCCAAGCACAAACAACAAGCCCAAAGACGCTTATAATGAGTGGACATGGCAACAAATCAAACAGCGCTCTGCTGCAGCAGCCGTCCAAGCATATAAACAAAACATGACGCCTCTGTCGACGGTGGCTTAGTTAAAATCTGAAAATCATCAACACACCAGTTGCTCTGAAAGTCATTGCAAAACACGGGTAATAACATTAAAGCTATTTCTTAGAAAATCTTAGAAGTCATTTGTTTGCAGATGCCACTTAGTTTAATATTTTGCTGTCTAATCAAATGACATTCATACATTCATACATAAGTGTGGCTCAAGTACTTTTTTGGGCCACCTACAGTACTTCAAAGAACACCATGATATTACCATGATGGTTTTCCCATGTCATATTATATGGCAAATCCATGGTACTTTTCTGTGAAAAGGTCTTCTGCGGATGTCAGAGGGTGGTTTTTAAGCCTGGGGTGTGATTACATTCCCCTCGGAGAGCTGTGTGTGATTAGAGCTCATACCTGACAGCGTCGCAGTAATTTGCTGTCATTTGAGGGGATGATAGGTCTGATTCACTGATAGGTAACGCCATCTGACGAGGATGGACAGAGCACTCCTAATCCATCCGTTCTATACACATCAGACAGGCTTCACATGTTGGACATGCAAAGCTAATCGAGTAGTAATTCCATACAGGAAAAAGAAACCCAGAGGGGCAAATTCACTAAAAATCAAAGGAATATTCCAGGTTCAGTACAAGTTCAACTCAATCTACTCTCATTTTTGTCTCATCCCTTCTTTTCTTAAATAAGAGGTTACAATACAGCACTTACAATGGAAATGAGTTTGGCCAGCATAAATAACAGAACACAGTAATAATACTGTTTCAATAGTAAAGCCACAATATGTCAACAGCGTGTATGTGTGTTAACTAGGGTTAGGTATTGTTTGGATTTTATCCATTCCAATTTCGATTCTGCTTATCGGTTCCAATTCTTATAGATTCTCAGTTTTGATTCTAATGTAGTAAAAAAATAAAAAAATAAAAAATGAAACATTAAGACATCAAACATATTTATTCAGTTGTTTTTTTTTTTGTTTTTTGCAAAACATGCAGCTGAATTAAATAAATAAATAAATAAAGTTGTATGTAAAATTATATTCACGTTGTTATGACAGCTGACTAAAATGACCATAAAACTGACAAGAACAACTTTACAGCTCAAATAATGCACAAATTTTAACAGAAAAAATATTGTAAATGACTTCTTAAAGTGACAAGTTTCATAAACTATAAGCTTAAAATGGAAATTAATGGGCCAGTCCATAAATGTCCAAAAAAAGTTCCAATTATAAAATCCACAATATGTAATCAAAATGTGCATTAACATGGTTTTAGTGTGGCAAAATTAAAATAAATAATAAAAGCTTTCCATCATTTTCTATGTAAAATTATACTTCATTTTACAACTCTTTTACCTTAAATGACCATAAAACTGACAAAAACAACTTGAAGTACAGCTGAAGTAATACTCAACTTTTTAATAATTGTAATAATGTGAGTGATTTTATACAATTATAAGTTTCACATTTCTGCATTTAAACCTTCTAAAAACCAGACACATTCATTTCCATTGAAAGCACCAGCTTCACTGTAGCCTCCAAAAAAAGAAGAAGAAAAAGTGGGACAAAATTATTGGTTAGTGACAGCAGGTTCCAGGTGGTTAGTGAATAAGACTTTTTTTTTCACTGAAATATGGCTTGCAAAAGTGCCACAACTGTTTAGTCACCCCAGTCATTGTTTCCCTGCCTTATTTTCAAGGACGCCTGTGAAAAATAGAGCTTAAAAAACTCCCTACAGTGGAAGACAAAATTCCTGGACTTGCTGATGGTGCGCTGGTTCGTCCTCCTGTAGACACCGAGGCAGGGGTTTGAGCTATTGTTGAAATTGGGTTTTATTTTTGTCTCCTCTCAGCCACTTCCATCTTATCCAGCTCCCCAGCCCTCCCACTCCATTTCCATCGTGCTGGGTGAAAATTGGAATGAAATAAAGATGTGAGCAACGGATGGAGACAAACCAGTGAGTGAAGAGAAAGAGAGCGAGAGGAAAGGGAATGAGACGGAGATGAAAGAGAGGACATGAAAGCAATATGTAGATTCAAAATACAGATCTTTACTCAACTGTTTCACTCCACTCCTAAAAAGCAATAAGATGTCAGGAAAGCCATTATAGGCAGCTTTTTATACCGCACTTTGTAAGTGTATTACATTCACGACAAAACGACCTTGTGTTAACTGTGTCTGTGAAAAACTGCCATTAGTATTGAGGCTAAAACACTAAATGATTAAAATCATTTAAATGCAAATGTAATACACATGCATGAACCCAGTCATTTTATTGCTGGAGGTCACTGAGTTCTGTATTATTGGTTATAGTGGACGTTCATACCGCTTGTGCGTAATGTTATTTGAGGACTGCACAATTGGCCATCAAAGGGTTGAGAATGGAAATACAAATCGATGTCAGAAATTGCCAACTCTGCTGAAAATAAATGACTTCTAGTCATGCAAATCAATTAAAAGGATTAAACTTCGACACCTCTGTGATTTTGAGGGCCGCTCTTAACTCTAAAACTGCATACTTGAAACTAAAACGAGCAACCATGCAGTACGATCCCACATTGCTTTACAGTCTTCCAATGAACGTGTCTTTAGAGAAGCACCTGTCTTAACAACAGCTTATGAAAATCAAGGGCATGCATTAGCATGCATATTCAGTGCAACGAAATCAGTGCGGCGGGAAAAGGAGAAGACAAAATCAATGCGAGAAAAATACCCCAATAGCTGGCAAAGGAGGTTTGCACTCAATGTGGCGCATTAAAAATGCATCGCAAGACAGCCCATTAAACTGTGATGAAAGAAATCACACCCTGGCCTTCCTCCAAACCCATTAACTCAGAGGTCTGGTCCACAAGACAGTGTAGTAATTGACTAATAGTTAGAGGTAAATAGCAGGTAAATCATCGGGTCTAGGGATTAGAAATGATGATGGCACGCTTCGTTCCAACAGGCTGAGGAGGTTTACTAATAAAACTATATTTCTGAGAGTGGTCCCACTAGGAGGTAGCGAGTAATTAATTTTCATCCTCTTCAAATTAATCATCTAAGTCATTACATTTATCAAGCCTTGTTCATTCGATATTTTTTTCCAGCTGAAAATATTATGGTTTCTGTGCTTCATCCATAAAGGGAGTGTGAAAATGAGGAACAGTGTATCATTTAAATGACTTGTTTGTTCCAGCTAGAAACCGTGTAAAACCACTACTACATAGGCTACCCTATGCATCTCATGTCTGTGCTAAAGCAGAGCCAATTCAACTTTCAAGAAAAAATCAGGCTCTAACAGTCATATGATATGGTTTATGCCAAGTTAGCTCATATTAGTATGATGATTAATGATCACAATCCATCAAACTTTCCCTGAAACTACTGTAGCGCTTTTTATAACATGTTAAGGTAAAGAGGAACAGTAATGAAAACAGATTCTCACAAATAATTAAGTGAAATTTTGTAATGTATTTTTTTTCTTACCATCCAATCATCATGTAAAAACACAATCAAGTTTTTATAGGTGATTTATATTCTTTATAGTGTCTTGTTTAAGAGGAGCAGTCTCATTTGTCTTGTTTTCATGTATACGCTGAGATCAGCTAGATGTTGAAACTTGATCACGTCCACTATGGAGAGCTCAGGAAAACGAAAACGTATTCAAAATGGCAAATACTAAAGACTGGAAATTGTTAATGACTGTTTCATTTGATGGTTTCCTGATAGTTCAAGGGCAAGGCAGGTCAATCATAAAACATATTTTCCCTGGTTTCGCTTATACTAACCAACAAATAATTCTGAAAAAATGGAGGAAATCATGCATAGACTCTGTGGTTAGAATATCTGCACCTCCAGTAAATACAGAACCTCAAAGCAATACAGAATACACATTTGTGCCTAGCTACTTTTCTGATAAATGCCTCAAAACAAAACTCAAGAAAAAAGATACCCAAGGCAAATCCAGTGATTAATGGAATGCATCAAACCAGCACTTTGTAAACATGTCTTTATTTCCAGGCGGACAAATATAAAAAAAAAAAAATTTTTTTTTTAAAAAGTGCATTTACTCCCAGAAGAAAATCAGCCAATCAGATTGAACCATGAGACAATGGATAAGTCTGAGCGAATTACCGCGGTCCGCCTAAGTGAACCTATTCAAACGGCTCATCGATGATGTGTTACTCGGCCAGAGGAATAATACATCTGCAAATTACATATTGATCATGTGTCAGTGCAAATTTGATTGCTGACTTATAATGTAATAATGCATTTAATGTCAATATGTTTGGCAAAGTGAGTAAAAGATGCATGTCATCTGCCAGATGTTCTCAATAGATGAGCAGATTAACATAATGAGCTTTTTCACAATGTGACAGTATCAGAGCCAAACAGTCTTGAGGACAGCCATTGCATATTGGCACAAACAGACTCATTTTGTTGCACGCCCTGTGAAAACGATTATTTGTGAAGTAGGTTGCAGCGTAACCCAAACCTAGTGTGTCGGGAAGCACATTGCACTAATGGGCTGTATCATGCAGACATTTGCGTTTGGGTATTCTGAAACAAGGTTCTTCACCACGTTCACCAGTGCAGATGAAAGCAGGAGGCTTGATTATTAGCCCATGCCGCAGCCAGAGAGCAAATCCAAGAGGCTGCTTTCGAGTTATTCCACGAGGGAAACCTTATCTTCTCTGCTTTCCACTCCACTAAACTCCCCTCTTCCTCCTCAGCTGGGCACCGCTCTTCTTTTGGCTTGAACCGGTGGGGTGGTGGTGTAAGGTGCAATGCTGCTGGTTGTGTACGGTTTCGCAGCACGGGCCGTGCCGCTTTTCTGTTACAGTGATGAACGAGTGTGCCGATCCTCTGATAATTGCTCACTCAGGGGTACAGAGAGGTCCATTAATCAAAATGAGAGTGTTGCTCCAGGCCTAACCTTTCCATGGCACACTTTCACCTGACCACAACGACCCCTGGCAGCGACCACAATGACCCACAGATATCCTGACAGCGGCATATCAGGGGCTGCCCCTGACATCAAATCGACAGACAGCTGTCAAACCCTTATTACCAAGGTGAGAAGAAAATGATACGCACCATGTTCACACAGCATGGACAGGCTTGTTTTTCAGTTATTTAAACACTGAGAGGTAGGTTGTTGTGACGTGTGAGCAAAAGCGGGTGGTCCAGGAGCGATGAATGGGCCTTTCATGCGTGTGCCGAGGCCCTGATCGATTACTGCAATAATGTACTGGAGCTGTCCATCTGAAGGGGCTGTGAAATGGCTGTGTGAAAGTCTGTTCCACCATAATGGCTGCTGACAACCGATGCTTGCTTTGTCTCAGAGTAGCTTTGTAATCTCATTAAAGCTCCATTCGCTTTGTTTTTGCTCTCAGAGCTCGGGCTTTATTCCAACTCAACCCTGAATATGTTTGTTTGTATGCCTTACCTTATGTCTAAGTGCAAAACTTGCCAAGGCCTCTCTCTAGTTTATTGTCCAGCTCTGCTCCTGGAGGGCTATTGTCCTGCAGAGTTTGGCTCCAACCCTAATTAAACACACCTGAACCAGCTCATCAAGTTCTCCAGGATTACTGGAAACTTTCAGGCAGGTGTGCTGGAGCAGGTTGGCATTAAACTCTGCATGACGTTGATTCTTTAGGAGCAGGATTGGACACCCTTGACCTATATTGAAAAGACTAATATAACTACTTACCAGCATAATGTTGCATTTTGGGTGCTGGTTGAACACCTTCACCGGTAAAAATGTCGGTATACCATCTAGACTAGCAACACACCCCAACTAATCTCAAAGCCAGACATTTTTCCCTTGTGACCAACATATTTTAACTTTTTTGCTAATAAAGTCCATTCGGACGGTAATTGTTTCTCATGGGGGGGGGGTGTAAGCGATTTTCAGCATTTACAGGGGTTAGTTGGTGATTTTATAATACAGAATGCCGATGTTTTTCTCCCATCACCCTCGTAAAAATCCATGGCAAAATACCTACTGTTTTTGACAAACACCAAGGTTGTGTGGTAATTTAAGATTGTGAGGTTGCATTAACTTATTTCTCATAATCTCCACATTTTTAATGACATTCATCATTTTGAGATAAAAATCCAAGACAAAAAAAAACATTTCAACTATAGCATATCTATTTACCTATTTTTAAACAGGAGATTTAAATAATCAAATAATAAATAGGATATTATTAAATATGAATTTATTCTCATTCCAAGCATATGATGATTTTATTTACAGCAGACAATCATGCTGGCCTCATGAGCAGCACGTACCCAGGTTCGTAGGATCACAGAACTCGCTTCTCCACTATGAATAAATCACCATCCAAATCCAAGAGTTTTATCACTGAGGTGCCATGTAAATTTAATTTTACAGACATCCACATGAGAAAAAATTACCATCTGAATAGGGCTTTAGACAGGAAGAGACCCTCTGGTTTAGCCAGTTTTTGTGTTGGCTTAGAGAACAATGTATCCATTCGAAAGTTATACATCCTTGTTATTTCACAAAATTAAATATGCTGTCTTGGTACTACAACAAAGTGCCTCAAACCTTTGCCACTAACCATTGAAGATTCCAAATTCCAAGAATATTTCTATCTCAAAAGTGTTTATTTTATCGACCCATCTTCTTTTAAAAATCTTTAACAAGTTGCAGTTTTCCTCAGTGTATTGATGTACTGCCTGTTGAAAGATGGAAGTCTAGATTAATATAGCCTACAACTTTAACATCCCTGTCTTAAAACCAGTTACTGTTAATACAGTAAGACAGAGAAATTTTAGTAATGCTGATTTACTCAATGCTGATTGAGTTCTGTTTCTTGGAAGAGATTTTTGCATGCAGTGTGCATTAGTTGGTCAGTGAATGGACTGTGGGTGGTGTGCCATCTGAAACTGAGACTACACCAGAACAAACCAGCTGGGAACAACACAATTTTCATCAGAAACACTTATGCAGTTCTCTCTTTCTGTTTTGAAGCTGTAACTGGACTTGTCGCAAGGAGCTGATGACGGTTTAAAAACATATCGTGAAAACACAAGGTTACGGATGCTCTGAGGGATGGCACACCTCCTGCGCTTCCTGCCCTTGCCAGCTGTATTTGCATAAACTCTAAACTTTTACGCCAACAGAAGTCAGATCTTATTAAGCTGCGGAGATCATTCGCTACAAGTAAACGATGCGCTTCATGAACAGGCGTAAAGATGGGAAAAACAGGTGGTGGGTGGACAGGGGGATGTGAATTAAAATTTCAGTAGAAGTAGTCCCACAACCTTGACAGAACATGATGTGTTTTTAAGCATGCAAACCACACATTCAAGTGATTCCTGGCCATTAGACTTGTATAATTAATGAGGAACATTAGAATTATACATTAGACCAGTGGTTGTCAACTGGTTTTGCTTCAGGATGCACAACAACCAAAATCGCCTGTGCAAATCAGCGGGACACTTGTGGCTTCACTTCTGTGTGTCAGAGTTTTATCATTCACGTTTGATTTGTATATTATTTATTTGAATTATTAGCATGTAGCACTGTTTATCACTGCTGTCGCTATCACAACCCACCAGTTGAGATTGGAGGCTTAGACTATCGCCTCCAACCGATTACGGCCTCGCTCTACACCATCCACAACGTCCATAGTTCGCTTTTCATCTGGATTAATCGGACAATCTGCGATTGGCAGCTACTATGCCTGTTATCAGCACTCCACACTTGCTCAAACCCAAAGTGCCCTGCCAAAAAGTGTATCAGCTACATTGCAGTTCACACATTGGCCTTCAAGACCAAACGCGTGCCTACTGCTCATTGTAATAAAGTCTTGCTGAGTTTAGACAACTTTAGAAGAAATCACTGACGCCCATACTGGTAGCGGTGGGGGGCGGTCTGGGTTCTATCAATTTTCTTGCCTGAGATAAGTTAGCCTCAGAGTCTTTGGGGGGAAAACATTACCTTCTGCTCTCCCAAGCTCAAATTTGGTAGTTTCACTCTGTCTGGATTTCAGACTCTGTAGAGCTTTGTATTCACCCTATCTGCTGTATGATTGGAAAAAAAGGTAGACACCTCAGACACTCATCTTTCTACTGTCACACCACGCTGCACTCGCAAATGCGATGACACGGAGCACGCGAAGTTGCTGCAATTGCCGTGGTAAGGGACACGCTCTGGATATCTTCTTTGTCCTGTCATTCCGTCAGCCAGCCTGAATCTGTGACTTCTGCCACAAAGCAGAGAGGATTTCCCTTTAAGCACACTTCATCCCCGCCTCCCCTGCTCTCAAACTGATAGAATGAAGAATAGAAAAGGGAGAAAAAGGAAAAAAAAAATCAAGAGACCACCAGAGATGGACTGCAGAAAACCATTTTCAGTCCCTCTGGAATACCAATGATGGTTTCAGGTGGTATTTCAGGTGCCGTACAGTCGCAATGAATGCTTTGACTATGTCCATTCCCGTCTTGGCTTTATCTCTTCTTGCTGAATGCAGATTCAAAGAAGATGAAGGAAGAAGCAAATTGAACAGAAGTTGAAGCATGTGAGGAGAATGCACATTTTTCTCTCAGTGTGACTGGATGAGGTTGGAGGCGTGGCCTAGTAGTTTGTGCACATTTCATGCACATTAAGCCGTGGTGCTCATGTAAGTAATGTGATTTATTCCAGCTCAATGACCAAACAAAATAAACACATGAATCCTTATAGGTTCAACAACATTTTAGGCTAGTTTCTACAGATGTTTTTAACAAACAAACAAATAAATAATAATAATAATAATAACAATCTGTTATAAAAATGGTGGCTGTTGCCAAAAATTCACTACGAAAATACTGTGATAATCACACAGGAATGAAAAGAGTCTTTCTTTTTTTTTTGCTGAATTTATTATAGATTTTCACCTTAAACATTATATGGTAATACATACTTTTACTTCTTAAACATATTGTTTTGCAGTATCAGAGTAAAATTAGTATAGAGTAAAATTATTTTAAATTATTTTTTTTATATACTTTTTCCACTGTATATTAACACACCAATTAACAGTTCATATTTTTACATTTACATTTACATTTAGTCATTTGGCAGACGCTTTTATCCAAAGCGACTTACAATTGGGGAATACATAAAGCGATTCATCTTGAAGAGGCAATCAGACAGAGGAAGTGCTTGTAACACCAAGTCTCAGTCATTGTTCAAATAAGTACAAGCTAGCAAGGGAAGGAGAGAAAGATAAAGGGAAAGTTTTTTATTTTTTTTAGAACAAGTTTAGGATGAAGTCAAGTAGTGCCGAAAGAGATGAGTTTTCAGTTGTTGCTTGAAGATTGACAGGGATCCAGCATTCCGGATAGGGGTGGGGATTTTTAAAGTGTATCCAGACACACAAATTAATGAATGAATGAATAAATGAATGAATGATTTCATTTATATAGCGCTTTATTGTGTATGGCTGTACACCCAAAGCGCTTTACAATCATATGGGGGGGTCTCTCCTCAACCACCACCAGTGTGCTGCATCCACCTGGATGATGCAACGACAGCCACAGGACAACGTGCGCTCACCACACACCAGCTACAGGTGGAGAGGAGAGAGAGATAGAGCCAATCAAGTGGATGGGGATTATTAGGAGGCCATGATTGATAAGGGCCAGTGGAGGGAATTTGGCCAGGACACCGGGGTTACACTGACTTCTCTTTACGAGAAGTGCCATGGGATTTTTTATGACCACAGAGAGTCAGGACCTCGGTTTAACGTCTCATCCGAAAGACGGTGCTTTTTGACAGTATAGTGTCCCCGTCGCTATACTGGGGCATTAGGACCCACACAGACTGGCCTCACTAACACCTCTTCCAACAACAACCTAGTTTTCCCAGGAGGTCTCCCATCCAGGTACTGACCAGCTTCAACCCTGTTTAGCTTCAGTGGGCAACCAGTCTTGGGCTGCAGGGTGATATGGCTGTGGCAATGGCATCCAAACCGTTACATTATAGAAGGTCAAATGCTCCGACAGTTAATTATGTGTGGGCAACCTAGATTCGAATCCAACTTGCATCTTTTCTCGATCTTTTAAGGACTCTACATAATTAAAAGGAAAATGAAGAACAAACTATTGTGACATACTTTAAAATTAAGTTTTATAAAAAAAAAGTTGGGGAGGAGCTCATTCAGATAATCAACTAATTTAGCACAAATAATACTTAAATTACTAAAATAGTTTTAGTAAAACTTAATTACTATTATAGTAAATATATCTACAGCCAGCTTACCTCTGTCCAGTTTTTCAGGCATCCCTCATCCACCCCAGTTTCTCACTCCTATTTTATCACAGCTTGGGGATGTATGCAAATTTTCTGGGTTCAGGGATGTATTCCAAGCTCGGAGCCCTCCCCTCAGACAGCCCGCCAAGTATGCATACTATTCACTCAATCTGATTATGTGTAATAATCAAAGTACAATGCGCAATAAGGCAGAGGAAGTCCCGCCTTCTAAATAAAAGAACCAATCGCATCACCACAGCAGCTGCTAGAAGCTCCAGCTGCTATCCACCTTTTTTCTGAACATTATTTTAACATATTATTTTATTTTTTCACACACAGTATTTTAACAGCGTTTGACATAGAAGCGCAAAAGAAGTACTTTACAAGAATTCACAATAATTTTATTGCTGTTACTTTGGCAGCCATCAGCCGCACAGCTTAAACCTGCACACATTTTTATATTTAGTTACACTGAAAAAGTTTCAGTTTAATTAATTCAGTCAATCTTTTTACCCTGTTTTAACATGGATTTCTATGAAGACTGAAACACAGCATCCAAATGGAAGTTAGAATCCATTTTGGCGGCGTTCCTCGGTTACTCAGGAAAAGGTGGATAGGAACAGTCGGCATTCTGAGACGCATGCTTTGAACTGCACTTGCACATTGTTTGGTCAAGCCTGAAATATGAAATTTAATTGTAATCTTGGTGAACTGCTTTGGAGAATTTGATGTTTCCCCATTCAAAGAGATTAGAGCTGTACTTGCATGACTGAAATAGCTGCCGAAGAGGAGTTTCAAAGATGGCCGCCGAGTAAAATGACTTGCCTTAAAGGGATTTTGATAATAGGTGCTCAGCAGCTCCTTCTTTGATGTGGAAATCTTCTCTGATTAATTTCTTCTGTTTAGTCCATCAAGGTCAGAAGCCCACAACTTACAACTTAAACACATGGGAGAGCTGCTTTATAGTAGAAATTGAAATTGTAATTCTCCACTCTTAGCAGCATGGTGGTTTTGGGATGTTCGCTAGAAGTATACCACTGCTCAGGTTTTTCTATTTTTTAATTTTTTTGTGTGCGTATATCAGGGCCTTTACTTCTCCTGTACAAGGCAAAAAGACAGGTAAAGGTAACACTTTATTTTGATGGTCCCTTTCGAGCATTCTGTTGACAATAAGTAACTTTGCACCTACATGTCAACAAACTCTCATTAGAGTATTAGTAGACTGTCTGCTTAATATCTGCTAACTATTTATTGTAATTGTGTCCCAACAGACATTCTACTGACTATAAGTAATTTTGCAAGTACATGTCAACTTATTCTAACCATAACCCTACCAGTCTACTAATACTGTACTAACACTCTAATGAGAGTTAGTAGATATGTAGTTGCAACGTTACTTATAGTCAACAGAATGTGTTAAAGGGACCATCAAAATAAAGTGAAACCCAATTGCTAGCCTCTGACAACTACATTTGCCAGCCATCCAACATTTTTGGATTGGTCAGTAAAGAGCTGTCTTGGAGATACAATGACGCACCTTCAGTGGCATCTGATGTGCCACTTCGGGGGGTGTATGAGCACTCAGAGGCCCGTTAAACTGATGCCGGGTGATGTATGTGCGGTCGACTCCTGACATACCCCGTGTCATTGAATAAGCGCCACCTGGCTCTTCCTGATCAAAGCAGCACAGAGGATTAGTCAGGAAGAGTGATGAGATGTTCAAGGTGAAAACCAACTCCTCGGTGGGCACCCATTCATCTTGCACTCTCTCATTCACACCGCCGGAGCATTCAGTGCTGACACACTCTTGTCTGCGGCATCATGTGGCCCACAAGAGCCTTGAGCCAATGCCAATCTCATCTCATCTAGAGCAGAGCTAGCCACGTTCCCAAAGCTCTTCTCATCAGCATAAACATCTGCTCATCAACAGTGGACACACACAGATGCAAGCTTGCACAATTCACACGCCATATGTGCCTCAGATAACATGACGGTCCTTTACTTGGGCAATACTCATCCTGTAAATGGTGTAATAGGAAATCAATATGCTGAATGCACAGCAATTAACACAAAAGCATATGTTGTTACGGTTTGATAATACACATTTAATTGGCTATTCCAATAAACAAGGTTTTAGTAAACAACACATGCAATGTCCATTAGATTGCTTCACCTCAGATTCCATCTCAGGGGTACGACGAGTGGCTCTAAGATGCTTGTATGGGTAATGCATTTCGTTTGGAGGTTCGTGCGGTGCAAGAGCTCTCAGAAATGGTTCACATGCACAGCTCCAACTGAAGTGGAGCAGCACTGATATCACGTTACGGTTCTTGCGCGAAACGCAGGCTTTTCTCTCCATGGCAGCATTCCAGTCCTTAGTAAATGGCAGAAATTGATTACCACCCCCAACTAATTGTGAGGCTTCCATCTGCTAAATCTTAATTGCAACTTCAGACCACAAAGCATGCTAAAACTACATGAAGCTCGCAGAAACTCCATCAAACTGCAAACATTACAGCACTTGAAAATTGATTGTGTATAATACTCTAGAGTGACGTTTGTTATGCCAGTAAATCAAACGGGTTACCAAGAACAAACTAGTCTTCGACTGGTCACATGGTCTCAGTATTAAAGTCCCCTTGAGGAACCCGCTCCAAGTATAATAAAACAGCTTTTGCTACTGATATAACTGTCTTCATCTCGTGTTTAAAATGACGTACACTCACATATTTTTCAAAAGCTCTATTCATTTCCGTAGGGACTTTTTAATGAGGAAAAAATTACATGCATCAAAAGTGCATCTTTAAAATCATTACAATAATGATAAGATGATGATTTTACTAGATAACTGTAGTTGCATATGCAAGCTTTTTTACTGACTCAAATTATGCACCAAGAAACACACCAAAACATGTTTTCTTTCTGTTCAACAGATTTTTCTTCACTTTTTTTTCTGAGACAATTGGACTTTATTCCGCTAGGAAAACTGTTTAATTACCTACTGCCTTTCCAGCCCACTGATTTACATTCTAAGCTATTTTAATTATACAATTCATTGCATTTTAAATGTGGATAAACTACTTAAAATTCAGCGATTAAAAGCTGTTGAATAATATCAGCAGATTTAAGAATGGCCATTGCTGCAGGAATTAATATACAAAATGTGTTTAAAAAAATGTTTACTTCTTTTGTTCCTCACGTTTATGGTGGCGGCCCATCCTTCACACACCTAACCAAGGTATTCAATTTCACTATGTAGGTCCCTGATATAATTTGTCATATTTCAATCGCTTCTTCATCTGTCCTTATCACTCACAGATAAAAATACACTAACAAGAAGTTGATTCAAAGTCCCTGTCCTTCACGAATGGTCAAGTCATCACCTCTATCATCTGTACAGAAGACAATGTGTTTCCACTGAGAAAGCAAGACTGTTTTACCTTCCTCAATTTGACTGTAAAGTGTCTGAGACAGCACTGACCAAAATCTATAACGCAACCGCTCTCTTATACAGAGTCCACGAGAACATTGAAATGCACCACTTGTTTGCTGGCACTTTACAGTCAGGGGACCTTGGCGGCGGTACAATCTGTGATTCTGCAAAGAGTCTAGCACTGGAAATAGAATAATCAACAGGAGTAATACTCAGGAAGGCCGAGTTAGGATTAAGATCATAATAGAACTGCAGCCGAGGCTTTGGTCTCTAAGGTACAGACTGAAATCTCATATAACATTCAATATTTGAAATATTACATTATCAAGGTCTTTCACTTCACATCTTCAGAACTGTGTTCTTATTTCTCACTCCAAGAAGATAGCAATTTTAGATACTGTACGTTTTTTAATAAATGACCAGTATTGAGTATAACGTGCATTCTCAGGTGATTTACAGTGCTGTGCACCATTAAGAATTTAGAGTGCCTTTATACTCCTATTCCATTTCTGAATTTAAAATAAGTTAAACTAAAGGCATCTCAAACAGGATGCATAGTTGCAACTCAAATTTTGAGCTATATTAATACTGTTCAAAATAAATAAAATTCAAAGGAATTTATTTTTTATTTTATTTTTTTATTATTAATATGTATCCCCCAGTATTAAAAACATACCATACACAAAATATATGGGGTATTTCGAAAACAATATTATGTGATACAGAATTTAATTTCTTCATTATTTATATCATACTATATTAAATAACATTAAATAATAATCAAATAATTAAAATTAATTTTAATGTATTGTTTTGGAAATATACATATGAGTATGTGTATGTATATTTTTTTGTATCAGTGATAATGATTATTAATTCTGACTAATAATGTCTACCAATAAGGAAATATATAAATATGTATACAAGTCATTAGTCATTCTGTTAGAATATATAATTAGTCATTAGTCATTCTGTTTACTATAAGCATGCTTCAGTTTTGTCTTCTGCCACTTTAAATGCTTGCACTCTTTAAAGTATTGTGGATTTTGTTACCAACGCTATTATCATTCATCAGGTGGAAAAAATGTTTTGAAAGTGATTCCAATGATATAGTTGCTCTGTCTTGTTATCGTTGGTTGCAGTGTTGGCTTCCCCTATTCTCATAGAATTCGAATGATTATTAAACTTTATAGTTATCATTATAGTTAACTCATAAACTGAAAAGAAGCTCTTGGTTAAATTCTGAATTTTGCACAACACTCACTAACAGACTCACTCTGACTTGTACTATAAAACTGCTATGCTATAAAATTACTTTTTGCCGGTTATGGGCCCTAGCTGTGGAATAAGCTTTTATTTTGAGCTGCTAACAGAAACCGTAATCAGTCTTTAAGCTGCAGTGTTCTTTGTTCTGTTCCCTCTTGTCTTTGGTAGGTGTGCAGCTCGCACTGCGATCAGTGTAAGAATCTCCTCTCAAACCAGGCAATAAGCCCAAAGCTTGTGCTTTATCTCTGCTCTCTGTTCAGATCGTCTCTGTGTCCTCTGAAATACAAGTGGTACATAAAAGAAAACAGTTATTGTGCAAAGATGTCTTTGGAGAGTTCCTCCAAACCTGCTTTGTTTGGCTCTCTCTCTTCATCATTCCAACAGATCGATACAGTGCTCAGATAATTATCACTGTAAACCATAGATTGCAATGATACGTTTCACAAGCACACATTTGGCCCAATTCAGTTCAACCTGCTGCTGTAATCTTGTTTCAGACAACCATGCACATTTTCAGTCACACATTTGAAGCAGGAAAATAAAAACCAGACCAAGCTGACGAACACTGTTTCCATTTACTCACTCCAAAACATTAGTCAGTTTAACAGTCCATTCAAAGGAATCACTGCTGTTATTGTTCAGTCTCCAGGCTGTTGAGAGTTCACACTGATTGCCTGTCGTCCATATATGTTGAATTTCATCTGAATGCAGGTTCACCAGTTTATTTGTTCACACTGCAGTTGTATAGTGCTTTTTTCTCAAGGTCTAAGGGTTGCCAAACAAATGAACCCCAGGATTTCTTTTTCCCTCCTGCAGTGCACAAACTAGACTACTCAGTCCCCTTGTTCCACTAAGCAAATGGATTATCCTTGTAATGGTAAAGGGGAACAAAACAAAAGATCAATAGTTTAGTGACACACATTATAGGTAAAAATCAATTGAGGAAGAGAAAAAGAGTTTCCAATGCAAAAACACATTTAAAATAGCAGAAGGTCACAGAAATGCTGGGAGGGTTTTACCATTATGTTTACACGGCAACAATGTACTAAAAACGGTAAAGTTGGTCTTTTGTATTTTTTCTGCACTGATGACAACGTTGTCAAACCCCTTTTACAGGGATCTGTGAAAACGACTTAAACACTGTATTAAGCATGCCAGGCCAGTAGTTTGCGATGTAACATTGTAAAGAAACACTATGCGAACATATAATACACATGTGCATTTTCAAAAACTTGCACTTGGAAACCTGTTTTCAAAAGTTTGCATTTTCAGGCCCCCCAAAATACCATTGTCATGTAAATAAACAGCAAAAACGCAAAAAAAAAAAAAAAAGTTTTAGTTGATAAACATTATTGTGTAAATGCCCCCTAAGTTACAGAGAAGATTAAATTTACTCCTGAATATTAGAACTAAATACCACAGAATTTATTTTTTGTATTGGATTAAATGTGTTTTAAATTATATTCACTGTTCTAGAAGCTTTGACATATTTAGCCATATAAGTACATAGCTACCTCATTAGCAGATGTTTCTATGAGCCACTATACCATTTTTCATATTGGAAAGGTCAAAGCCAGTCCGTGAACACTCGAAAACAACTGACTGTGAGTTTGCAACCATAACTAAACACAGGAATGAATATCTATATTTGCAATAGACTTCAGCAAATGATTTAGCTAAAGTAACAATACAACAAGACGAAGGCGTTAGCTAACACAACATTTAAAAGTTACCACACTTTAAAAATCTATAATATTGAGTTAGCCTAATGCATATAAAAACACAAACCAACACATCGGGTTTTACTATGAGTAACCGTTTCAAGATGGCGGACCTATACACATCTATAATATTTAGTCACCTGTGGCGATGTCCTCCTGACTATCCACCATATTCTTCAACGCAAAAGTAAGCCTATGGGCAAGACTTCCGTTTTATAGCGAAATAACGAGAAGAATAACAATGTGCAGTAAACAGTAAAACTGTTTGCACTACAAATCAGTGTGTTCATAAGTGAAATAATACATTCAAATAATATGGTAAGACACACCAATCTGCAATTTCAAGCAGCAAAATGAGCTGTTTTGTACAGCTAAAAATAGCTGTATGCGGATGAGACCGGAAGCCAGACAAATAACATTTACAAATGGCCGTGCCCACTCTTATGAGAAATATAAGGTGGATAGAGTAGGTAAAAAAAAACTGTATGTGAGAAGTAACCCAGATAACCTACTACTTCAAGCGAGATTCTGAAGTGTGCACCTGACGGACACTTTTCTATCCCATGAGGCCACGGGAGAGGAGATGTGAATGATAGTGAAGCCTACAAAGTTAAGAAAAAAAAAGGCGACTAGAGGCCGATATTTATGAATGTATGTCAGTGGAGGAGAGGGAGGATTTATCATGACTCTGGAAAACAAAAATAGTGCAAAAAAATTAACATTTCCTCCTGAAATTAAAATAAACTGATGCTAACGTTATCTTCTGCAATGTCCAACACCAATAGCTCTGTTAACATTTTTAAAAATGTATTTTAGTGTTTTATGACCCTCTAAACACGCCCCTCCTTCTACAAGCCGAAGCTTTGGCATAACCATGGTGATAAAGCAATTATTTACCTATCCGACAGAAGAAAACAAACTCGGAATCTGTTATCAAGTGCATAGAAGCTCTCGGGTTCTTCCATCCACGAAATGCTTTATTACTCACTGCTTTTTTAGTCCTGATGCTTTTTGATCTCTTTATGTTCCTCTGTCTTCCTGTATTTCTTTTAGGATGCATGGCTATGAAAGCCTCTCTATTTTGCCCTCCCCAAACTCCTGAAAACTGCTCCGCGCTTTCAGCTTTCCTCTTCCCAGATATGCGCCAAATGGTTGAAACAGAAATAGCACCTCATAAGCCTTCTGATAACCTTCTAAAAAAACGTATTATATATTATGACTGTTGAAAATAAAGCGAAAATGAAATGAAAAGTGTCGAATGTGGTGTCATTTTTCTTTTTATGCATTTTTACAGTGTTAAGTAACCATTCACACACAATTCTGTTGAGCTTATGAATGCAATGGCCAATCAGACTCGTTCAGATGAGTCATCGCTGAAATGCCGGAGTTGTGTTCAGTGCGTACGCTGATTTCTGCTCTCTCGCGAATTCTCTCGTCATCATAAACAGCAAAGTGAGATTAGTGAGTAAGAGATTAATTTTACAGTCTAGAGACAGTTTCACTGATTATAACAGGAGTTTTCTTTTTCTTTAGTTCTTAAACTCACGCTAGACTGAAGTCAGTGATAATGTTCTTTGATAATTTAAATATTCTTTGCTTGCTTTTTTGTATTCACAGTTTGAATAACCGTGGAAGTTAAAGCTTAATTAGTACCTTAAATTGACATTGTTTTTATTGTTACTATTACTAAATTGACATTAAGTTTTTTTGGGTGGCTGCCATATGGCTAGCTAGCTGCTAGTCTGTTGCCGTGCTGTTGCAGGTCAGAAGGGTTTTAAACATTTTGCTTTGTGGTTGCTTAAGTATTGCTAAGGTGATTGCTAGTGTTTTGCTATGTGGATACTCAAGCATGCTAGGTAGTTCAGAAGGTGTTGCAATGCATTTGTATAAGTATTTTAGGTGGCTATGCAGTACTGTTGGGTAAGTTACTCTAAAAAAGTAATTAACAACTAGCTACTACTTACATCTTCAACCATGTAATTAGATTACTTATACTAATTACTCTCTCTAAAAAGTATTGCATTACTTATTAATAATTTCTTTGTAAATCCCATATCAACCTCGACCAGTTGAACAATACAAGGATAGACATGAAACTGCTCTTTAATTCTTTCAAATAAATTCTATAAAATTGCACAATTCATTCTTGAACTGACCAAAGTATTTAAAGGGAGAAGGTTACATTAAAACATACTTTTTAACATTAGATGTTACATTTTGATGTGAAATCCACAAGAATTGTTCTATAGTCTATACAGTATTTAATGCAATTACATCAGGAGTAACTGTAATTCAATTACAGAAAGAGTAATGCCTTATTTTTTCAAGGGAAAAGTAATTAAATTACAGTGATTAATTACTTAGTTGTGCATTAAAATACAATTTAAGAAAAAAAAGTGCAAAAGCTGTCACTGGTGTGGTACCTTTCAATAGGTACTAATATGTACTTTTAAAGCACAGATTTTTAAGTACTCACTAAAGTACTGTTAAAAGATTTACTTTTTATATTTTGTGCTGTGTTGTTTGCTAAGGAGTTCTTAGAGGACTGGGTCCAGTAATAGCACACTTTCCTCATTCCTATAATTACAGATTTTAGCAGAAGTACTCAAAAATAGCCATGATTAAAGACATACGCTAGCTTTCCCATGACTCATGATGGCACAGATGAGTTATTCAAGGATTTTCAGATAGACAAATGTGTCAGTGGATGAAAGCAGATCAGAATAAAACAAAGTCTGAGGGAGAATAAAATCTCCCCGCTCTGAATGTGGGGTATTGCTCCTCAGCTCAGCCCTCGGAGCTATAGTGAGCAGTGGTGTCTGATTGAACGCAAACTCTTTGAGCCTGATGTGTAAATCTTCATTCATATGTATAGGCCTTAGTCACTCGCTGCACCACAGAGGGATTTAGGATTCCAAATCCCAAAAAGCAATAACCAAAGAGGAAAGACTCCTTAACATCACTATACATTGTTTTGAACATCAAAAGCAAACCATCACAGCTGGCTCAGGAATTGGAGGATTAATGTGTAATAACGGCAGGTGATGGGAGAGAATTCCTCTCAGAGTCATTATTGTGAGGATGTCAGCTACAACCTTTATGAAAATGTTTATTATGCAAATTCATCCTGTGGTGTCTTGGGACATTGTCATAATTTTATAATGTCAATTGAGGGAGCAATTGAGAAAGAAAAATGACGCAAATGAGATTTGAAAGCTCGTTTGAATCCCAAAACTACTACAGCGTACGTGTTGACAAACTCGGTTTTGTGTAGCAAAAGGTTGTGGGTCATAATTATTAATTATATTTAGTTACAGCATATTTACAGCTTCTGAAGCTTGTCGGTACAGCCCGTGCCTAATATTTGAATTGTTATGCAGGAAGGTCATCGCAGTCAGACGAGTAATTGATAATAAAATCAATCAGACCTGTACTCAAAAAAGAACTGCATGGCAGGTTTGCACGATTGACCTTGAAACACAACATGCCAAATATAACAAATATGCAATATACAGCTGATAGCGCTACACATTTCTTACATTCTTCACAATGTCTGCATTGCTGAACTCACACAGAAACAGCACACTTGAGATTCTATGATTCATAGCATGCACATATAATAACAGATTGTCATTTTATGGACGTGTCCTTTAATTAAAAAGAAGTAAAATGTTAATTTCTCAGTGCACTGAGGTGTTGGAGATCTTTTCATGGTCATTCACTTTACTTGTCTTATCTCTGCTCTCTTTGACTTGCAATGTGCTACTGCCACCTCTCGGTACATGATCAGCCTCAACAAATAATTTACCACCCACATCTACTGTAGCCTAGAATTTTATAACATATGGAGTGTGTAGAAAGTGATATATAGGTTTATTTTTAAAAAAATGTGCTCAACATGCATAATTAAAATAGTTTATATATTTGCTTAATAACCTCAGTTCATTAATGCTGGCCTATTTCATACTTTCATACTTGTTCATATTTTCTATACATTTTATAACTTTCCAAGACAAAGGTACAAGACTGTGTACTTGACTTATAGTGCAATGTGCTATTCAAGTACTGTGAATCAGTGCAGTAATTGATTAAGCAGTGATATTTTGGCCTTGCTCCCTCCTGAAGTATTTTTTGTTTCCATTATGTACTGTTCTTTCAATAAACTTCAATTATTTTCTGGTGAAAGTTTTGTTAAGAACTTCTGTAGACCTTAGTCAGGTTAGACACCATATTTAATAATAATAATAATAATAATAAAAACAAGGCTGTGAGAGACAGACTTACAGTCTTGACATTGGCATACACTGTATGAATGTCCTTGATCACCTCATTTTTACAACTCACAACTTTTAAAACTGTTTTATGGTGTTTTTGTCTACTGAAAAGCACCTAAAGTAACCTAAAAATACAATATATTAGAAATGTATTAAATATTCAAACACAAAAACTAAACAATTCTTGTTTCCACAGTAATTAGAACTTTTCTGATTGGTGGATTTTGTTTGAGGATTGTGGGTAATGTAGTATTATCCTGACTACTGTTTATTCTCTCAATTTTTTTTTTTTTTTTTTGTCTTTAGCAGTCATTATCTGTAAGTCTAAAAATACAATATATTAGAAATATATGAAATATTCAAACACAAAAACTGGTTTCAAACCAGTCCTGTTTCCACAGTAACAGTAACTTCTCTAATTGGTGGATTTTGTCTCAGAATTGTGGGTAGTGTAGTACTTTACATTCAAACGTGATTTAAAATGAATCTGCCAGGGGTCCTTGGTTTGGAAGGGTTTGAAAACCCTGGAATAGGACGATTTTTGAGTGAAGTGCCCTTTCTGTCCACCAGATGTCAACATTGAACAGGAGTGAAAGAGCTAATGGCACTTTATATAAATATGTTGTCTAAAAATGTCTCAGATATGCTTTTCTTTGAATTAGGCATTCATATTTGAAACGAATATGTCTTAAGAGAACAAAATGACTACAGTCTTTTTCTGTGTATACAGACACAGTGGTTGCTTTATTATATTGTGTGTGAGATTTATTTGACAGAAGTGTGCACCTGTAAGCTTTTTAGTAGCACTTTTTTCCATTGTGAATTTACACACTTTTTGTGCTTTTTACACATCGAGCTTAAATGAGTTTACAACTTGTCTGGAGTGATGATCAGTGCTGTAGACGCGCGCGCGGTGCGCAGCCGCAGGAGAGGCGCGTGGAGTCAGTCGGTGTCAGGGGCTTTGAGGGGTCACAGCTGATCACTCTGCATGCACTTACACACTCAACTCTCGTGTTATGCATCCTTTTAAGCGAAAAGAGCCAGGGGAAATACTTTTACGCGGTGTTTCCCTGTCTGGTCATCGTGTCACAATCATTGGTGGCGGATCTTCGTTGTGTTTGGTGTTTTAGAGTGAACGGTGAGGCTTATCGGAGCGCTCCAGAAATCAGCGGCGTTTTTGAGTTTCACGTCCGGGATGGCCTCATCGCGCCAGGACTACATCGCACCATGGTGGACCTACTGGCTGCACAATTTCCCGCATCGTAATTTTAATTTCCAGATGGTTGATAACACTTTTAAACCGGAGGACGTCAGCTATCAGCAGGTGAGAGTTGTTTGGATTTATAGTTTATGGAGGGGAGACCGAGGGAAAACTAATAGTAAATATGATCATTTTCTGATATAGCTGCTTAGTAAACAACTGACACAAATTCATAGCTTAGTCAACTATAATGAAGGTAGATTTTAATTTAAAATTTGAGCGTGTTCTCAGGAAAAGAGTAGGGAAGGACTAGATGTAATACTTCTAGAAAAGTGAGTTTCTGTATAGACACAAAAACTTGACGACAACAACAAAAAGAAGCCATTGAACACTGTAATGGCTTAAAGAGAGGGAAGAAATGGAGTTCAATGAACACAAGCTGGCTTGACCACAATTGCAGCATGTTATCATACTATGGGGCAAACTGTCACAATGTAACAGGCCATTAAACAGCCTTTCAGTATGAAGTAAACAATGAGCAACTCATTTATCTACTAATAAATAAATAAAATAGCATACAGAGATATCAAACTGTTGTCTTAGCCAACAAAAGTTATAATTAATAAGTTGCATAAATTTCACCATGAAGGAAACCATTATGAGTTAAGCAATTCATTATACTGCAAATAAATAAAATTAGTAAAATAACGTACAAAATATCAAAGCCTTGTTTTGCCCAGAAAATATTATAATTAATAACTTGCATACATTTATAACATTTAAAATGTGTGACATCTTACCCCAACCTGATATTAATGAAAAACACCTTAACATTGCTGAACCTTTAAGTGAATTTTTATTATTTTTTTATATTTGATTCTTGTCTGTATGTCAGTGTGTAAAACAAGTTTACTAGTTTTGATGCTTTTTAAAATAACTTTTAATGTATTGCTGTTTCATTGGTTGTTTTTCCCTCTTTTAATAATTTATTTGCTGTTTAAAATCATGTGAAAACCTATTTAATACCTTATTATAGGCTACTTTTGCCTTTTTATTAGGATAGGACAGTATATATTGAAAGAAAAGGAGGTGAGAGAGAGAGGGGGGGACAGGATTGGGAAAGGACCGCGAGCCGTGACATGAACTCGGGTCACCCAAAGTGCAGCAGTGCTATATGTCGGCGTGCTGCCCACGAGGCTATCGGTGCCGACATAAGCTACATTTTAAATAAACCCCAAAATACATGTTGTACAGTAGAATAGATGGCTTTTTACAAATATCCTATCTTTTCAAATCACTGTCAGTGAACAGCAAGTTTTTGCCATGCAGTGTGACATGTCCCATATGCATTGTTTTCCTTTTACTGGGAAAGAAGTGTTCAAAAGCATTTTTAAAACGTATGCCTATACAGAAGCTGAATTAAAAATAAACCCATATGTAAATATTTGTGGGAGTAAACAGTGTGACAACTTGTCCCGGCCTCCCCTGCCCAGCAGTGGCTTGATCTTGTAGCTGGAGTAGTGGAACATGCAGAATGAAATGAGTGTGAAATGTAATTTTGTAATGGATCAAATGTTTCACTCAACTCGATTGTGTAGAACTATCTCAAACAGGAGCTGACGTCTATGACTTGTACTCTATATGCATACATTATCTGTTCACGTAATCCAAGTTCATTACCATTAAGACAAGAATTCCACACTCTGATTATTGAATGTAGTTTGTAGCTTAAGCATTTAGGGATATTGATCTGAGATAAAATGTGAGATAAATGTCTGTCACTGAACTCTATAAATGTGCAGTATCTGGTAAACACAGATGTATCTGGTGGTGTGTCAGATCTCCATTAAAGAGAGAGAGACCCTGTTTCTACACTGTGATTTGTACCTTAGCACACAATAGTGTCTCCAGAGGATAATTTTGCTCATTGATTCAGTCGATATTTCTGCTGGGTTTTTTTTTTTTTTATCAAAAAGGATATTACGTGCCTTGTTCAAGGTCACATTTCTCTGGGTTACTTGAGGAAATCAATGGAGTGGCAACACAATTTTTTTAAATCTCTCATTCTAAAATAAACTGCTTGTCAAATCTTTCTCTCGGTTAAATTCCCTTGTTGGTGCTTATTTGAAATCAATCTCAGGAATTGTTCTTCTGAACATATTTCAAATACCATCTTAGGGGTGTGTGATATCAAGAGATGTGTTGACATTGCACAGATGAAATCGCCAGTGTGCAAATATTATTTGTGGTTTTAGTTTTGGTGGCATAACATTTTCAAAAGCATTGACACAAATTTGCACAATCTTTTAGATGTCTTTTGTGCCTTGGTGTGCTCTTTTAAGTATGTACCTTTTAAAAGTACCAAAAATGGTATGTTAGTAGTGTCATCATGGTTTTAAAGTGTCTGTTTGATGAATATTGTAATCAGATGCCATCGCTATACCATAGTACTATCACAATGCTTCTTTGTAAGGAAGTGTATATGAAATATGTATTTCCTGCATGTGTATATGTATAGGCCTCCATCTTTCTTCTGCATGTTTTCTTTAGCCCTGGCAGGAAGTTTGGTTTAAAGTAGTTTAACTTCCTTTTGTAGTTAAACCAATAACAATGCATGGGACAAATATAGAGATCAAACTTTTTTTAATTTATTATTGGTAATGACTGTCATGCCGTGTTTGCTGGTTTTTAGAAAAACATGATGAGAAATGTTGGAGATCTTGGTGAGATATCTGATTTTGATTGCAGACAGATGGATGAACTACACAAATTAATCAATTACTTAAGTAAAAGTACAGATACCCTAGTAAATTATTACTCCAGTAAAAAGTACTGTAATGTTTACTTAAGGAAAAGAAAAAAGCACTTGTTTTTTTAATCTACTTGATTATTAAAAGTAAAAACTACTGATCAATAAACCGTGTTTATTTATTTAGCAACTGTATATACCATGCAGTATTTAAAAATTAATAAATTAAAACTTGTGGTGACACATACTAATACACAATATAAAAATAGGCAACACGTGTTAACTTTTTAAGAGGAAAGCTATGCAGACATACTATTTTTATATCTTGTAAAACTGTTGCAACAGTGGCATTATTGTTTGAACATTATTTACAGTTATTTATAGTTTTTTTACCTAAAGTAGCCTATCCTGTACAAACAGTGACATGCAAATGAATTTGTCCACTTTCAAGCATTTCAAACACTTGACTTAAACAGCTTGCCCCTTTACAGCAGATTTATCTCACAAGTAACTGACAGTCATGACCTAAATAGTATTTCCATTAGCAATAATCATTACTAAAATTCAACATTAGTAAGTTTTCACATGTGAAATCTCCATGGGCTCAAGTTGTTGTTGTTGCTTTTGTTTTTAGTTTTTTGACATTTTAGTAAGTTATTCAGCTAGTCTACATGTGGTTTGAGCATTAAAAATAATTACACACCACCCTTTGGTGATTTTAGTAATTTTGCTTGGAATTTCCCAAGAGCATGTTGTTGTATTTATTCATTGTGAAATTTTTGCAATTGGTTTAACCACTCTTTTGGCTTTTGATGTGACTTTAAAATTTGAAAGCGTGGAGAAGTATTTGCTTTGCATTAAAATGAGCGGTATGTCAGTGTTTTCTTAAGCTAATAATAGATCCAATATCTCATATATCTATATCTAATATCCATCTGTCCCTCTGTTAGCCCTGGATCACAAGACTCCAGAGCTGTTGTGCTTTACTTTCATCACATGATGTTTCAACTCTAAGACTGAACGTTTCTGTTTAGCCTCAGTCCATGTGGGTAGCCATGGTGATGCGCATGGGGGTCCAGCTCGCCCTCATAACAACCATCATGCGATTTATCCACCCACAGCTGCCATGAACACAAACACAACATCCTCTTCTCTGAGAGATGCGGTCATCTCTGTTTTTCAGTTTCTACATATAGACTATTCAGGAAAACACAATGCCTTTCCTCAGAGGTAACATCACAAATAATAAACAAATAACTATGTACCACATTCAAGTGTAGATCAGAAAATTTGCATTAGTTTGAAACTAAATCTGTATATTTTCCAGTAATATTTAAAGGTTACAAAGAACACATTTAATTCAAGGCTGATTCTCTGAAAGTATTCTTTTTTTAATTAAGTGTTTTTTTTTTTCTGATGATCTTGTAAGACAAAAAGGCTGATTGAGAAAATGTTATTAAACTTTTTATTGAATTGCAACCCTGACAACAGATGAATCAGTCTACTTCCTGTTTGATTTGACCATCTGCCCCATGTTTGCCTGACTCTGTTTGGCAGTCTCTGATCTTCCTGGTCTGTGTGTCTGCGGTGGGTCTGGGTTTGAGTCTGCTGGTGCTCTCCGTGTATCTGACCTCCCTGTGCTGCTGTCGAAAGGAAGAGGATGAGGAAGTCAAAAGGCCCGACACCTGCTGTGTCACATGGGTTGCTGTTATCACCGGTTTGGTCATATGGTGAGTACATTCACTTTGTTTCACACCCACCAGGAAACAGGGATATATATGTTCATAGGGAGTATAGACGTTCATAATGCTACAAATTATTTCTGTTTTAAATGAATGCTGTTTTTTAACTTTGTATTCATCAAAGAATCCTGAAAATTCAGCTTTGCCATAAAAGGAATAGATTACATTTTAAAATGCAAAAATATTACATATTGATCAAATAAATGCAGCCTTGGTAAACATTAGTATTTTTTATATTTCAACTTTTATTATTATTTCTTAGGGGATTTTTTTTTAATTGCTTGATGGTGTATTAATATTCAAAAACAGTTGTGCCAAATCTAAGGCTGTGTTCACACTGCAAGTGCTAGTTCTCAACAGTGTTGGGTAGGTTATTTAAAAAAAGTAATCTACTAGGAATTACTAATTACTTCTTTAAAATTGCAATTTGATTACATTAACGATTCCTGCATTTAAAAAGTAATCAGATTAATAAAGCTCTTTCTGACTTCTGAAGGTATAACACCAGTAGACTATTAACAATAAATGTTGTGTGAAAATAATGAACAGCAGCTTTCAGCCTGTCACCATGATGCAAACATGAAATATTAGACATACAGTAGTTGTTCTTTACAGGGTTTTTTATTCAATTGCGATGCTTTTCTATTGTTTTTTCTATGTAAACATGGACCCGTTTGACTGTTGCACTCGCCTCTCTTGCAGCGTCTCATTCATGAAACAGCAATCTAAAAACTCGGTGCTCAAGTTAAGAGAAATTCAACTCCCATATTCTTGCATTTTTTTCCTATTCCACTGCCCGCGTCGCATCTTTGTCAACACAAAAGCGCATGAATGAATGCAAAAATGTTTTTTTTAGTTTTTTTAAGCGCATTCTGTATGAATGGCTGCTAGCGATATGAGCGGGTTAATCACATGCACCGACATGCGTTTTGATCATTCTTTTCTTCATTCTTTTCTCTTTACTGTTACCACCGGCATATTATCAAAGTGTCTTATTCTAACGTTTGGTAATATTTCTATTCGAAATCGCGATTCCTCGATTTCTAAAAAATAGAATCATTGGCAAAACATAAAATTCTAATTAATCAATAAAATCTGAAAAATACTAGATAAGAGTAATTCATGATTTGAAACTGTAAAATGTATACTTTTATTTGTATACACTCACAATATCAACAAAACGCTGTGCTTTATTTATACCTTTATATGCACCTTTATTTGAATATGGCAACATATTGCGCTCTACAATACTTCTATGAATTAATCTCTGACAGAGACCATCAGCCAATCACTGTGTGCATAGTAAGCAAGCATGCTGACATCATCCATAGCAACGAGGTCAGCCCCGCCCCCTTACTCTTAGCTTAAGACTTCTCTCTATTCCTTAGTAAAAGTTTGTCTCAGCAGCTTTGTGAATAGGTTTTAAAAGACAACTCTTAGCTAAAAACCTTTACTGCTATTTAGGAGAACTCTTAGTGGTAAGATAAAATGTTTTGTGAATACGGGCCCACATCTGATTTTTTTTGTGTGGCTGTTCACATTGTCTTTTTTAATGGCCAATATTAAATTCCAGTGTGAACTAATCATGGTTCTGAACGATAACAAGAAGTAAACACAGAGGCCACTGAAGTAAGCGTTTACGCATTCATATGTAAGCTGATGTGCCGCGGAAGCCAGCGAATTCATGAGCATTTGATAAGGAGGATGAATATGAGGTAAAAGAGAGCAGAGTTTTTAAATATTTCTGCTACGACCTCATAAGTTTAGCTTGTATAGAGCTGTCGCTGTAATACTTTTGAGTTCAACACCTTTCTGTCTCTCCACTGACTATCTCCAAAACAAAAAATTCAGGATTATAGAAAGATTTTTGCTTTTCTTAATCATGGGCACGCATAGGTGCCGTTCACACAGAATGTGTTTTTGAATTTAAATTTGAGCTTAGTTTTTTCAAAATACTGCAAAAGACACGAGATGAGAGTGCAGTGCTCAAACGTGACCATCAAATGCATGTTCCCATAGAAAAACAATGGAAAAGCAACGCAGTGGAATGCAAAAATGTAGCTTGCAGAGGGAAAAGTGGAGAAAAAGAAGATGAGTCATGCAAGACGTGCACATTTCATTCAGAACCACTGAGTAGGAAAAGTTGAGAGGGCATTTAGAGTTAGAATGAAATTGTCTTTAACCTGTGACATTTCATTTAGGATGTCAGCGGTATTTTGCCAGGGATAATGGTGCATTTGGATTGAAATTTGTTATGCGACGGGTTCATGGGTGGGATGTGAGCTGTGGAAGAGATATTTTTAGTATTTAAGCCAGATACGCTGTGACCTCGCTCACAGTTCCTTGATCTCCCAAACGGCGGAGCAAATCAGAGCGTGAACCACTGCCTTCAGCTCCAATTGGCAGGAAATAAGAAGGAAACTCGATTCTAATTTTGTGAGAATTAATCCTCCTTCACTTCTGCTCTCTCTGAGCCGGATATGTTGCATAAATGTATTCCCTGCTAACCAGCACACACCTGTCACAGAATTCATTATGTCCAGTGAATGAACACACATGAAAACACGTGAGGAACTCTTACACACAAAGTCTGTTGGTGGATCATGTTTACAGTGAGATATAAACCAGTTTCAGGATCCATCTCTTGTAGTCTGGACAATAAGTGTGTGTGTGTGTGTGTGTGTGTGTGTGTGTGTGTGTGTGTGTGTGTGTGTGTGTGTGTGTGTGTGTGTGTGTGTGTGTGTGTGAGAGAACGTGTAACAATATCATTACTTTAGGTGTCCTGACCTGAAGCTCACTTCTTACCCTCTGGAGAACCTCTAAATCAATTTCAAACCTCCAAACCTAACACTGTTTGCTTTTCATTATGTCAATAAAAGAGAACAAATGGTTTTGCTAATGTGCTAAATTGAATTGGCAGAGTGTTCAGCTTAAACTTGTGACAGTCATGAAAGTTTGAGCCCTGATTGAGTTAACATTCCAGATAGACACAGGGCTGGTTGTCATGCTAAGTGCTGCTACGTGATGCAGCTAAAGTCCCGTTTAACCCTTTACTTGTGTACGTGCATCCAACACACTCTAAGTGGGCTTTTTTAAAAAACGATATAAAACCCTATCTGAAGTTGTGTCGCTTTTAGCCAATGCCTGTTAGCTTTACAGTCATTAGAGTTCTCGAGCCACTGACAATTGTAAATAGACAGAAAATGACAGAATATAAATAGTCTGAATAAGAGTTTAGTAATGGAATCAAGTTGCAGGCTCGGTTTTCTCATTTCCTCCACTTACTATATGACATCATCATCTTCTGCTGCAGTTTCCTCTCTTTTGCTGAGAAACATCACTGATGCTTGGGTTAATTCTTTGGTTAAGTAATGACATCATTATCATCTTTTACACTTGACACCAAACTTGTAACCACATACATATATAAAGGAATCTTTGACTGAGTTGTCATTTTCTTCACCCTCATTTTAAACCGTTTTTTAATACGAAATCTCTACCGTAGAACAATAGACAAAAATGTGACTACATGAGTGCTGCGGTCAAAGATGTCTGTCTATAGTGTTTACATAGAAAACAATGGAAAAGTAGTGCAGTGGAATGCAACAAGGTGTGAAATGTGTAAATGCTCCTAAATCCCCCCCCCCCAAAAAAAAAAACATGTTATTGGTGCACTTTATTCCAAGTCTTCTGAAGTATCCATCCCCCCCCACCCCCTCTGAAGTTTTGAAATGTAATTTGAATGTGAATGCAATGCAGTTGCACCACATTTGATGTCACTGATGGCAAAATTCCATTTGTTTACATGAAAATCGAACTCAACACGACATTTCAAGTATGAAATTGAAAGCCTCAACGGAGAGAAGAATATACACAGCATATGAATATCCAGACATTTTTTCTCTCCTTCACACCAAAATTGTTATATGGCTTCAGAAAGTGACTTTTACATTTTTGGATGAGACATTACTTAAAAATATAAATTATTGAAAAAACACATTTAAGTTGACCTCATGTAGCGTATACATACTGTATAGATGGATATATGAATGGACCGATAAATTAATAACCTGAATTCATGTCTGTTCTTTACACTAAACTTGCTGTATCAGTGTATATGCTTCAGAAGGTGATTTTTTTATTTTATTTTTGGTTGCGGTATGTCTTAAAAATAGGACAGAAATTAACAGATATGATGCACTCGCAGCACATGCTCTTAAGCAAAGACGCTCTTATAATGAGACCTTAACTCAATAATTTGTCTGTTCATCTCATTAATGTTTTTGTCAGGTGGTCCATGGTCCTTATTGGGTTATCCTATCAGCTCAAGTCACTTTTTAATTTCATTATATTACCTTTGTCCATTTTTAATCTAATAAAACAGGACCAGAATAGTTTTCATCCAGTCACACTGGTTCATTTCCTTATAAAACACATGACACTGGAGTTCTCTACCTACGGTACATCCATGTAGATTAGAAGCCAGTTTTCTCATTTAAACAATAACATTAGCCTTTTCCACCCCATTCTCCACAGTTTTCCAGTTTATCTCAATTTTTGCTAATCATAAATAAGCATTCATTTCAGTTAGCCGTGCTCTGAGCTGTAATGACAGCGCTGACCCCATTAAAGCCCTGCAGAGATGGCTGATGGGTGAAGATTCAGCCACAGTGGGTCATTTCAGCAGGAGCTTCAGAACAGCATCTGACGGTACGGCTTAGGGAGATGGTGTGTCTGTCATTTGCACATTTGGGCATATTAGGCGTTTAAATGGCACTTTTATCCTGCTTCGCTCTGTCAGTGCTCAGTGGGAGCACATAAGTGTTTACTGAAGCATTGGATGAGTCCTTCAGCGGCTTAGAGAAGGATCACCAGTCTCTAGCAGTGATATCAGTCCTCACTGTTATTTTTAATCTGTGGAAGACAAATGGAGAAGATTTCAAGAATCTGTATGCAGATCTTTCCATACAGTGACATTTTGTAGTGAGCGAGGTTGTAAAATTTTACTGTAAATGAGAGATAAGAATGTCCATGATAAAGAAAAGGATTAATATTTAAAAATCTCATATGTGACAAGTTCTTAGACATGTACACTTTGTATTCATTGTGGTTTCATATGGTTTTGAAAAACTTTTATAACATTTCAAACAAAAACTGTTGTTCATTGCTCTAAAAATGTAAATTGGTGCGACCAATAAAGGAAAAGTTCATCCAAAAATGAAAATTTGCAGAAAATTCGCTCACTCTCAGATCATGCAAGATGTAGATGAGTTTGTTTCTTCATCGAGACAGATTTGGAGAAATGTAGCATTATGTCATTTGCTCACCAATGGATCCTCTGCAGTGAATGGGTGCCGTCAGAATGAGAGTCCAAACAGCTGATAAAAACATCACAATAATCCACAAGTAATCCACACAACTCCAGGCAATCAATTAATGTCTTGTGAAGCAAAAAGCTGCATGTTTTTTAGAAAAAGAAAAAAAAAACATTAAGGCGTTTAACTTTAAATGCCTTTAATAGTATTCCTTTAAGTAAAAAGCAAAAAAGGGAAACATATTTTCCAGAATATGTGCGTTTTAAAGACATTTTTTTTTTTTTTTTCAAATATTGTGAAATATGAATGAATTCAAATATATCAAGCAGTTGCACCACAGTTTGAACTAACTTTGCCTAGTCATAAAAATGTCAAATTATTTGGTTTTGAATATTTGAAAGTAGTTTTTTTTTCTCCTTCCAAATTTTAATAAGCTGTCAAGCAGTTGTTCACATGCAGTCATAACAGAAGTCTTTAACATTTAAAATCTAGAAGCTATAGCAGCAAAAACAGGCTTTTGTTAATTTAAAAATGTGTAAATTGGATTTATTTGCTGATGGCATCTACATGCACGTACTGGATTTATTAATATTAACATGTTAAAAACACCACAGGTTGTGTTCGTATGATCCACCCTGAAGGAGTCTTTAAGAACTATTTAACTCTTTGCACTTTTTTTAGGTTTAATCATTCTGGGTTTGAGATCTGGCTAATTTACTCATCTTACAGACACTGTGCCCAATCATTTCCTTCAAATTTACACCTTATCTGCTTTTGGCACTTTAATAAATGGAGAGGTGCAGGTTGTAAGTGAGATGTAACCAGATGAGAAGTGATTTCAGCAGTGTGCTGGAAGCAAAGGGCGAGAGCTGGGCTCACGCACTCACTGACTAATGGGAGCAGAAATGCTGCTAGCCTGAGGGAGTTCTAGTAATGATATAAGGAAAGAGCCTGGAATCCATCATGCTTAGGGGAAATCAGAGAGAGGATTCTCACTCAGACCACCTGCCCCCACACCCAACACACACACACACACATCCTGTTGAGGAGTTATTATAGCAGGACAATTTATGCCATCTGCTCACTCCCCACTGTTCTTCAGTGGGTTTCTTATATTTGCATTGAAGGCATTTTTAGACTGTTTTTGTTCACAACTCTGTGATTTCTGACAACAAATAGTGCCATCTGAGAATAGTGCAGTGTTTGTTTGTGGTTGAACAAAGTATGCATTGGTTAGAAGAGGGTGTGATAGGGGAGTCCAATCAGGAGTATGAGATGCTTTGAGAAAAAAATAAAGTTAAATATGCTAATAATATTTATGCCATGTACTACATACAAGTGTCATGTACTCATAGAGCCTGTAGAGTATGTATTTTAATTATACAACATTCAAATTCATGCATTTCAGCTGAAACCAGATCTATGGCTAGCAGTGTCCTTTGGTGACCCAGTTTGTTTTGTTCCACATTTATGTTTGATTCACTCAGTAATGGCAATAATGACATGGACAGGTACAAGGGAAAAATGCTAGAGAAATAAATCATGACATGAATACCAAATTAGTGCTGGCATAGACATTCAATTTTTTTCCTTGAAATGAACACAGACCATGGAAAAAGAGCAGCAGAGTCATTCTAGGTCTAGTTGATGAATATAAAATAGTCAATTTAATATAAGGTTAATTAAATTTTTCAGGGGAGCAGCACACGTTCACTCTGCATGAGTATGCCAAGATAAAAAAAATCGTCTGCTTGGTGTTTTGTCTAATTTAGCCCTCGTCCAATAATGACTTTGATATCCCTGTGTTTTGTGATTGTTTAAACTGGCCTTGAGCTTTTCTAATCCTCCTCCTCCTCTTCAGTGTGGGTTTTTATTTATTTATTTATTTGTTTTATTTATTTCTCTATTTTTTATTGATTAACTAGAAAGGAAAGTTGAGAAATCAAAACTGTTTCAAGGTTATATGCCTTATGTGGTTGAATGTCTTTCAGTGCATTTTGGCTGTTTCCTATATTGTTGCTAGAGCTGGTTGTTAAGGTAATGACACACGTTTCTGAGGTGTTCTTGGTGAAAGAGGGATAGATGGGCAAATGGATGAATATAGGGTAACACTTTATTTCAATAGTCCACTTTAGACATTCTACTAACAGTAAGTAACTTTGCAACTACATGTCAACTAGCAGTCATTAGAGTATTAGTAGACGGTCTGCTTAATATCTTCTAACACTTTATTTTGATGGGTCCACAACATACAACACACTGACTATGAGAAACTTTGTGAGTATATGTCAACTTATTCTACTAACCCTAAACCTAACCTAACAGTCTACTCTGAGAGTTAGTAGACATGTAGTTGCAAATTGATGAGAATTAGTTGACATGTAGTTACAAAGTTACTTATAGTTAGTAGAATGTCTAAAGTGGACTATCAAAATAAAGTGTAATGGATATACAAAGATGCCGTGGCGCCAATCCCCCTCACGAAAGAAGAAAGCCGTCGTGTTTATAAATGTGACGATGAACGCTTATCAGGGTCAACTAAACGCTGGATTTTCAAAAGTATGTGAAATATTAAACTTCGTGGCATAGATTCTTTAAAATACATTAGAGAGATTTACACACCGGTCTGTTATTGTGGCGACATTTCCACACCCCGAAACGTGACGCTGAATGAAACAAACTATGATTGGTTGTTTGACATGTCGGTCAAACGGCCTCATGGGCGGCCCTTGGCTAATGAAACCTGCCATCTATTCCAGACCTTCAGCCGTCAGACTGAAGGTCTGGCTACGTGAGACTAGCGTGGGCCAAACATTTTTCTCGCCTGCGGGCCGCCTATTGAGGAACCCTGTTGAGGACCTTTTGTTATAAAAGCTTTAAAGTTTAAAAAAAATTTGAGCCAAATCTCAAAATTGTCCTAAGGTGTGACTGTCCCAAGCATGGTTCAATAAATTACAACTTTTATAAATGAAAAAGAAAAGCATAAAAATGTTAATAAATACCTCCGGCATAATTGTACAAGTGTACAAATTTTCATAAATGGCAATCATTTTTTTCATCCATATATTTCTGAAAGCGTAGGAACTTGATACATTTTGTCTCTGAAAACCATGTCCTCTGGTGTGACACCACATCCTGATTTTAAATCGGCAATTTCCAGAGAAAGCTTTAATTAGTTGAAGGACCCCATTCATGGTCGTGTTACTGAAGCCCCCTGTCAAGCCCATGACATGTGCACATGGTACATTTTTGTCTCAGAATTGTTCAAATATTTAACTTTTTTGGAACCACTACAAAAGTGTTACGTTTTGTTGTCATTTGGTGTGACACACCTAAATTATATTGTTTAATTAAAAACTGCATTTTAAACTACATAATCATGGAAATTATGCAAATGTGTCTTGCTTACCGCTAATGACAGGTTAGCTTGGAATAGCAAGGTCATTAATTGACAGAAAAAGGCTGAAACGTCCTACGGTGTGACAGAAAATGTCCTCCGGTGTGACGCCTGTACTGTCACACCACAGGACAAAGATAAACTTTCTCATTTGACATGTTCAAAATTAAATAGAAATAATTTAATAACTACCATTTCTGTCCTTTAGTGTGACGTAATGTCCTATGGTGTGACACACATAAAAGAACCACAGATTTGTTTTTATCTCAAAATATCTTAAATAGTTGAGTATTGAAATAGGGGAGATACAAATATCACTCAACTTAAAATGGTATAATTTTTAGCTGTTTTAAACGAATGACAGCAAATTTTGTCTTGTAATTGTCCAAGTCATGGGGAAAAAATGATGTTAATTATAATTTCATATTAAATAAAGAGCACTATATGAAAATAAGTTTCTAACAATGAAGATAAACCTCTCTTGCTATTTATGCATTTTTAAGAGGTTTTTATTTGTTATATTCTATTCATTAATTTCAGTAACCCTGGCACTTTTCCATTCTGTATTAAATGCTGTTCTTGTATTCATATTCAGTAGTATGTGACAGTACTGTATAGTCAATACATTAATATATCGAAAACAGAAGTTTTCCAAAAGCAGGGGAAATATCACACCTGGACTGTGCCTCATATAGCGGCTCTAACATAAGGAGTGGGGGTTGGATCCCTTGCTGACTGAGATGGACTGAGCGACCCTAATGCTTGACAGTCTGCACACATGGTTCTGATGAGGTTGCTTAATGAAGCTGATCTGATGCTGTCTGGAGAAGAGAGCAAGCAGACTGGTTGCTGGGCTGTTATGACACAACACAGCAGTCTAATTAGGTAGACTACAATTCTGGAAGCTGCTTTGAAACATTTACTCAGATTTCACATTAAGCTACCATGAGACCAATCAATGATGAATGATGAATTTTATAGCCAAACTGGTACCGGTGAGCACTCTTTTCATGTTTACTGCAGTAACAGCTGGAGTCAGGTGTGTTTTAGATGACTTTACTCTTTGTTTTATGCCAAAATGAGACCTTTGATTTGTGAAACAAGGGCATTTCAATACACAAGGTAACAAGAATACTTAGAGTGAATCTCACAAAACCTGTCAACAATTTCCAGGACGCAATTTATCTCCAAATAAACACAATATAAATATATATTTAGATATAAACACTACTAACTGGGGTCAGTCTTTTTTTTCCCCAAAGGATTCATTCACCAAGGATTCATTAAATCAATCAAAAGTGACAGTAAGCACATTTTTGTTACAAACATTTTTTATTAAATTGTTTTCAAATTAATGCGGTTTTTTGAACTTTTTAATAATCAAAGAATCCTGAAAAAAATGTAACATGGTTTCCACAAAACTATTAATCAGCACACCTGTTTTTAACTTTGATTAATAAGAAATGTTAGAGCAAATCAGCGTATTAGAATGATTTCTGAAGGATCATGTGACACTGAAGACTGGAGTAATGATGCTGAAAATTCAGCTTTGTCAAAATAGGAATAAATGATAATTTAAAATATATTGAAATAGAAAATTAAAATAACATTGTAATAATATTACACAATAATACAGATTACTGTATTTTTGATCCAGTCTAGATGAGCATTCTTTTGTCAGAAACTTCTTTCAAAAACAAAAAAAAGATTTTGTACAGTAGTATATATTTTTCTTGAAGAAAAAGTATTATATAAATTATATAAAAATGTTGGTTGCATTGCTGTAATGGGGAAACTGGTATTATTATTATACAGTATTTTGCTATAAAAAAATGTAGGAAAATTATAGAATCACTATTGAGAATAGTGGGAATGATAATTTGGGGATAAATGTGCTTAATGGTCATAAAAATATACAAATATACTCACAACTTTAAATCTTAAATCAATCCATGAGATTTCATCACATATTACTCTTATTGTTAATTCTTCTGGTGTTTTCAACAAGTGGACCAAGCCCAAAGCTTCACTGACGTGTGAATGTTTTCAGTGTGACGCTAGCAGGCTGTTTTTGTAGTTTAGTTCAAATAAATTGCCTTTTTTTGAACTGAGGAGAATAATTTGATGAAGCGGCAACAAAATCCTTTATCTCATAAGATGAATTTGATTTGAAGTTGTCAAAAATACACACTTCACCTTTAAATGTTTCAAATCTTCAACAAGCAGTTTGACGCAACATGAGAGAATTTTATTGATATGAAACTCTATTTGTAACATAAACTGTTGTTCTTCCTTGATTTGTTTTTCTCACAGTTCAGCGGTGGGCGTGGGTTTCTATGGAAACAGCGAAACCAACGATGGCGTTTACCAGTTGACTTACTCCATTTATAATGCCAATCACACACTGGGTGGCATTGGCAGTCTGGTAAGAGTTTCACTTCCTTCACCTGTCACTCATGCTGTCCCATTTCATTAGAATAGCCTGAGGAACACTGTGATTTAAACGAAATCTGAATTTTGCCTGTAACATTCTGCATGCTGAAAAACTAAGAGCTGGAGCCTCAGGGGCTTTTCACTGCTGCTGGAGTATGAGTGTATCATGTGATGAGTGGCACCCACACACACACACAGAAACGCATAGATGCAGCACTGCTGCAGGCTTCATCTCTGCATGTTGAGAGCTGTAGTCATATTGTGCCTGTCCCCATTTGAACCTCCAGTTTGAGTTGTAGATAGACTAGAAACCTCTCCTGATGCAAACACATCCAGCTGGTGTGTGTATTCATGTGTGTAGGCAAAGGAAAACAGTAAGCGCAAAGAGAAGACTAGGATTATCTGTTCATCTACATTAAAGGGGATTAAAAATCTATCTATGCATCCACGTTCACTGGTCTGCTTTAAATGTCTGTGAGTGTCCTGCTGATCAAATGATTGAGAAATTATTGAGAATTTATTTAATTTTAGATTCATGTTTTCATTTAATTTAATTTAATTTAAAATTGGATGCAATTTAACATTTAATTTTAAAATTCAAATTAATTATGTAATATAAAATGTAATTTAACTATTTTATTTTATTTTATTAACTGCAGTTAAATCAGTTCCTCTTCAGGAACTCGAGCTGCGTCCAAAAGACGCTAAGGGAACGCCTTCAGCGTGACCGGCTCTGAATCCAAATGCAATCTGTCCTATAGATGGGCGGAATGTCACGAGCGAGGTGACGTAATGACCAGCTGGTATAAAAGCACGTGCGGTGAAACCAGCGTCAGCTTTCTGTCATTCAGCTAGCGCTCTGTGTATCCGTGAGTCTTATTTACCGTTGTCTGTCTGTTTCAAAGAGTTTAGTCATGTTTAAGACTAAACATGAGAGCGAAGCACAGTACAAGCAGTGTGTTCCTCCCTGCAAGCGTTTTTTGTGTGCAGGTGATACACACAGCTTGTGTGTGCTTTGCTTGGGAGCAAGGCATGCGGAGGCGGCTCTCGAGGGGGCTGATTGCCCGCTCTGCGAGAGCCTCCCTCTGCGTGTGCTTCGCTCCCGAAAGGCCCTCTTCTCCGGGGAGGGTTCTTTCATTGGCGTTCCTCGCGGCGCTGGCCCCGCTTCCGCTGAGGCGGAGCGAAGGCGGCGCTCGTGGGGTTCGCAGCGGGATCTGGTGGAGGGATCGGAGACGAGCGAGTCTCTATCTCCATCCTCACCTGTCAGATCTCATGACCGCTCTCCGAGATCGGAAGCCCGCCCTGCGGTTACTTCCCCTCGGGCAGCGGCCTCGGCGCTTCTCGTGTCTTCCTCCTCCGAGGTTGACACGGGAAACGCTGAGCACTTTGCACCCCCTCTTTCACCCCAATATGAGGAGCTGGTGGAGGTGATCACTCGTGCCGCGGCTAAGTTGAGCCTCGACTGGTCGGCCGAGTGTCCTGTCGAACCGCAGAGAGGCAAGTTAGATGAGCGTTTTCTGCGGTTTCAGACAGCACCTCCACATCGGAGCCTGCCTTTTTTCCCCGACCTCCACACTGAGGTGTCGAGGTCGTGGGGAAAACCTTTCTCGGCCCGCCTCTTCGTCCCTCTGTCGGATTACTACGGTAATGTGGCAGGGACGAGTGAGCGCGGTTACAGAGCGATGCCGCGTGTGGAACAGACGCTTGCGAGCTATCTGTCTCCTGACGCGGCGTCATCTCTGAAGGCTCCGACCCTGCCCACCAAGCCGCTGCGCACATCGTCAGCGCTGGTGGGCAAGGGGTACGCGGCAGCAGGTCAGGCTGGCTCATGCCTGCACACCATGGCGGTGTTGCAGGCGTACCAGGCTGATCTGCTTAAAGAGTTAGATGAGGGCGAGGGATTTAGTGCAGACGACATTTGTGAGCTCCGCAGAACCGCTGATTTGTCTCTCCGCGCTACCAAGGAGACCGCCCGTGCCATTGGGCGGTCTATGGCAGCCCTGGTAGCAGCGGAGAGGCATCTCTGGTTGACCCTGTCAGATATCAAGGACCGTGACAGGGTCTTCCTTTTGGACGCCCCGCTGTCGCCTTCTGGCCTCTTTGGTGATGCTGTTGACACCGTTGTCGACAGGCACCAGGAGGCGGGAAGGCAGGCGGCGGCGTTCCAGCGGTTTCTCCCTCGACGCTCTCTAACTCAAGGGGCTGCTGGGCGAGAGCAGCCCCTGCCGCGTACTGGTTCCTCATATAGGGAAGCTCAAAAAGAGAGCGTTGCCACCCGTGCGCCTCCGCGTAGGCGGAGTCGGGGTTGTAAGAAGGGTGCACGGTCAAAGACCTCCCAGCCTAAGCCGGATCTGCGGACCGTTCTTCAGGCTAGGAGGTCTTCGACCAAGAAGCCCTGATGTTTGTGGACCAGGGCTTATGAGGGTAGCCCCCGCTGGGGTGGAACAGCGGTCACCGCAGCGCACGGTGCCTGTTTCGCCCCAGTGCCCTCAGGAGATCGATCTGCCAACCCTGCCACTTATGGTGTCCCAGGGCGCAGTGGTCTCCAGCGAGCACACATCTCAGTCTCTTCCGCCCGGAAACGTAGCGGAGCTGAGATGCTCGCCACCCCTTCGGGGGTCTCTGCAGCAGCTAGTTTGGCTTTCTCCTGCCGGTGTGCCGTTCCAGGATACCTAGCCACTCTAATTACACCAGAGGCCAGTCTCGAGAGACTGGTTCCCTTAGTAGACTATCTGGCAGCATGGAAACTACTGCCAAATGTGTCTCGATGGGTCCTGCGTACTGTAGAGAGAGGCTACAGAATCCAGTTCAGTTCTCGTCCACCTCAATTCAACAGGGTGAATTACACTTTGGTGGGCCCCGAGCAGGCTCTGGTAATGGAACAGGAGGTAAATACTCTCTTAAGGAAGGAGGCCATCGAGGTGTTGTCTCTTCACGAAAGAGAGTCCGGGTTCTACAGCCGGTACTTCATAGTTCCAAAGAAGGATGGAGGGTTGCGTCCCATTTTAGATCTGCGGCAGTTGAACCGCTCAGTCAGCAGACTGAAGTTCAAGATGCTTACTCTCAAGCAGGTCGCGTCTCAAATCAGGTCCGAGGACTGGTTTGTCGCGATCGATCTAAAAGACGCATACTTCTATGTCTCCATCCTTCCCACTCACAGGAAGTTCCTGAGGTTTGCTTTCAGGGGCAAAGCTTACCAATATCGGGTACTTCCCTTCGGCCTAGCACTCTCACCTCGCACTTTTACGAAGTGTGTGGACGGCGTGTTATCTCCGCTGCGGCTACAGGGCGTCCGCATACTCAATTATATCGACGATTGGTTGATTCTCGCTCAATCAGAGCGAAGAGCAGCTCAACATCGAGATGTTGTTCTCGCTCATATGAAAGTGTTGGGGTTAAGACTGAACCCCAAGAAAAGTGTGCTTTCTCCATTACAGAGAACCACTTATCTGGGGGTGGTGTGGGATTCGACCACGATGCAGGCACGTATGTCCCCTGCTCGGATCGAGTCGATCCTCACGACAGTCAGGAGGGTGAAAGAAGGCCAGTCACTCACTGTCAAGCAGTTTCAGAGGCTGCTGGGTCTGATGGCAGCTGCGTCCAACGTGATACCTATTGGCCTGCTGTACATGAGACCCCTACAGTGGTGGCTCAAGACCAAGGGGTTCTCCCCGAGGGGAAACCCGCTTCGCATGATCAAGGTCACGCGGCGTTGCCTACGTGCCTTAGACGTGTGGAGACAACCTTGGTTCTTGTCTCAGGGCCCGGTGCTGGGAGCTCCGTGTCGCCGCGTAACGCTAGCGACGGACGCATCCCTCACCGGTTGGGGAGCGGTCATGAGTGGCCACCCTGCCCGCGGTCTGTGGAGAGGTCATCATCTCGCTTGGCACATCAACAGGCTCGAGATGCTGGCCGTGTTTCAGGCTCTGAAATACTTTCTCCCAGACCTAAGAGGTCACCATGTGTTAGTTCGCACCGACAACACAGCGGTGGTCTCTTATATCAACCACCAAGGAGGTCTGAGGTCGCGTCACCTGTACAGGTTGGCGCACCAGATCCTTGTGTGGGCCCAGGGCAAACTCCTCTCACTCAGAGCAGTTTACATACCTGGGCATCTCAATGTGGGGGCAGACACCCTGTCGAGACAGGGGCCTTTGCCCGGGGAATGGATGCTTCACACCGAGGTGGTGAAACAGATATGGAGAGTGTTTGGCCAGGCTCAGGTGGACCTCTTCGCTACTCAGGAGACAGTGCAATGTCCCCTCTGGTACTCTCTACTTCATCCAGCTCCACTGGGGCTGGATGCCATGGTACAGACGTGGCCGAGGCTTTGTCTGTACGCCTTTCCCCCGATTGCTCTGCTCCCCGGAGTTCTGGAGAGAGTGCGCCGGGACGAGTATGGTTCTCGGATCTGATTTCCCTCCTCGACGGTTCTCCTTGGGAGATTCCAGTCAGGAGGGATCTCCTCTCACAGGCAGGATGCACACTGGTGCATCCCCACCCGGAGTTATGGAGGCTGTGGGTGTGGCCCCTGAGGGGGCACGGCTCATAGCGTCCGGTCTCTCAACCGAGGTTGTTGAGACCATCCTCCAGTCCAGAGCTCCCTCAACGAGGAAACTGTACGCCCTGAAGTGGAAACTTTTCACTTCATGGTGCAGAGATCGCCAGCTCGACCCAGTTAACTGCCCAGTTGGTACAGTGCTGGAGTTCCTGCAGGCTCGACTCTCCGCAGGGTTAACCCACTCCACCTTGAAGGTGTATGTGGCGGCAATTTCGGCCTACCACGCCTCTCTTGGTGGACAGTCAGTGGGCAGACACCCCTTAGTGACACGTTTCCTCCGTGGTGCACTGAGGCTAAGGCCTCCAGTACGGTCCCGGATCCCTCCTTGGGACTTGGCTGTGGTATTAGATGCTCTCTGTAGGCCTCCGTTCGAGCCTATTGAGGAGATCACAGATCACCACCTCACCTTGAAGACCGTGTTTCTTCTGGCGATTTCGTCTCTGAAGAGAGTTGGGGATTTGCAGGCCCTGTCAGTGGCCCCTACGCACTTGGACTTTGCGCCTGGTATGGCCAAAGCCTTTTTATACCCTCGAGCAGGGTACGTCCCCAAGGTTCCTTCGGTCACACCACAGCCTGTAGTACTGCAGGCCTTTAGTCCTCCTCCCTTTCGGGAGCCTGACCAGCAAAAGCTTAATTGTATGTGTCCAGTGCGAGCACTGGACGCATACGTCCACAGAGCTGCCATGTGGAGAAAGGCGGACCAACTGCTAGTTTTCTTTGGTCCCCCTAAAAGAGGTCGTCCTGCTTCTAAGCAGACCCTCAGTCGGTGGATTGTCGATGCCATTCATATTGCGTATGAGTCCTCTGAACTCCCCTCGCCGATGGGAGTTCAGTGTTCAGTGTCACGTGCCTGCATTCCACTAGACCTGGCGGCCTCCAAGGCCTTTCTCGCAGGTGTCCCAATTCAGGACATCTGCAATGCTGCGGGATGGTCTACGCCCCTGACTTTTGTCAGGTTCTATGGCCTGGACATGCGAGCCACCCCAGGTTCTTCCATCCTCTCGCCTTAGTTGTGCTCCGCTTGGATACACACGGGGCAGGGATTGGTAAGTCTGGTGCCGTGGGTATCTCGTTCCCTTAGCGTCTTTTGGACACAGCTCGAGTTCCTGAAGAGGAACATCTTAGGTTACGTATGTAACCCCAGTTCCTCGAAGGAACAAGACGCTGCATCGCGAGGCCACACTTCCGGCATCCCTGCCAGCGCTTGCTTCATTCTAGAAGCTGACGCCAGTTTCACCGCACGTGCTTTTATACCAGCTGGTCATTACGTCACCTCGCCCGTGACATTCCGCCCATCTATAGGACAGATTGCATTTGGATTCAGAGCCGGTCACGCTGAAGGCGTTCCCTTAGCGTCTTTTGGACGCAGCGTCTCGTTCCTTCGAGGAACTGGGGTTACATACGTAACCTAAGAAGTTTTCTGACAAGGAGAAACAACACAAAGTTAAATAGGCTATGTTCAAAACAGATAATATGCCATCTCATAATGCCTTACTCATAAAGTAATTTGTAGTGGTGGGCCTTGTATTGATTGTTTACAATTTACAATGAAATCATGGTATAAAATTAAGCGGCACTATAATATCACTGTGATTTTAATGCACTTTTTATTTGACCATTATGTTTTCCGAAAAGCATACCAGTTGGGGACAGAAAACCAGGAATCACGATATGGCTTAATGTGAGGGTTAAACGTCAAAAGACTATGATTTAATAAAATAAATATGAGCGCAGTGTGTTTCAAAGTTAACAACATGTGCTTATGCAAGTTTTGGGTCAATAAAGCTAATGTGCATTCAAAAATGTAAACAATTAGAATAATAAGGTGTCTAGAAAATTACATATAATCATATATCATATTCATAATTTTGACTCATGGCTGAAATGTTAGGTTTTTATAAAACTTGTTTTTGCCAAAACTTGTGTTATTTAAACCGTAAAATAGTCTAAAATTACATTTTGCAGGTTAGGATGTTACTGTAAACAATGACCCCCAAAATACAATATTAATTTTTAAACTTAATATTGTATTTTGGGGTCAATGTTTAAGTCTATTTAAAATTAGATGTGCATGTCGTAAAAAGCCTTAATTTGATTTTAAAAGCCTTAAAGATACATGGATTACTATACAGTGTATTGTTTTATTGTTGCATATTGATAAACAATTATTAAATGTTTTGAAGGAAACAATGATGTGGAAAAATATGACTTCCACTAGATTTGTATTGTATTTTACTTCTTAGTATTAAACATTTTGGGTTTTCTAGGCTGCCATTGCTACAGTATTTGGTTGAAATGATAGTTCCTTGAATTAAAAATGTACACCTTTTACTCATTTAAAAGAAAGTACATAAATATTGCAATATTTATTGATTAGTGATGACTGTATGCTGTGCCGTTTTCAGCAAATAGTCAGCAAGTACTGTATTTCATTCTGAACATAGGGTTTGAAACATTTATCAATGCATATTTCCACTGTTTCAAGTCACTGGTTCAAGCATACTAAGCAGTAAAGAGTATATACTGAATGTTATGTAGAAGTATGCTAGTACTGGACAGACTTCACATTTTTATTAACAAAAAAGCAGTGTTTCTTTTTTTCTTTTTTTCTCTAATCTCAGTCTTTGTTATAATTGATGTGGATTAAGTGACAGGTTTACAAGATCTTTCCTTTCCCGTTCAAACGTCTGAACATCACCATATGCACTGAGCACTGTTATATTTAAAACAAGCCACAAACAGTGTTTCCAGCAGTTTGTCTTGGATTTGAGGGTGGTGTAATTCAGCATATGGCAGGTTGAGTGTGACACACGAAGCATTTGGCTGGCAGATACAGCCCTGATCTTCATTACCTGCTGGCAATGTGGTGACAACCTCTGTTCTTCTAATACACTGCCTCCGAGAGCTTCCTGCTGTCACTCTCACTCTCTGCCAGTGTATCTTTGGCTCACTGGCCCATAATGCATTGCTTCACGGTCGAGTGAACATATCTAAATATGCTGTCTAGAACAGCCTTTTCACTGTTTGCTGTAACTAAAACAACATTCAGAATGTGAGAACAACAAACAGCCATTGGCTTCACTACAACTGCATAAATCTAATTTCAGCTTTAGTGGAAGTTTCTCTCTTAAGATTGAAAGGCAAAGAGGACCGCGTCTGAAGGCCAAGCTTGATTGCACAACTGAATTCATGAATGTTGAAGTGATTGGGAGAGTGTGGAGGAAGTTTTTGAGCTTCCAGGCTTTTTAAACACCTCCTGCCTGTAGTTGCGTGCCAGAAAAGAGCTGTTGCAACTGTGAGTAAATGGGTGTAGTGATTGCCATTTCACATGCTTCTAACTCTATTTCATGCAGTATCCACACCTTCCACAAGGGACGTGAATCTAATGTATGAATGTTAGTCCTTTTGAATATTTATCTTTATAAATCTTAATAACACTTCTGCTATCTCGAAATTATGAGTTATAGAGCTATTATTCAAAAGAGCCAAATATTGCATATGTGCAGATTAGGGATGTGCGGATCTAGTCGACTAGTCGACTAAACGGTACAGCTCCTACTAGTCGACACTGAAAACAATAGTCGACTACACGAGAGAAAAAAAAAATGATGATTTTATCATTCAAATTACCATAATTTTAACGTTACATTTAAAACATTTTAAAGAACAGTTAAAATAAAACTTTTGAAAAAGAATAAATATCAAAATATTTAAATATTTTTAAAAGCGTATCTGGGCGGGAACTATAATTTTACCTCCCATGCGTTTTCTTCATGTCAGCTCCACGCGAAAGACCAGCAAGGTGTAGGATTATTTTGAATTAGAAGGAAATGGAAACGTTTTTTGTAAACTGTGTAATGTCAAATTGGCTTACAATAACTTTACTGGAGCTATGCGTAATCATATTCAATACAGGCATGTATGCGTTAGCTTGGAGGCTAGCCAAAGCCGAATGTCAATCATGTCATACACTACAACCTGCCGCTGCGGTCCGCGATCCTATCCGCGCTGTCTATTCCTCTAAACAAAGACCCACTTCGGTGGTGGTGCGGGATTTCCAGGCTCTTTTCGAAACTGTCTGCTTGCTTGTAGTTATCTCTCTGCGTGCCTGTGACTTCAGTTCCTGCCGAGCGCGGTTTTTTGCAGAATCGCCTCTAGTCCCGTCTTTCTCCAGACCACAACATGTTAAATTCACTGAACAAATGCGCACGGTCTGAGTAAGTAAAACGAGCTTTGTTTTGTTTTTAGACAATATAGCCAACATGAAGTACATTTTTAAAAGCCATTTTAATGCTATTCCTTGATAAACTTTCATATTGTTTTAAACTTTTGTTTAATATGTGTTTTAATATGTTGGCTAACGTTATATGAAAATGAAGAATTCTGTCAGTCTATTGATTGATTTTCCATTTCTGCATCTGAATAAATAAGCTATGCACTGGTTTATGAAGAGTGTATGCTCTTCTTTTTTTCTGTTTAACGACCGCCTAAAATTAATTGATGATAACGCGAGGCAAGCATACGGCATAATCGTGACCTATTTTTAGCAGAATTCATTGAGGGATTTGACAGTGTGATTCAAAGATTAAATATTTCAACTGTATGCTGTTATATAGACACACGCACAGTTTTTGTTTTTTTGCCATTTTTGGGGGTTTCTAGCTTTTAGACTAGTCGACTAGTCGGATACAAAACTTCCGTTTAAACGACAGTCAAATTAGTCGTAGCGCACATCCCTAGTGCAGATCAGCTTCATTAATTATTGCCAAGAATGAGAGCGGTTTACCAGAAATGCCGCATGATGGCCTTTAAAAAGAGGGAAAGGAGGTCAGATGGCTGGATTCAACAACAAAAAAAAATCAGTTGATGTACTGTGCTGATTAATTATATAAATGATTTGATGTCTCATAACAAATGGATACAGTAGCTTACTCTTGTAGCTTACTCTGGCTGGATAAGATTATATAAAATTGGTAGCTAATTACAATAAAATCACAACATTGTCATATAAAGGTTGTACGCAAAAACTTTTAATGCTAACAAAAGCTTTTTTCACAATTGGTTTGTCTCTATGGTACGAACCTTTGAGGGTTTTTACAGGCTTTACGGACAGGTCGATACGTGGATAGATCTCTGACATCGACTCAAGCCTGCAACAGAGGCTCTAGTGTTTTAAAGAAATAAGCACAGAATATTTCATAGTCATAACTCTGCACCTAGGCAGGCAGATAGCAGTAATATTTAGTGGTGACTTGACAAAATCCTCCTGAAAGCATTATTGATTCTCTGCCAGCTTCAGTGAATCTGTCAAAAACAGAGATCGGGGACTAATGAAGCTCACTGAAAACTGGTTTGTTACTTTCTGGGCAAGTTTTAAGCCTATAAGTCCACCTTAACATTAATAATGGATGGTCTGCCAAAACAAATCAGCTTCGTTCCTGCCATATATCAAAGTTTATAACAATTTTATAATTACATTTTATTTTGAGAAAATTGTTTAGCTAGTACCCTCCTTTAATTATAACAGAACAACAACAAAAAATACACGTTTACTATATATGTATACTTTGATTTTTTTCTGTGGAAGACAAGATATCTTGAGAAATGTCTCAGTGTTGTTGTTTTCTGTCTATATAATGAAAGTCATTTGGGTCCAATATTGTTTGGTCCCCCACATTCTTCAAAATATCTGTAATAATTAAAGAAATCAAAAGCCTTAAATTATTATTTTTCCTTAAAGAATTTCTCTGCTTTCTGTCACTTACTTTACTCCTCTGGCAATCCCATGAGCCCCTGTGCATGCCTCCTGCTCCCATAAAGAATTAATTGGAAACAGCTACTTGTCTCTGTGCCAGTGGGCCCGATCGCCATTATTAGCCTTCTAATGGTGATCAGCATTTTTCTTGTCTCTATTCTCAGGTTGGAAACTCATTGGGTAGTATGCAGGTCGAGCTGAAAGAACACCTGGAGCGGTTGGATGAGATATTTTCTCCACGGGGAGACTACACCCAAACCTTGCGCTTCATGCAGCAGATGGCCAACAACATTATCCAGCAGCTGACAGCCATGCCAGACACAAGGAAGTTGCAAGTGGATTTGGCAGCCATCGCGGATAAAACTTCATTCATAGAGTACTACAGGTAAGCTGCCTTTGGGCAGGTGGGGTAATGATGGCTTATTTACTGCACTCTGTGCTCTTAAAAACTTTTTGCAAGAACATGTCCTATGTCTCATCAGAGGTCAGAGACTGGACGGATATATGTACTCTAGAGACTGCTGATGTAGACTTTGGTCAGAAATGTGTCAGAATGTTTCAGAAGCCTCGTTACTCAATCATGTGACCCTATTTTTCAGACTTCTGACCCTATTTTATAGACTTCTGAGTGACTCTACTTTTCAAACTTGTGACCCAATTATCTAAACATCTAGCTCTACTCCTCAAACACATGACCTTGTATTCCAAACTTTTGTCCCTACTCCTCAAACATGTGACCCTATTTTCCAAACGTCTAACTCTACTCCTCAAACATATGGCCCTATTTTCCAAATTTCAGACCCTTCAACTCAAATATGTCACCCTATTTTCCACATTTCTGTCCCTATTCCTCAAACATTTGAGCCTATTTTCCAAACATCTCACTCTACTTCTCAAATATTTGACCCTATTTTCCAGATTTCAGTCCCTTCTTCTCAAACATTTGACCCTATTTCCAAACTTCTAACTCTACTCCCTAAATTTGGAATCATATCACAGCAAACAATTTTGGGTGAACTGCGCAGTTTGTCCTGTAAAATATATATATATATATATACAGGTATATATATAAAAAAGAAAAACATCAACAGCGGCTAAATTCAAATCTGCGTTTGCTGGTTGGCACAGAGCCAGAGACGCACACATTTTTAAAGCACTGCGCATTATAACCAATCACACACGATTCTGTTGAGCTTATGAATGCAAGGACCAATCAGAAGCGTTCAGATGAGTCATCGCTAAAACACGCTGTTTCATCACTGCGTGCGCTGGCTGACTGAATTCTCTGACTAATTCTCTCATTAGAAACAACAAAGTGAAGATGTACGAATGTAAGTAAGATATTAATTTCACAGTGCAAACAGCTTTAGTGATTTGAATGGGAGTTTTTGAGAGTGCTTGAACTCGTTGGACTGAAGTGAAAATGTTCTTTGATAATGTAAACGTTCTTTACTCTCTTTTTGTTCAATGAAAGTGTTGGCTAATTAGTAACTTACAATGTTTTTATTAAATTTACATTAAATATAAAGTCAGTCATATTAAAAGTATTTTATGTTATGACACCCATATGTACTTAAGTAAAAAGACGGTATTTTATGTGTAGTGAATAGATTACAGTATTAGGCTGCTTTGCCCATCGCCCATTATAGATCAACTAACATAATCTATAAAGGTGCAAAATGCATTTACTTAAACAAATTTGAGAATTGAGATATTTCATGATATATTCCCCTCAGTAAAACCATCATCCCCCCTTACCATCCCCTTTGGATTATTAATTTTGTGTATTACGTAAATGCATATGAAATTTTTTAATTCTCTACTTATGATCATTTACGAACTAAATAACGGCGATTGGCCAATCAGAACTTGGTACTGTAACAAGCTGTGCACAAGCAGAAGCAATTTCGTAATTTTTCGCGCAAAATTGTTCAAGCGCAACTTTTGAAGTTCTTTAAAAAGGTATGATTTTTCCTTGATTAGAATTTAAAGACATTCTCCTGACATAATGTATGTGTGACTGTAGGAGAGCTGACATTATCCAACTTAGAGAAAAAAAAGAAGAAAAAAACGCGTCTTGAGTGTCAAAAAGCATTCACTGTACGATGAAGCCCATTAAAATACAGTTAGAATGCCCTTATAATTCCAGCAATGAAACAAAAAATACTGTATGAGTTTTTACGTTTTTAAATTCATTGCACAAGCAATGTACTTTTAGCACATATGCGCGAGGCCGCGAGTACAAATGTGCTATTAGTTTTATACAACAGTGCATAGCAACACAGTGTTTCATTCCGTGACCCACGAATCGAGTGAGCCAGTGATTCAACGGTCCATTCAGATGGTCTCACTTGTTTCGTTTCTATTGAATCAGCCGTTTTGAATGAATCGTTTGATATGAATGATTCAGTAAGTCATTTATTAAAACTGGGACATGCTGCCACCTACTGGCGGTTTTATTGTCATTTATTTATCCATGACAGACCTAAACCAGCCAAGGTGCCAGCACAAAAACACATTCAGCAAAATATTGTTTAATTATCAATATTGACCAAAATTCCTCTATTTCAGACCACAGAAAGAAAAAAAAGTTATAAATAATAGTTAATTTAATAAGGCAAATTTTTCATTAAATAGAAACCTTTTTAAAAATGAGACCAGTTTTGTAATCATTGTGTAAAATTAGCCACAGATCGCTCTACATCTCATAATTATGACCCTACTTCTCAAACATGTTGACCTGCCTCCCCCCCCCACCCTACTGCCCCTACTGAAATCAAGTTGTTTTTAATGGGACACTGCCTTAAAGGTGCCAGCTTTGGCCTACTTGTTTATCTTTACTGACACTACTACTGGATCTCATGTGGACTAGGTTACTTGTGCCCTTTTGGAGCTGTTAGTCTTGTTAAATTGATTTGTATGCCCTCCAAGAAGATTACATTTCCATTTGTAGACCTGCACGTTATGAACTTGCAGTGCATGTATTGACGAGTAGCTAGTGTTTCAAGCAGCTAAAGGACTGTACTATTGAACAGCAACTGTCAAACATCTCTTCCTCCATTACTCATGGGCAAATCTAATCACCCAAGCTCTGGACTCCCTCCCTTGATTTATCGTACACCTTTGTGTCCATATATTTCTCTCCCTCCCTCTCTCTCTCTGTCTCAAGATGTGTGGGCATTTTTAAGTCCTCATGGTGTAGGATTACTGATCGGATTGTGGCTTGCCAGGCATTCCAGTAGCACACCAAACCATGTAGACCTTGAATCAATGCAGTACAGAAAATACAGTAAAACACCTGTTTTTACACATGGAGTCAATGATCTAACATTAGTTAGAAAACAGTGTCCTACTACTTAGGTCATTTTGTGAATCTTTTATTGAAATTTTCTGCATTCATACTACATATAAATTGTATGTGATCAAACGATATGCTTGATTACCAGAAATAACACCTTCTCAGAGTTAACTGTTTGGCCGATTGTCTGTTCTCACATACTAGGCAGGAGCTCATGAAATTCTTATGTGTATTTGGTCTGTTCAATTATTAATCGTATGTATGGGAAACATAAAACGGAAGACGGAAGAATAATTTGAGTGCTATAAACACCCACTTTTAAAGTACTTAGAGACCTACTGACAGTGTGCTCCCACACATCTAAATCACACAGTAGATGAATATTAAAATCAGCACTGTCGACTGATTTAAAAAAAAAAATTTGTATGAGGTGACAGTTTAATTAATCAAATTATATGAAAATAATAGCATAGCATTATTTGCTTTGAAAAGTAGACATATGTTGTTTGTTTGTTTTTTATATTATTGAAAATAACGTGCCTACAGTAGTGTTGTTTTTGGCGTCCTGTTTTAATTTTAGTTTTAGTCTAGTCTTTGTGTGAAGCTGTCATTTTAGTTTTTATTAGTTTTAATCACGTTCATACTCTTTTTAGTCTAGTCAAATTTTAGTCAACTAAAAGTCTGAGCATTTTAGTCAGAATTGTCCATGACTATTTTCGTCTAGTTTTAGTCGACGAAAACTGATGACTATTTTCGTCTAGTTTTAGTCAACGAAAACTGATGACATTTAGTCTAGTTTTAGTCAATGAAAATTGTATTTTAGTCTCTTTTTAGTAATGCACTAATCTATTTAACCCAGTCAATATAGTATAAGTACCTAGCAGTATAGACGAAACCTACATTTTCTTTTAGCCAAACCCATTTCAAACAAGGTTATCTTATTATATTATTGTTACCTTATAGACTTAAGAATACATCCAAAGACGCTCTGATTTGAATTTACATTTATTTTACCAACCAAACATGTTAGAAGTACACACACATAAATTTAAATAAATAAAAACAATAAATAAAATAAAATAGCATCACATGACAATGCCAGAAAAAAAATTAATACATTCAAGTTTAACAAAGAGAAACAAGGTGCTTGAATGCTCGAGCTACAATAACATACTAAAAAGTGCAAATAAAATGTGTGTCTGTTACTTGCATTGCTTGTAAACTGAAGTCAGATGAAGCCGGCCATCGGTCCCTTTCTCTGTGTCAGACTTAACTTTGTTTGTTGTCATCTTCTAAATAATGCCGCGAGTGGAGCTTGTGGAAGTGACATCGCCTGCGTCTGCGCAGAGTGTTGCCAAGTCTACTTTAACACTGTTGCTGCGGGTTGTTTTTCATGTCCGCGGGTTGAAGCGACCCCAATAACGTGATATTTAGCCCCTGGAATGCGAACTTTAACGGGGAACCCCCCTCGAAACCCTGAATTTCAACCCTGAATTTCAGCCCCTGAAGTGAGACACAGGAAACGCGACAAAACGAGATGAAATAACGTTATAACATTTCGTTTCGTCTCGTTTTGGTCAACGAAAATGAAGAGACATTTTAGCATAGTTTTTATTTTGTAAACCACATTTAGTCTCGTTTTTATTTGTCAACGATATTGCATTATACATTTAATTATCGTCATTGTCACATGACCAGCATTTACGTTGCGTCTCGTCTCGTTTACGTCACGTGATAAAGGTTCGTTGACGACGATATTTCGTCATAATTTTCGTTGACGAAAGCAACACTAGCCTACAGTTGACATGAATCTATTTTGATTATGATGCATGATTAAGCGCATTATTTTTTTTTAATCATAGTCCTTACATTAGATTAGATTTCCTTTATTTGTTTATTTGCTCCACATAAAAACACATTTACATTTTCAACATCCTCCACTCAGTAATTCAGTGCAAAACTATTCGATAAGTACATTCTAAAAAATGCTGTTTTTGTTATATTTTTTTAACCCAAGTGCTGGGTTCAGCCCGTTGGGTCATTTTATTGGGTTGTTTTTAATATTTTTACCCAGGTGCTGGGTAGGTTTTTGTAACTAAGCTGCTGGGTGATTTTTAACGCTGGGTTATTTTTTTCTACCCAACCGCTGGGTTGAGCTAGTCTCCGATGAAACAACCCAGCTGCTGAGTTACAGTTAGTGCGCTGGCTTTTTGAGTCCACTACAGGAGAGAGCGCTTCTCTCAGCGCCACCGATTTGGTGCACTTCTTCAGCTAAATAAAGGTTTGTATACATTTTATTTCATTTATAAAGTCTTTACGGTTCAATAAATTGTATTATTTTGTGCAACGCAACATAAGGACGAGATGTCAGTCAGCTGCGTCAGCAGCGCTCACTTCGCATGATGGAAACGCCTTTTGCCTTGCATAACATAAATGGATTTTATTCGTTATAATACAGAGTTTAATATAATTTAATGCTAAACTATGTTGACTAATCTCACTACTGTTTGTTTATGGGCAGGTTTTGGAGTAAGTCATGGCATCTTTCAGCTACGAGTGAAACGCGAGGCCGCGGCCTGAAGTTCGCAGTTCCCCCACAAGCAGCAGCTAGTGTTGCTTTCGTCAACGAAAATTATGACGAAATATCGTCGTCAACGAACCTTTATCACGTGACGAAAATGAGACGAGACGCAACGTAAATGCTGGTCATGTGACGATGACGATAATTAAATGTATAATGCAATATCGTTGACGAATAAAAACGAGACTAAATGTGGTTTACAAAATAAAAACTATGCTAAAATGTCTCTTCATTTTCGTTGACCAAAACGAGACGAAACAAAATGTTATAACGTTATTTCGTCTCGTTTAGTCGCGTTATTATTTTGCCGTATTTCTGTTTCATGTGACTTAACGTTACTTCAGGGGCTGTCAGGGTTGCCAGGTTTTCGCAACAAAACCCGACCAATTGCTACTCAAAACTAGCCCAATCGCATTTCGAGGAGGGGTTCCCCGGTAAAGTTCCAGGGTCTAAATATTTGCGGACTTGGCAACACTCTGCGCAGACGCAGACGACGTCACTTCCTCAAGCTCCACTCGCGGCATTATTTAGAAGGCGACAACAAACAAGTCTGACACAGAGAAAGGGACCGATGGCCGGCTTCATCTGACTTCAGTTTACAATCAATACAAGTAACAGACACACATTTTATTTGCACTTTTTAGTATGTTATTGTTGCTCGAGCATTCAAGCACCTTGTTTCTCTTTGTTAAACTTGAATATAACATTATATTTTTTTTTTCTGGCATTGTCATGTGATGCTATTTTATTTTATTTATTGTTTTTATTTATTTAAATTTATGTGCGTGTACTTCTAATATGTTTGGTTGGTAAAATAAATGTTGTAAATTCAAATCAGAGTGTCTTTGGATGTATTCTTAAGTCTATAAGGTAACAATAATATAATAAGATAACCTTGTTTGAAATGGGTTTGGCTAAAAGAAAATGTAGGTTTCGTCTATACTGCTAGGTACTTATACTATATTGACTGGGTTAAATAGAATTGCATTACTAAAAAGAGACTAAAATACAATTTTCATTGACTAAAACTAGACTAAATGTCATCAGTTTTCGTTGACTAAAACTAGACGAAAATAGTCATGGATAATTCTGACTAAAATGAGACTAAAATGCTCAGACTTTTAGTTGACTAAAACTTGACTAGACTAAAAAGAGTATGAACGTGACTAAAACTAATAAAAACTAAAATGACAGCTTCACACAAAGACTAGACTAAAACTAAAATTAAAACAGGCCTCCAAAAACAACACTAGCAGCAGCCCATCACCGGCTCAGATTTCGGCGACACACCATCATGAGAATTAGCACTATTTTGGTGAAAAGCGATTACAGAGAATGATTGAATATATTTAAATTAAAATGCTACATTTAAATGTTAAAAATTTTATGTCTAAAATGCTTGTTAAACGAGTTTAAATATATGTAATGTTGTAAACTATGCTGTATTTACACAAATAAATCCAATTTGTCTTGTATTTTGTCCATGTGTTCTTGATTAATAATAAATGTTCATCTTTTTGATTATTGCTTAAATAAAACAACCCAGCATGTTGGGTAAAAACCCAACCAGCTGGTTCAAAATAACCCAGCATGTGTTCTGTCCAATATTTACCCAGTGCTGGGTTGCCAAAAAACCCAAGTTGGGTTGTTTTTAACCCAGCATTTTTTTATAGTGTAGCTAATAAATAAGAATACTATAGTACAAATAAAAAAATAATATATATATATATATGTGCCTTTTTTATATTATCTGAACACTTATTTCTGCTTTCATCTTTCATCATCTTTCGTTTGCTTTTTTTCAGATGGTTAACATACCTGCTGCTTCTGATTTTGGACCTGGTCATCTGTCTCATAGCATGTCTGGGATTGGCAAAGCAGTCTCGATGGATGCTCGCAGTGTAAGTGTGCTCTAAATATCAATGGTTAGACCTCTGGCTTTGGGTATTCCCTTCACAGAAGGGAAGTATGACCCATTTGTGTAATCATAAAGATGTCAACAAGGAGAAAGGAGGCAACTTGTCATATTTCCTGTATTTCTGCTTGCATATAATCCTTTACCATTGTTAATTGTTTGTATAGTGTTGTGAAGTTTATTCCTGCCAGCTTAAATGCACTGTAAAATAATGCAGCCTCTGACATAAACAGACCTCTGTGGAATGACTCTGAGTGCATCGAGTGCTGTGGTTAGCCAGTCGCCAGCAAGCCCTGCATTTCCTCTCATCTCAATCCTCTGTCTCTCTCCCCGTTAGCCTTATTGGAAGCGCCTTTAGATCCATCTCCACTTACCCCACTAATGCTTATTGATCTCTCTGCCCGCGCGAGCGTGTGCTCGCCCTTAACTAATTATTACGTGCTTCCAATCTGCTTTATTGGTGCTTTTAAGACCATCCTCAGACAAGAAAGGCTGTTTGATGAAACCTCGGCTCCATTTTCCATGGCCACCAGGGAGCCGTTTACCCCATTCATCTCTGTCTCCTTTTGACTTCCTATTTGCTCATGTGATCGCTCACATGCTCATGTCTTTGATCAGTCTCTCACTGGTTTTCATCCTCATTCATGTGCTTCCTACTAAAGTGTAAAGAGGATGGTTCATTTCCCCAACAAATTATACTTATGAGAAGGTTCTTTTAATGAATTGGTCAAAAGAGTTGTTTTGAATCATTCAGTAAGTAATGATTTACTAAATTAATTACTGAATCTGTCAGAGCAGCTATTTGAAGTAACATTGGATTTACATACTAAATGGAAGTTTTGTTGATATTAATTTACACATTTACAAACGTTTTTATATATATATATATATATATATATATTTATATTTATAATTAGTTTTTAAATATATATATTATATTAAATATTAGTTTTAAATATAATAATATAATTTTAATCATTTTAATCATAGTCTCATAGTAGTATAGTAGAATTCTGCTGGAAACACTAGATGTAAACATTTATTATTTAAATTTAAAGATTATATCATATGCATGCTCATATTTAAAACGGAATTCTCTATCACAAACCTATTGGCAATGAATGTGTTTTTTATTTATTTTTATTTTATTTTTATATTTTTTTTGGGGGGGGGGGGGTAAGTATTTTTATTAGTTTTACACTGCACAACAAACACCAAACAAAACAACAACCATAAAAGAACAAAATACATAAAATACTACTTATAATAATAATAATAATAATAATAATAATAATAATAATAAATTAATAGTACTAAAAGAAAAAAAGGATATTTAAGGGCAATCGGGGCATATAAGCAGTTCCAGTGGAAAAACAAAGAAGCAGTCCATAGGGGCAGACATGTATGTTTTTATGGGGTATAATCATCAAAATATGTGTCAAACTTACATATACCATCAAACTATATTTTATTTATTTATATATAGATAGATAGATAGATAGATAGATAGATATATTTTAATAATTATTTATATCAAAAGTAACAGTAAAGGCAGAAAAAGATTTATATTTCTAATAAATTCTGTTCTTTTGAACTTTCTATTCTAGATTCTATTCTATTTCTATTCATCTAAGAATCGCGAAACAACATTAATCACATCTGTTTGCACAAAAATGTATGAAGCAGCACACCTGTTTTCAATATTGTGAATAATAAGACATATTTCTTGAACAGCAAATCAGGATATTATAATGATTTCTGAAGGATCAAGTGACACTGAAGACTGGAGTAATTATGCTAAAAATTCAGCTTTACATCACAGTAAATTACTTTTTAATATATATTCAAATAGATTATTTTAAATTATAATAGAATTTCACAGTTTTAATACAAAGTTCTGGCATGAAACTCTAAGTTGGCGCAGTCCGATAGATCTAACTAAGTATGCCATAATGGCATCACATCACAGCTGATTGGTTCTGTCCTGTATCGGTAACCAATGAGCTTGCTGCTCAACATTCAAATATTTAGCTAATGCCTGTGATGGCAGTTTGCAGCTCACTCCAGAAATCCTCCACCTTCCCCAGCTCCACCTGTATAGATCTGCTACGAGGTGATTCATGTATGCTATATGGGGGTTATTTCATGTTATATGTGCAGCAGCAGTATTTCTTACATGCTCACAGCAGCATGTTGTGGATGTATTGGCAGTAGCAAGTCTCGGTTCTTGCTCTGCTGCAGCAGCAGCGTAGCAGATCTATTCCGCCAAGACCAAACACATTAACATTGCCATGTACAAAACCATGCCAATCCCTCAGAGAGTTGTCATGACAGAACTGTTTTTACTGTATGTTTGACCTTGGTGAGCATTAGAGACTTCTTTCAAAAAGATTTTACTGTCCCAAACTTTTGCAAGGTAGTGTTTAATTTCATCTTTAACCTTGCATCTCACTGTTATTTCCTCTCTTTCTCTCATTTCAGTATTATGGTGTGTGGCGTACTGACCCTGATCATGAGTTGGGTGTCATTAGGAGCGGGCACAGCCACAGCTGTGGTAAGTTACTGTGTTTTCACATGACTGCCTACTTTAAACCCCTTTTGATCAGTGTTCATTGACTATGAGTCACTTCATTCACTACTGTCCTGGATTTTTTTTTTTTTATAGTGAATGTTTGTAAGGGTAGAGGGGCATGAGCTGTGTGAAACTCTTAGGAGATTATCAGGGTTCAGTGACTGCGTTTATGCGTCTCGTGGTACATGCCAGTTTGAAAAGCTGATTACAAAGCCCTGGTCATTTAAATTAGACAGCCCGCTGGTTTAACGGATGTAAACAGCCGTTCTCTCTGTGTCACTAAACAGGCCAATTTACTCTGTCTCGTGTCACGCCTCGGTTTTCAGCTCTGCATCTCTCAGGCTGCATGCATAATAAAGATAGCAAACTGTATTTAACATTCTGAAGATGCCTTATATTTAGTCTTGACTTCTAATACAGTAATTGGGTGTGCAGTACCGTACACCTAGGAGATAAGTTCCTTGTTCATGATGTCACTGGGGTATTGAAGGGGGATCTCAGGTACTTTACACTTCCTGTGACGCACTTACCTGACATCAAACATGCCACTTTTCATTAGTAGTCCAAATCCTCAACTATGAATCCTCAACCTTACTTGAACGTGTTTATAACTAACAAATGCTGTGAAAGAAATTAGTAAATGCTATTTGCATTTTGTCAAGAAACATATGTTGTTATAAAATATAATGTAATATGATAAATATATATAGTGAATGAAATATATTTACTATAGTAATTCTATATTTAGGCATAATCAAATCAGAAATGGTGTTTTTATTTGTTTTTATCCATAAGCTTCACTAATATTTTGACTAATATAATGATCGAGTGATAGAGCCGACGCTTCAGTCGGGATGTCTGTAGGGAACAGAACTTAAGACTGCTCAATGAGGGGTCAGAGCAGAAGTCGGGCCCAGCAGTAAAGTGGATTACTCCAGCAGTGCCTGACTACATTGATTCCCTCCTGTTATTGATAGTAAGAGAGAGTGGAAACAAGCCTTGAAGGAACATGTGACTCTCACACTTGCACTCTTTCCTTTTTTTATTATTTCAGAGAGAATTTACCATTGGGACCCCATGTGAATCACTCTGTGTTTTGAAACAACAACAACGTTCTGGTCCAACAAACCACTGTTGTCCTAACCTCACCCCTAACCTTACCTAACTAGGAAACGATTGGTAATAATGTTGCTTAAATCAAGGGCATCCTTAGACCTAGTGTTGAAATTAAAATCTGGTTGGTTTTGCCTTCCAGTTTGTCACTTTTGAATCCGAGTGCATTCAGATAAATGCATGAATGAGATTTTCAGAGCTTTGTCAGAGAGAAGATTATCAATGCAGAAAAAGGGTTCATGACACTTTCTCTCAAGAAATTTTCAGGTTTCTTTGAGCCTTTTTCAGTATCTGAGGTAACGCTTCACACTGTCTGTTTCTTGCCGCTGACGCCCACTAATTTAAGCCAGGCCATCCACAGATCTCTGCAATAAGATTAGCCCCTATTTGATCACCTCGTATGGTCCTGACTTTCAGCAAAGGTCTTATAAACCCTGTCACCTTTTGATACAAACACCACGATCCAATATGTGTGAACACTGCAACAACATCCACCAAATGCTATGTGGCCTTTCGATTTCTTTCTCTTGTATAAAACCAGTTTTGCAGAATTGTACTTGTGAGCTTGTTGTTTGGTCTGTTCTAGGGCACCAGTGACTTTTGTGTCTCTCCTGACAAGTTCATTGTCAATCAAACCAAAGACTCCTTAAGTGCGGGTAAGTAATATTGCTCCATATGCATGTGTCCTTTGCATGAACCAGATGTTTTTAACACAGCTGTTGAAAGGCATATCCTATATGTTAGTCAATGTTTATTGCTCCAAAAACAGTCATAATGTAGTTTCACACAATCATTTTCCACACTCTCTGACATTTAGAATGAAACAGTTTTTGCTACTTTACCTTTAAATGATCTCTATTGTGATTGGTGGCTTAATACTCAATAGCTGATATTTGGGTAGTCATATGTTAGGGGAATAGTTCACCCAAAAATGAAAACTTGTACTTGTAAAATGTACTCGCACTCAGGTCGTCAAATATGTAGACGAGTTTGTTACTTCATCGGAACAGATTTAGAGAAATGTAGCATTACATCACTTGCTCACCAATGGATGCAGTGAATGGGTGCCATCAGAATGAGAGTCCAAACAGCTGATAAAAACATCACAATAATCCATAAGTAATCCACATGACTCCAGTCCATCAATTATCTTGTGAATTGAAAAGCTGTGTGTGATAAACAAATCCATTATTAAGGCATTTTAACTTTAAACCATGTGGATTACTTGTGGATTATTGTGATGTTTTTATCAGCTATGTGGACTCTCATTCTGACGGCACCCATTCACTACACAGGATCCATAGTTGAAACTGAGGCCTAAGGGTGAGTATATTTTCAGCAAATTATAATATTAGGCTGAACTTTAATGTGCTCAATGGTGGTTTCCAAATGACCCATTTTGCTAGTTCAGTTTCATTTAATGGCACAGATTGTAAGCGTTTGAATCTTCACTGTGTTTCTGTGTCCCCTGCAGATATAGTGCACTATTACCTATACTGCAGCCAGAGTCTTCCCAATCCGTTCCAGCAGGTAAACGATTCCCCGGCACGTCAGCATTCAATTCCTCCCTGAACTCCTGACACAAGCAATTAACGGAGCTTACAGATTCATTTGACTTCTAATTGAGGCAAATACCCATGTTAATGCCATTATAATGTTTCTGTAAAAAATCTGCGTGGCTAATTAAATTATGAATAGGCGATATGAAAATAAACTTTGATCAAAGGGGGTCTCTTTTGTCTGTAGTTTTGGGATAATTAGATTTGTCTGGCTTTCTCGCATTGCCTGTGGGAATCCTGTGAAAGCTTTTCCACTGATTTAGACAGTATTCTCTGCTGGTTAAGCTGCTGTTTTGGAGGATCTATTAAAGTAAATGTTCTGGGGGAATGTCATAAAGCAGATGTATAAGACAGATGTAACCATTAACCAAATTTAAAACCTTAATAACCGTTAATACAGATGTAAATGCAAATCCTCAGCATGGATTAGTGACCTTTTACTAGTCATTGCATTAACAGAAGGCAGAACCTATAGCATGTCTATGTAGAAAGCGTTTAGGTCAGTGGATCGACTGCTTTAGATCACATGTTTGTCTGATTTGCTGTTGTTTCTGTATTGCAGTCTTTGACCATCTTCCAGAGGTCTCTGACCACCATGCAGATACAGGTGCAAGGTTTGCTGCAGTTTTCTGTCGCTGTGTTTCCCACCGCAGAGGTGAGAGTGCTGTCAAAGAGGGTTCTGCTTCACATTCTCTACGTCCTTTTTTCTAAACATTCATTCTCCAATTTGAATCATTTTAGAAAGATCTTCTAGGAATTCAGCGGATCTTGAACTCTTCAGAGTTCAATTTGCATCAGTTTACCGCCTTGCTGGACTGCCGTAGTCTGCATAAAGTGAGTCACCTTTGTACTTCAAAGTATACTTTAACAGTTCTCAAATAGTCAAACTTCTACATATCGCCAGTCTTGTTCAAGGTTTTTTTTTTTTTTTTTTTTTTTTTTTAAAAAGTATTTTAACCCAAAATCGCCCACGATGACAAATAAGAGTGTTCATGATAAAGAACAGGAGAATTGTTTTAAAAAAAAATTGGATTGAAAACTTTGTAACTTTTATGCCATTTTCAAAATTTTAATGTCTCTGAAATTGTCAGGATGACCATCTAAAAAAAAAAAAAAAAGTTCCTTAAACCTTCAGTGCATGTAACTGTACACAAATTATTATTTTTGAAAACATTTCAATATATATATATATTTTAAATAAATAGTTTTTTTTGTTGTTGTTCATTTATTTATTTATTTTACAAATGTCATATTCCTAATTCATACTTAATATTTTTGGGGAGTTGCACCACATTACATTTTATAACCTGAATTAACCTTGATTTTTCATAAAAAGGTTGATTTTTCTATTGAAGAGGTTTATGATGACTTTGGCATTAGGGGATTTTTTTTCTGCTTTTATGTTGGTTGCACCACTTGACTTAGATTTTGCGGACAAAGGTTTTTTAAATATTTTTTTATTGTTTGTATTTATGTTGATTTAATGTAGTTTTGAAACTTTGGGGATTTTTTTTATTTATTTTTTACCATTTCCAACCAAATATTAAATTTGATGTCTCTAAAAATGTCATGTGGTGTAACCATCGAGTATAAAGTAGTAACATTTTCCTTACACATTGAATACATGTAATTGTAATTATTATCTTTGAAAAGGTAAACCATATTATTATTTTTCTTAAGGTAACCTTGGTATAGAGGTCTATATTTTGTCGGTTGCACCACTTGACTTAAATTTTTCAAGCAAAAGTTTTTCTAATAAATAATAGTAAATTATTATCTTAAACTGCTTAAAAACAAATAAGAAATGTGGTTAGGTCCTGTGTTTATCTAACAGCGCTCTGGTCCTGCAGGACTATCTGGAGGCTCTGCTGGGCGTTTGCTATGACGGCGTGGAGGGGCTCCTGTATCTGTGTCTGTTCTCTCTGCTGGCAGCCTGTGCCTTCTGTGCCCTGCTGTGTGCTGTCCCACGTGCCTGGACCATCATCACCATCAGGTAACCATCCACCTTCCTGCCGTGTAATTATAGTGCATGGCACCTGAGACCATCGGTGTGGCTGACGTGTGATTGGTTGTTCTAAGGGACAGGGATTATGATGATATCGATGAGGAGGACCCCTTTAACCCGTCGAGACGCATCACGCCGTATAACCCCAGCCGAGCTCAAGTTCACAGTTTCTGCAGCTACAGCAGCAGCATGGGCAGCCAGACGAGTCTGAATCCTCCACTGCAGGCCACATCCAGCACACCAGAGTACATGTGAGTGTGTGTGTGTGTGAGAGAGAGAGAGCTGTTGTTTTCTCTCATGCTGACCCACTTATCTTTCTTCCTCTCCTGCAGGAACCAGTCCATGCTATTTGAAAGAAATCCTCGCTATGAAAACGTCCCGTTGATTGGGAGCGGTTCACCACCACCATCGGTATTTTGATTTTAATCTTATTTACTGACAGTTTTATTCCATTTTTGTATATGTGATGGTTTCTATATCACCAATCATTGGTCTGTTAATGTGTTGCAAAACATTGTTTTGCAAAAATTAAAATAACTGTATACCCAACCCTCATGCCATTCCACAATAGGGCTCTGCTAATTTTTTTTATAAATCATTATATATAATATAAATACTATATTTGTTTAATTTATTTTGTATTTAAATTCTCTTAAAATTTCTGAAGAGGTAGGTCATCTAATTGAGTGTAAACTGGTTAAAACTGGTAAAAATTCTCAACTCCATACCGTTTCTTACTGGACAAAAATAAAGCAAAGTTAAAATTACAGTCCAATACTGGTAATGTAATACATTATGATGTGTATCATATCTTGAGGTAGTTGTGGATTTTTAGCACTATTACAAACCAGTGTGTCTTGCTTTCTTCTGCAGACCATAGAAATATTCAATTTTTGTCAGTTATTCTTTTAATTATCACTTTACTCAACTTTTCAAAGGTTTTGGGTCAGTAAGATTAAAAAGAAAAATAAACCAATATTTTTGTTCAGCATCTATTAAATTGAACAGTAAAGGCATTTATAATGCTACAAAAGATATATGTATTTGAAATAAATGCTGTTCTTTTGAATTTATTATTCATAAAAAAAGATTGAAAAAAATTATAGTTTTCCACAAAACTGATAAGTACCATGACTGTTTTCTACATTGATAATAGTAAAAAATGTTTATTGAGCAGCATATTAGAATGATTTCTGAAGGATCATGTGACACTGAAGACTGGAGTAATGATGCTGAAAATTCAGCTTTACATCACAGGAATAAATTACATTATAAAATATATTCAACTGGAAAACTGATTTTTAAAAGTGTAATAATATTTCAGAATTTTCTGTTTATATGGTATTTTTGATCAAAAAAATGCAGCCTTGTTAAGCATAAGAGACTTCTTCCAAAAACATTAAAAAATCTTACCGACCCCAAAACTTTGAAAGGTATAGTGTATATTCATCATAATTCTTAATTATGGTGAATGTTATATTAGATCCAGTGTGATTTCATTAATGTAACCTGTGCCTAAGGTTGCTTTGTGAGGTTGTGGTGTTCGAGATCATGAGAACTGAAGCTGAAAGCAGACATGGAGCATTACTGCCCCCTGATGTTTCCTTTTTTTGTTGAGTATCCTTGCAGTTATAAAGGGAATAAGGAGAAATTACTATTAATTATTAATACTAAATTATTAATGAAAATTAATTAAAAACAGTCCTGTCTTGATTTAATTCAAAGCCAAATTGTCCATCAGACTTGTGCAGATTGTGAGCTGTAAGATGAATCATAAGTGAAAGGGTGTAATTGAGAGGATCATCTAGTGAGTCGTGTTGGTTGAAGCATTGCAGAAGGCATACAACTCATCACAGGACAGTCTTCTGTCTAATGAACCGATTCCCAGCTTCATTTTTAACTGTCAAGAGTCTGTATTCACACAATGATATTTCACAGCTAATTGAGTTCTTTTCCTGTCTTTTATCACACGTGAAGTTATATCCTCAGACATTTAGAAACAGTAAGTGTGCCCCCCCCCTCAACATGCCTTTTCTCTCTTTGTCCTCGTTTCCTTCCTCTGAGGATATCATCACCCACTCCATAAACATTCTGTACATCCCTTTAAAATGTAAGAGCACTGAGCAGTTTTGCAGCTGTTGTCTTTTGCCAAAAATTCATCAGTGTTTTTCCAACTCACCTTTTTCTTTACCTGAAGTCCTGTTCACACACAGGTTTCCACGCATTACTTTTTTATTATTATTATATTTTATTTATTTTTTTCTAGTACATGAGCAGAAACGAATCACATAGGGCAGTGAAATTGCTCACAGTAACTCCTCCATCTTGCTGACACCCTCAGTGCTTGCGAGTCCTGGCAAGTTAGTATTTTCATGTTCAAGTCACTTTGCATGTATAGAAAGGTGTATATATGCACGTACATTTTTTTATATATGCATATTTAGTAATCAATATACACTGCAGTTCAAAAGTATGGTATTTTTATAAAATTTGATTAAAAATATGCTTGTTTTAAGCTTCTAGTAAAATATATATAATATACCCCTTTTGGTGTGTGTGTATACATATATATATATATATATATATATATATATATTTGTAAAGCTAAGTAACAAAATATCTGACAGGAAGTTTGTGAGAATGTCATCACTTCTAATGGCAGTGACTGCATTGCTCCTCATTTGCATAATGGCACTGGCCACGCCCACATCCCATTAGAAAGGATTGCTTTACCTTATTTCATGTCAAAACATCAACTCTCATTGAAAATGAGTGATTTTTCTCGGTGCAGATCTCTGTATGTGTTTGTGAACGGGGCTTGATGGTCTTTTGACTGTTTTTCTCACATGCCAGTATCTAATGTCAAACACCTTTAACATCTGTTTCTTTATTCTTTCTTTAACAACCGCAGTATTCGCCCAGCATGAGGACCACCTACCTGTCTATGACTGATGCCCAAATAAGACACTTCGGGACAGACATCCAGATTTAGTTTTCCTGGTTCCTCGTCCTCAAGAGGTCTCCAGCAGCATGAGATGCGTTCCTTTAATAGGCGATCTCTCGTCTCATCTCATCTCAAAGGAGGACACCTGTGGATGTTAAAGCATAAATATTGAATGCATCAAAGGGAGTTCTCGAAGACTGCATGCCATCCAAGTCTCATCTGGAAAGGCAAAGGATACCTCCGAGGTTAATGGGTGAGCTCTGACCATGTAAATATTCGCTTATTCTCCTCAGCGGCTCGCCAGATCATTAATAAATAGTTTTCTGTGATAGCAACAAACTGGTTCAGCCTGGTGTTCGTGATTCAGGTTTTGATTAGCACTTCAGCTTAGGGCATGCAAATTGTGATTAATAGCTAAAGCAAATGATAATGAAAAAATTATGTTTGCTTTTTAACCACATGAAGGCCTTGAGCTCGATTATGAGCCTTTAGTTAATATACTCTGACTTTTGTACTGGTTAAATAGACACCAAATCATATAGAATGAGAGAAATGATCAGTTGTGTGAGGGTCTGCTATAATGAACATGTTTTGCATGAGGAACAAGGTGTTTTGTTGGTGCCTCTCTTTCATTTCAGACTATATTTATGAGCCTCACGGCACAGCACAAAGATAAATATTAATCATATTCTGCAATGGTAGATATGGGGATGAACAATTTGGAAATCACAGACGGACTAGTTGTTTGTTTGGTTCAAGCTTCTTAAAGTATCTTTGTCTGTATTCAAACTAGATCAAAGCTGACAAAGCCTATTTTTCTAGTTTAAGCGCTTCTGTGTGTTTCCACTGATGTACTGTATAGACCTGGCCATTTCTAAAGAAATTATTGTTATTGATGTTCACAATACTGCTGTTCGGACAGGCAGCTGTTTATTATCCCAGTGAATGAAAAATAATAAAATTAGATTATTATGTTGAATTCTACCACTATTATTCTTTATTTGTCATAACATTTCAAAAGTGCTGTTTTTTATTATTGTTAATGTAATACGTTTTTGTGACATTTCATTCAATAAATAATTTTTACTGAAAGTTACTTTTTTGTTATTCTTAATTTGTGCTGTAATGGAACGCTGCTTCTATTGTGGAATTAAAAGGAATTGCAACTTTTCATCTCTCAGTTCTGAGTTTACATGTCGCAATTCTGACTTTTTTCTTTAAATTGTGAGTTTATATCTCACAATTCTGATTTTTTTTCTCTGAATTGCGAGTTATTTTTAAGTAAAAACTATAATTGCAACTTTTTATCTTGCAAATCAGACATTTTTTTTCTCAGAATTACACATTCATATCTCACAATTCTGCGTTTATACATTTCAGCTCTCAGAAGATCAAAATTGTGAGATATAAACTCAGAGTGGGATAAAAAAAAATAAGTTAAAATTAGCTTCTTTTTTATACAATGGCTAAAACAATCTTCCATAACATTAATTTCTAATTTCAGTTCTTGCTGTGTGAACGTGGTTTGATGTGAAGAAATGAAACGGGTAATGTTTCTTAAACTCGTGCACAAAAAGTACGCCAGGGGGCGGCCAATAGTGACATTATTATCCTGCTGTATTCTCTCTGATCACCAGAGGGCGCAGCTGCATCTACAGACGCTAAATGCGCTTAGCGAGCCACAGCTGAATACAACACGCTCTACACTTGACATATCGAGCACATCTTCTCTGTGTGTTATAAAGTAAAGAGCAGCTGGTATTTCATATGAGATGTGATATTAGCTGTAAGGCGGGAATGTGGTTTATTCGCAATGGGAAATGTTTTCGGCAGACAGGGACGAGTCACCAGTCGAGTGACAGATCAGGACAGGGCGATATTGGTAAGAAGAATCAATCAATCAATGAGTATCACACACACACACACACACACACACACACGCGCGTGTGTGTGTGTTAGGTTTGTATCATTACATACACGTGTAGATATAGAGAGCAACATACTGTAATGCGTCTGAAATCAATTCAGCCATACTGACGAACGGATTAGATGAGCTGTCCTACTTTACACAACAACACAGGATCAAACCAGTGTAGAACAGAACAGTAACAGAACTGAGTAGAATAGGGTAAAACGGAACACAATAGAACAGATATAGAATTGAGTACAATGGACAAGTTTTAGAGAACAGACTCGGAGTGTGCTGTATGTTATAGAGAGCATCATAGAATACAACAGAACACCTGTTCTAGGATAGAACAGAATGGCTTTTATTGAATAGAATAAAATGGCATTATATCAGACATAGGCCTAATGTATTAGAATAAAGTGTTACAGAACGGTATTGCGTAGAATGGAATAGAACCACATCTACTGTAGAATAAAACATATCAGTATCTATTGTATAGCATAAAAACCTGAACAATAAAAGCATGATACTATTTATATTTAATATACAATTTACATTCTGTTTTATAATAGTATACAATATAAAATATTATTCTATATAGACCAATGGTTCTCAAACAAGGGCCTCAACACATTTACAAGGGGGTCGAACTAAAAGTATTTAAATTAATGAAATTATTAATTAAATGTCTGATTAGATATGATACATAATATCATATCTAATGAAAGTAATTGAACTCTATATTAAAAATGTAAAAAAAAAAATCAAAATGAAACAAAATAAATAATGGTATTTTAGTTAATTTACAGTATGTATCATATCTAATAAATTCTCTAATCATTTTTAACGTATATATCATGTCTAATAAATTCTCTCAATTAAAACGCTAAAAAAAACTAAATCAAGATGAAACAGAAAATACAAAAAAAACAATATAAAAAGCTTTACATTAAATTAATTATTTGCAGTTATAGTAATTTAACTCTACATTAAATTAGACGAAAATAAATATAAAATACTGAAAATAAAAGTATTTATATTAATTGTTTAAAGTAATTTTATACATATGTCTAATAAATTACATTCTTTAAATTAAAATGCTTAAAACAAAATCAAGATGAAACACAAAATACAAAAATATTTCATTTAAAAAACTTTACATTAAATTATATGCAGTAATAGTAATTTAAGTCTAAATAAATAAAAACGAAATAAAAAACACAAAATCAAGATGAAATCCCCAGTTCAATAACTATTGTTTTCACTGAATCACAAAATGAGCTGTGGTTGATTTAATATATCTATACTCAGTTTCTGTTAATAAGAAAAGTTAACATTGTCAAAATTACAATTTAATTATTGTCAAACATGTCAAATATTCGACTCTCTTTGAGCGGAGTCTGCTCTTGTTTGTCAGAACACATGAACAGGGTTTCAGGAGATCCATGTCTGGACTGTGATATCATGTTTTGACAGCTGTTTGTTCATCTTAGTCAAGAACCGACGCTTCTATGAATAAGAAGTGTTTCTATAAGTGAACTGTCATGTTTCTGCATTACATCCTGTCACTGGATCACAGCAACTGAAACAGCAGAGAGATCAACTGAAGCAATATCAGAAGAAAATCACATTACAGCTGGAGAAAGAGAGACGTCTGGCCAAACAGCTCCTGAAGGATGGCAAGAAGGAGTAAGACATTTCAGATTACACCGATACAAGTGCACTCATTATGCAATGCTAACATTCACGATAGCCGTCACCCAGAGTCAGCCATCATGCCTTGCACAGTGCCTTTATTGTGCTGACGTGGTGCCATCTGCATGGTACATGGCAAAAGTGATTTCGGTTTAACACATTAACACGTGTGATTCATGCATTTCACAGACGAGCTCTTCTGCTGCTCAAAAAGAAACGCTACCAAGATCAGCTGCTGCACAAGACCGACATCCAGATAGCCAACCTGGAGCGCATGGTGGGTTTACATGATATTATTTGGTTTTATTTAAAGGTATTAAGTGTGATACACCTTGCTATATAGTTCGCAATAATTAGATTTATTTATATTTTAATTGTTTTAAAGAAAATAAGTACCTATGCTCTTAAACTGCATTTATTTGATCAAACATACAGTAAAAAAGTAATATTGTGAAATATTATTACAATTTCTATTTTAAAAATGTTTTAAAATGTAATTATGTGATGCAGAGCTGAATTTACTCCAGTCTTCAGTGTCACATGATCCTTCAGAAATTATTATAATATACTGATTTGCTGCTCATTTCTTATTAGTAGATTTTTGCTGCTTAATATTTTTATGGAACCTGTGATGCACAACCATTCAATTGTTTGGGGTAAGATAATAATTAAAATAATAATAACAATATTATTATCAAGCAAGGATGCTTTAAATTGTTCAAAAGTGACTATAAACACATTTATAATGTTACTAAAAAGATTTTTACTTCAAATAAATGTTGTTCTTTTGTACTTTTTATTCATCAAAGAATCTGATGAATCTAAAAAAAAGTATCACGATTTCCACAAAAATATTAAGCAGCAAAAACAACATTATTAATAATAAGGACCCTTATTAATAAATGAGCACCAAATCATCATATTAGAAAAATATGAAGTATCATGTGGCTCTAAAGAAACTGGCTATTTGTTTATTGTTTTAATCATATTGTGGTATTACAAAAAGCATGAGCAATATAAATTGTACTTTGATTATGTCTCATTCAGGTTCAAGATATTGAATTTGCTCAGATTGAAATAAAGGTCATTGAGGGTTTAAAAGCTGGGAATGACTGTCTCAAGCAAATGCATGAAGTAAGTCTATATAGACCGAAACTAGTTCAAATCACAGATTTGCTGTATTGTAACAAGTTTATGCACCTGCAACAGATTAGTAATCAATTATCAGTGGTGTTAAATGCTTGGCTCTTATTGGGAGCCAAGATGATTCATTGGTCTGTTTGGTGTTGTGCGGTGGGCGGTTTAGTTAGTAGCAGCATGTTTTGGGAACTGTTGGACATTGTTGTAGGATTAAAGGCTTAAACATAAAACTCTTAGATTACAGCAGACCCGTCTTTGTCTTGGGATCTCCAGAACCCCTCGAAATCCCCTGCCCCTTCTCTAAGTCCCACCTTTACTTTACACCTACTTTAGTACATGTTTCTGTCCATTATATTATCAGACAAGATTTTAATGCTTTTTTAATGTCTTTGGAAGATCCAAAAGTAAGAACACCAACATTCACAGTATCATGTGTTGTAGGAACATTATAAACAATTCCAGCCCATGTAAGAATAACATCTTTTCCTTGTCCACTGCTTTATATGAGCATGTTTTACTGAAATCTGTTGACTGATTCATTTCTGTGGGATGTTCTGTTGGGCTCGTCTCAGTGAGCAACAGTAACCAAAGGGGGGTGGAGGTTAGCGAAGGGTCGACAATGTGATGAATATATAAAAAGTTATTTATTGAATTTGACTGAAGTAATTGTTTTGCCTCAGATTGATCTTTTTTCTTCATCAGGTCTTGTCTATTGAGGAGGTGGAGAGAATACTGGAGGAGACGCAGGAGGCCATTGAGTATCAGAAGGTTACGAGAGTCAAACTCAGTTCACTTAGCATTCAGAGAAATGATAACTTTCAAGTATATAAAAGTCATTGCATTACATAACACAATGAAACAAAACCAAGTGGCATTTATATTGAAGAAAGAGCACAAGCATGTACATGTGTAACATGTCTATAGTTAATGTGATACACAACGTTTGAGGTCATTTTTTTCTTTTTGTGAAAGAAATTAATACTTTTATTCTGCAAGGATGCATTCAATTGATCAAAAGTGACTCTCAAAAAGTGAAAAGCAGCACAACTGTTTTAACATTAATAATAACAAGAAATGGTTCTTGAGCAGCAAATCAGCATATTAGAATGATTTCTGAAGAATCATGTGACATTGATGACTGGAAACGCAGACCTGGACATTGGCCATATTGCTCTTTCCTGGTTTTTATTGCTTCGAATGTCTAACTGCTTCTTGAAACGTCTTCCCTTAAAGCAAATTGATGAACTGCTGGCAGGTTCTTTGACAGCGGAGGATGAGGATGCTGTGTTAGCAGAGCTGGAGGCCATCACTCAGGTGTGGAGACCTTTACCTCTCATCCGTGCTGCCAGATATCCTGTCTTTATCATCGTTGCTGTAGCTTGTGTCTGATCTAACGCTGCTCTCTTCATCCTGGGCAGGGAGAAGACATAACCCTTCCAGAATTACCCACGGATCCATTGCCAGCGGTGCCATCGGGGGAGACAGGTGTTGTTTTACTACTGTCAAATACAGCACTGTGTGAAAGAATGACATGGCTCTCTTATTTGGCTTTTGATTGCTTTCTGTCACTCGCTTTGTGCTCTGTGTCTTTGCAGAAAGAAAAGAGGCACAAATCAAGCCGGAGCGAGAGATGCTGGCAGCGTAGTGTTTGATCCTGAAACCTGGCTCATCACTTTGTTTGGAATAAAAGGAAGAGCTAGGGAAATGTATTTGGCAGAAAAGAAGGCTTTCTTAGGATATTTAATAGGCACGCATCAGAATCAGTGTTCCCATAGTCATGGAAAACTTGGAAATATCAGGGAATATTAATTTTTTAACATTTTTCAGACTTAGTCATGGAAACCAATGAAATGTCAACAAAAAGTAATGGAAATTTCTTGTTATTCAAATGTATTTATTGTAATTGGCTGTAATATGTTATCATTGCAACTATATTTTTTTAAATATTTAAGATTTACGTCTAAAGGTAATTACGAATGCCTTGAAATGTCATGAACAAAAGTTGGCAAACCATGTAGACAGAAATGCTGTTGTTACAGAGTTTACAGTATTTTTTTAATGGTAAGTTTACTTGAAGCATAAATGGAAGTTCAGAATCAATTCATATTTGGTTTTGTTAAAATAAATTAACAAGCTATGAACTATGAGCTCTGTTATGTGGCACTAGTAACATTTTCATTTGCAAATGCAAAAAGTGAACCCAATTGCTACAACACTTTAGCCTAGTATCTTTTTCATTCAACCTATCACAGCTATAATTAGCCTGTAGCATTGTTTTTAAGCAGTATTAGCTGTTTTGCTAACTTCGACCAGACTAGCTAGTTATGATGGGTCGATAATGAACGATTCATTCATTTTGAATTAATCTTATTGGGAGTAACAATTAGCCTACTCCCAAAAAAAGTTTATAGCACTTTTACAGATGTGTTTTAGACAATGTGCTTTTTAAGCCTGTTCATGTATGCAAACTCTAAAAGAGTTTGGGTTATAATCTGTGCATCTGACTGTAGCAAGGTTACATTTATTTCGTAGTTCTTGCAGATGTTTGTTAGCATGTCATGACCAGCAGAGGGCTCTTAATATCACTAACTGAGAGGAAATGAATCTGTGCTGACAGATGCACATCCTCTTCCCATGGCTGTTTGTGATTAATGTAAACATTCTGTCCATGTATGGACGCATTTATATTCATATATGTATCTACATTTATCTTTAATACTGTAATTATAAAGGTTTTTCTCTGTCTCTCACAGCCATGAAAAACCTTGAATGAATTTTAATATCGCGTGTGTGAGCGCGCGCGCGCGTGTATAAACACACACACACACACACACACACACATACATACATATACATAGATTTTACATTTAGCAGACGCTTTTATCATATATATATATATATATATAATAAATGTATACTTTTATTCAGCAAGAATGCATTATAGTGATCAACAGTGACAGTCCACTCTCTGAAAGTGTAAGGATATTTTGTTACAGAGAAGGATCATGTGACACTGAAGACTGGTAATGATGCTGAAAATTCAGCTTTACCATCACAACAATAAATTACATTTCAAAATATATTCAAATAGAACATTTTAAATTGTGATAAGTGGGTGTTAGACAACTTCCATCCTGGAGGAGGCGGGCGCAGGTGAAGCGTAGCCACGCCTCCAGGGCGCGAGTAAGAACACGGGGCGGGGCTATTCTTGTAAGCCCCTCCTCCATTCCATTTCTTCCGCACGGTACTGTTGAGCAGAGATCAGACTCCTGTGGATCGGAGCGCGGATCCGCAGCTGACCCTAATCACACAGACACTGTTCGGATAACACAGCACGTTCAGCAAAACACCGTTTATGGTTTTAACTGAAGATTTCACAATGTCTCGCACCGACGAGGTCCACCGCATTACGGAAAATGTCTATAAGGTAAAGTGCATTGATCCAACTGATGGAACAACTTACTGATCACAGGTGATCTAATAAGACTTGTGCAACGAAAGTGCATGCTTTTTAGATATGAGTTATCGTGCTTTTTTGTGTTGCATAAGATGATTCTCTTAAGTGGCTTTACGTTTAGATTTATCATCGTTAATGAACTTGATGGGAGATCAAGTTTGTTGTTCGTGTTGCTCATGTCATTTAAATGAATTGCACCATGATAACAAAAATGATTTGCATTGTTTTTTACTTGTATGACACGATAAGAACATAACCCTTCCCAGTCTCTCTCTCTCTCTCTCTCTCTCTCACCCACACATACTATCTATCTATCTATCTACATTATTACTTTTAACGACTCATATAGCCTAATACAGATTTTGTTGGTTTCAATTCGGTTTTTTCTCCTTTTTACCAAGAAATACAAAATAATTTAACTGAAACAAAAACATATGTAATATGAATTATTTTTGAGTATTTGCAATTTAATTTGCAATGCAGTTATATTTAAGGCAAGTTTAACTAAGTGGTCACAAATGTATATACCTATGGCTGTTTGCAGGTATGTCTATCTTAAAATATTATGTAAGTGCACTAATTAGTTTGCACAAAACAGTGCACTACCTGTAATGCACTACTCTTAAGAGATTGCCAATGTTACTTTTCATGACTGATATGATATATTGATTGTGTGTAAATGTCTGGTAACCGATATGCAGATTTTAATTAGTTTTACAATTCTGCATTTTGTCTAAGAAAATAAATACATATTTTATGTAATACATAAATATTATTTACATATAAAATACAATTAAATGCATCTTATTTATTTAGAATACATGCAACAATAAAAACATTATGAATATTTTAATTTATTTAATTGACTTTATTATTTAATCATCTAATTTATTTATTTAATTTATGTAATTATATTTAAGCAAAATTTTGTTTTTTGTTTGTTCATCTTTTTTTTTTTTTTTTTATATAACCGCCATTATATTTTGAGGCTTGTTTCCCATAAACCTGTATTGGTTGCTGTGTTTATTGGTATGTGCTCCGTCGGGCATTCCAGCATAGGTGCTTTAGGGAGGAGGGGACATGCTGGTGTGTGTTGCAACAGGTTCAGTCAATGTGTGTGTCGTCAATGTTTCAATCGATTCCCAACGGGTTCCTGCTGCAGTTTTTGGTCTATAACTTTAAAAAAAGTTAGTACTTACCACATCATAGGATTACGGCTCTCATCAGATACTTAAGCCCGTTAAATAGGCCACCTGAAGTCCAACACCTAAAATGAGGACAAAGAAACTATTCTGGTTGATCAAGGGCAAGCGGATGTCTCCCGTATCTGGGGTGTTACTCTTAAAGCAGTGGAAAACTGACTACAGTACGAGGACTAGCATACGGCACGATTCACATTATATTTTCAACCTTTCTGGCAGATTTTTCAATTCTAGCTTACTATGTCAGTCTGTAGATTTACATTCCATAAGCCTGAAGTGGGTTAGACCTCACGGGAGGGTTTGAATTAGTCCGCTAGCTGTCTATTGGTGATCTGCCGGTCATTTAGCACAGAATCGTTGTGTGCCAATTCTTCGAGGGCTGGATCATTCGTCCAAATCCACCCGCTATTCAGATAGCTTGTTAAATCAACCAGCTAAAGAACATTGATTGAGTTCAAAAGGAGAGCAGTATTGATGAGTGTTCTGTGTGAGAGAGAAAGAGTGGGAAAAGATAAGAGGTGTAAACATCAGTGGTGGGATGTTAAACATCTGCTGAAGTGTCACAGGAAAGCCAGAACATGCTCTGTGACTCAACGCATGGGTGTACCAGGGCGTATGTGTGCACAAGTGTGTGTGTGTGATCGGTTGTTACTCAACTGTGCACACAAAACACTCCCTACCTGCGAGCGATGGCTGTGATCCCGCTGGAGTTGCCATGGTTTTAAAACAAGCCTCACCTGTGAGTCACAGCCGGCCCTCAATCACTCAGCCTCCTGTTGTCAGACTCTCAGCGCTGGGGCCCAGTCATCCAGACAGCGCCGGGCTCAGCCGGATCTCTCTAATCCCATCAGCCTGCAGGCGAGCACCGGCAGCAGGCCTGACGGGACCTTTGCCAGCTGGAGGGTGACATAACTACTGTCCACTCACCTGCATGTGTGGGCGAGCTGAGGTCAAGCCACTTAGGTGCAGTGTGAGGCCAGACTCTTACTGTGTGATAATGCACCTGCTAGTGCATTGCTAGCATGTGGTTTCGTTGGACTTGCGTGTGTTCTTGCGTCGCTGTGGTGGTAACAAACCTCAGTGCTCATGGATTTAGCTCAGGAGTTAGCTTTAAATATGTAGCACAAAGTTGTGGCTTTGATTCCCAGGCAAAACAGGAATATTGCACTTACTGAAATCTCTTGGATTAAAGTGTCTGTTGAATACAATGTACTTGTACAAAATGTGCATGTCTGTATTGGTTGCTAGCGGGATCACAGACATTGCTGTGGCTGTGCCGTTTTAGGTGCTGGAAGTGCCATTTTGCAAACTTTAACCACACACCCTCTTTCCAAAACTCCACCCTCTAAAGACGTACCAACATGATGTCAGCAATCCCAAATGGTATTTCTGTATCTATCTATCATTCTATTATTCTGTTGTTCTATAAACTGTTTCATCGGTTGCATGCGCCTGGCCTGAAGTTAACTTCCGGTCTGTGATTGTCTGGTTAGTGGCTAGTAATATGGGGTCGATTACAAACGCAGTTAAAGTTAAGGTGATGAGTAGACTGAAGTTGGGCTCAGGTTGTTGTGCTGTGGGATGCAACCCAGTGTTTCCTATACATTGATTTATTTGTGACGGCCCATAAATAAACATCAATAAACATGAGCACTGCACATTTCAAAATCTATCTATCATGCCCTTTATGGTAACATTCAGAAATTCAGAGCATACTTATAGTTATAAATTGTATTTTGGAGTATTCTGGAACATAGCCACTCTTGGTGATATTGCGATTTCTTGACAAAGCATTTTTGTTCACTGATTGCTGTAGGGTAAAGTTTACTATTACTTATGCATAGTAATTGATTGGAATCTCCTCCAGCTGTAGGTGATCAGGGTGTAGTGAGAGTCATGTGATGCAGCAGGACATGTTTCATCTCGTCTACAGGTGAAACAATGCTGTAGGAGTGTCTGTAACACCTCTCCCAAATAGTCAACTTAGAGTGAAGTAAACATGGTTACCATGTTCACACAATCCCAGGGGAAACTTATAGGTGTCTTTTTTTTTTGTTTTGTTTTTTCTACACATGCCATGACTGATATTGGAGAACGGAAATAACAAGCAAAGGTTACAGTTACAATATGCATATTACCTTCCCATAAATCTGTTTGATGAAAGCATTATCATACCCAACAGGCGTGAAATTTCACTTGTTCAGGGACTCATTTCATCAGAGATCACCAGGAGCAAACTATAATTTCTTCTTTTTCTTTCTTTTCTTTTTTCTTTTTTTTCCATTTCAAAGAAGTGAGAGGACATTTTTCATGTAGAAAATCTAGACAGGTGGTTTCTTAGCAACAACATGCAACAAAATGTTTCTGTCATGTCACTCTGTGAGATACACAGACTGCAGATAGAAACAGACATTGAGGGCATGTATTTGGTTATATTCATCAATAACACATAAAGTTCTTGTTATGGGGCTAATAGACAAGCCAAAGGGATAGTTCATCAAAAATGAAAAGTCTATCATCATTTACTCCCCCTCATATCATTTTAAACCAATCTGACATTCTTCTGTCTTCAGAACACAAAACGAGAGATGTTAGGCAGCATGTTCAAACTGCTTCATAGCTCAAAAAGGCAAAAAATGTATCATAAAAGTAGTCCATTAGCTATATTAGCTCTTCTGAAGTTTTCAAAAGATTTTTTTGAGGAACAGTACATTATTTATGATACTTTTTGACTAGAAATGATGGGTGTTATAGGTCTAAGTTTCCATAATTTTCACCATTTCTCATTCTGTACCCTCAAATCTATTTTTACAATATATTGAATATGGTTGAATCATTTTGGCTAAATTATGGTACTTTCTTGTCATTTGTGGAGCTTGACAGTTGGTCATTACACACAGTTGTATAGAATAAGATAATTAAGAATCTTTAAGCAGTTCTATTATGTTCCATGGACTAATAACAGCTTATGAGTTTGGAACAACATGCGAGTGAGTAAATGATAAAAACATTTTTTTTATTTTATTTGTGTCATGACATTACAATTCCCCTCTTTACAGTACTGTAACCAAATATAAACCTCTAAGAAAGCGAGCGAGAGTTTTTTTTCCCCTAGTAATTAAGTAAATGAGAGAAGTGCTTTTGTAGTGTAAAATATGGCAGCTGTTTACTCCCTGCGAGGCTTTTAAGGAATACAAGTATACACTCAAGTCCTATGAAATTCCCATGGCCCTTTGACACATGAACAATCGATATGTTTGCAGTTACTTCTCTGACAAGTTAATGGATCTCTCGACCTTACAATCACTCGCAATGTTTTTAATAAGTGTAAAACAACTTTCACCGATCGCCTTTGTGATCTCGACAAAGATATAGCTTTTGTCGCCGTGTCAGAAGTCCCTAGGCCTCAAGAGATTGCATTTATCATAGGTTTCCCGACAGTCATTTGAAAGGGAATGGGTTTTATAAGAGATGGATTCACTCCGCACACCCACTCTCCTCTCGGTCCGGGGGTGGATGGCTCTGAGCCGTTGCCACATCTTATTGTCTGAGCTCTCTCTTCAAAGAGCTCTCTATCTCGAATACTCAGAGCTCACAAGTAATGTTGCAGAGCGCTCACGAAATGCACACCTTTTTTAGCATTAGCAACAACGCGCTTTGGATTTATTGCATAATGAGTCAACACATTAACTCTGATGAGGTTAGCTAAGGCGAATGCTTCATGCATATGGAACGTGGGATAGCTTAGTTTAGCATATTCATTAATTGAGGGTTTCGGTAACTTTTGGCCCTTTGGATTTTTTGAAATTACATTCTTTAACAAGCCCTTTCCAAACTGTAGTTTATTTAATTGGTCTGCTAATAATGTCCAACAGGGTATATATCTCCAGCACAGATGAATTGTCATTTTTGCTATTTTCCCACCTGAACTGTCAAGAACGAATGTCATTTAATAAACAATTAAATTGTCGTATTGAAATCCAGGATCTGTACAATAAAATATTTAAATTATAAAATACACTACCATTTAAAAGTCTGAGATATTTGTTAAAATTCATACTTTAAATGAAGGATGCATTAAATTGACCAAAAGTGACATTAAAGATATGTACCGTAGTCAAATAAATAAAAGATTTCACATAAATGCTGTTCTTTTGAGCTTTCTGATAATCAAAGAATTGTGGAAAAAAATTATCACAGTTGACACTAAAATATTAAGCAGCACAACTTATTTCTTCATTTATAATAATTAAAAAAATGTTTATTGAAGGATCATGCAACACTGAAGACTGATGCTGAAGCTATGCTGAAAATTTAGCAAAATTCATCACAGGATTAAATTATTCATATCGAAAACACTTATTTAAAACTGCAGTGTATTACTGGTTGTACTTAATTTGTTGATCAAATAAATGCAGCCCTTGTAAGAGACTTCTTTCAAAGCAAACAAACAAAAACTATATATTTCTGACCCTAAGCTTTTAAATAATACATTGCACGCCACATACTGTACATTTCAAAAGTATGAAAATTAAGTGATTGAGACAAGGGAAAAAAAGAACCCTGATAGTTTAAATAAAATCCACCCCAGGTCATAAAAGTTCCCATAGTTGAAGAAAGTCCCAAACATGTAGAAAGTTCTATAAAAATGATTTTTGGAAAGGTCAGAATGGCTTAGTGTCTATAGTATCTATCAAAATTGAGAAGAGAATGAGATCTGAAGACTGGCCTTTGAAAGAACAGATGAATGTGGGAGCAAGATTTGGGAGGAGGAGTGTGGGTGAGAGAAAGAGAGCTTCCCGATCCTTGTGGAAATGGTCTGTAATTGCTGTGTGGAGATGTGGGCCTGTAATTATTCAGGAGGAGGTGCGGGCGGCAGGTCACGGAGTCGGCCGAAAGGAACCTCCTCTGCTTTTGATTCCAGCACTAATTTACCAGCGGATGGTTAGATGCACGTAGGCATACGAAATGGGATTAGCACGGAGTAATGCTACATTTATTTCTAACCTTTTTATTGCTTGACCGTAATGGAGCGAATGGCCCTCAAATGACTCTTTTCCTATAGGAACACGTTTTCATTATTTCTGGGTCACAGGGGTCAGTCCCGCTGTGACAAATGGGGCAAACTGTATTAGATCTCTCTGAAGAGGTCAACTTTAACCTCGGGAACTCAAGGAGGACTCTCTTGTGAACACTCTTGTTTTGTGCAGATGAAAGTGGAGGTTGTCTTCCTGTTTCTGAAGGTTGCGGGGGATGAGGACACTTTTGAATGTATATCAAAATGTGAACATGAAGGTATAATTGTGTTTACACACTTCACACTATAAGTGACCAACAGTGTCCTCTTCCCCCGCAACCTTCAGAAACAGAAGACAACCTCCACTTTCATCTGCACAAAACAATAGTGTTCACAAGAGAGTCCTCCTTGAGTTCCCGAGGTTAAAGTTGACCTCGATGTACATTGCCATTCAAATGTTTAGGGTCTGTTAGATTTTTTTTTTTTTTAAGCTCTTATGCATTTGTTTAATTGACAATACAGTAAAAACAGGAATACTGTGAAATATTATTCCAATTTAAAATAGCTGTTTTCTATTGAAATATATTTTAAAATGTTTTATTTCCGTCATGTAAAGCTAAATTTTCAGCATCATTACTCTAGTCTTCAGTGCATGATATTTCAGAAATCACTCTAATATGACGATTTTCTGCTAAAGAAACATTTCTGATTATTATCAATGTTGAAAACGGTTTTGCTGCTTAATATTTTTGTGAAATCAGTTTCCATTTTTCTCCAGGATTCTCAGATGAATAGATGAAGGTCCAAAAGTACAGCATTTATTTGAAATTGATATGCTTTATAAAATCAGGAATGTTTTGGTTACTTTTGGTCAATCTGATTTGTCCTTACTGAAGAACAGTATTAGAAAATACTTGTAATAAGTTTCACATTCCACAAAAATTTTAATAATCCCAAACTTTAAAACTGGTGTTTTTGCTTTGAAATGGTTTAGAAGGGCACCCCCCCCCCCCACCCCTCCTAATCAGAAGAATTATGATATGTAATGTTTAAAGAAAAGTAACAGTCAAGGCATGTTTGATGTTCTCCCTTGAATTAACACAAAAAGACGGCAATTAAAAGTTGTAAATAGCAATTTACATTTATATACTTCTACCAAGACCTTGTTGAGACAAAAATCAGATGTTTTGCATATCCAGATATTATCCAGATGAGTTTTTAAAAGTCTGAACAGCAATAAAAATATAAAAAACACACATTAAGTCGTATTTTTTCAAATCTTATTCAAACCTCTCCAGACTGTTTTGCTGAAGGTATGCTGCTTATTGAATGGAGTAGTTTAATGATCAGGGGACACCGAGTCGCTCCTAATTAAGTTCTCAAAAATCAATCAATCAGCGTGTAACCTGCAGAGGAAGACACACTCGCAGATGTTTCCATGGAAACCGTCAGTGAGCTGCAGGAATATGACGTGTTGTCACAGGGTCAGGAGGTTGTGTTGAAAGCGCTGTCTAACAGCATCACCTACGTTCTGAAGCAAAGACACATCTGTCCAGCTCAGATGCCTCTACCTCTCTCAGACCTGCTTCATTTAATTGGGCTAATTGAATCTAGATACACAGTTATCTCAGCCAATGGCACAGTATCGATCGCCCAAGCTGTTTGTTGTAGTCTGCCATAACAGGCTTTCTTTCTCTCTTCTTACATAATGTTACATTCACTGTATTAGTCATGCAGGATTTGTTCTTTGTCTCGTTCTGACTCTAAATTCTGATTGGATGAGCCTGTTTGAAGGGGTTATAATTTAGGTACACAAGCATTAGTGCTGTGACCACTGAGCAAGAGAATGACGCCTCGACCTAAACTCAGAACCACTCACGGTCTGAAATGCCACCAACAAACAAGGAAAAGTATCAGTGGACTAAGTGTAAATTGGTATTGGGCTAAATATCATCACTATTGAAGGACTGCTGGACCAGTTAAATTAGAGGACAGGAACTAATCGTCCAGTGTTTATTGTGATAACCACACATTCAGTATTAGTCAAGCTTCTATGTTCTTTACATCCTTAAACAGTTTTCGATTTTGAATTGTTCTTATTTAGAGTTTGGGTGTTTCTTCAGTTATGGATACTTTGGGAACTGTGAACTTTTAGAAAATAAACTCCCTGAAAACACATTTTACACACACTGACTTAATTTGATTATTAACAATATCTGAAAGTGTAAATGCCAGTTTATGCATCTCACACTCATTTGTTTTGTTTTGTTTCCTTTATCCCCCCCTGTTTTAAATTTTTTCTTTAATATTAATATTTTTCTAAATAAAATAGAAATAGAAAAAAATTAACTTCAAATCTTAAATGAAAATTAGAAATGTTACCTTGGCAACTAACTGATATAAAAGAAGTTGAAGTTGAAGTACAAACATTACTTGAAATGAAAATGAAATGCATACAATAAATGAAAACTTAGATAAATATAGATATTTTTTTTTTACTAAAATGTAAAAGAAAACTGAAAATATAAAAATGAAAGCGAATTCAAAACAGTAACAAATGCTATATATTGCACATAATAGTATATAAATAATACAGAAAGAACACAAAATACATAACTTGAGATGTGGTATTATTTGAAAAGGAGCAGTTTTAATGTACAGTCACTCAAAAAAAAAGTGAAGAAATGCAAAGTATTTGATGCCGCCATCTATCATCATTCTGTGCAAATTGTTTAAATCGTGAAGCCACTCAAGGTTGTCTTTTATAGTTTTTTTTTTTTTTTTTTATCACATGCTCTGCATTGTCTAACAGCTCTTGCCCATGGTAAAAGGAAGGCCACTGTGGTTTGATAGTCACTTTTAATCTGTTGTGAAAAAAAACATTTTACATCTATTCCAATTGCTCAGATACTCAGATGTTTGTTATACATTGAATATAATGCAGAATTAAAGTTTCTTGTTGTCTCATGTGTGTCTAAACACTGGCCTTGGCTTGACTCCAGCAGCTCTGTTGTGTGGTCAGACCAGTGGTGCTTCTCATGAAGTGCATTCTGGGAATTCCTAAGCATAATGGGAGGATCTTTAAGGATCCTTCATCCACTCAAGGGTTTAGCATGATAGTGTGTTTCATAAGAAAGTTCAAGCTGAGTTTAAGCACAAGACAGCGAGAGAAGCTTGCATGGATTTTCTGTGGTTGTTCTTTAACTAGTGATGAGTGATTAGTGCTTTGCATGCTCTCTCATTTGGTGTCATCTTCACTCATTAAATAGGCTGATGTGCATTTTTTAACTAAGCTATGTCAAATAGATCTCCATTGAGTCTTTTTAAAGGATAACTTGCTGTTCAACTTGCAGCGCTTGTATTATCACTGTTGCCTCAACTGGAGGGTCATGACCCAAAATGGGTCAAAGGTCTGTTTTGATGAAGTGTTACAATTTAATTTCGCTTAGCTAATGAGTATTTGGCCCAGTGTTTGTTCCATGTGTTACACCCGTAAATCACACTTCTGCTGTTGTTTATGCATTTACAAAATTATCATTTTTAGTGTTTTGTATTTGGCCTGTATGCAGTGTTAACCTGTTCCATGTGCATCCCTCTCCTTACACCCAAATGGTAGCAAGCAAGTGTGGTATCACTGTGTACTTCTGCTGTCCCAAACTGCCTATATTTGGACAACATGTCCCCATATGTATGGCTTTTTACAAAATTATCATTTTTAGTGTTTTGTAACTGAACTTTGAGGCTATCTGTATGCTAGTGTCTAACCTGAAAACCGATATATATATATATATATATATACACATACACATACACATACACATACATATACATACATACATACATACATATACATACATACACACACATTTTAGTCAATCAAATGCTCTTTAGCATGCATCCCTCTCCTTAGCACCACCTACAAATGGCTAGCAAGCAAGTGTGGTATCAATGCTGTGTACGTTTTTTTATGTCTTTTAGTTATGTATACTGTGGCCCTTCACGTTCCCTCTGAATGGCTGTGGGGACGAGCAGTTTTGTGGTGCTTGGAATTCTTTATAATTAATTAAAAACAAATATTGCCACATTGATGGATCAAGAATGTGTAATTCAAACATATTTTTTTTGCCTACACATATTGTTTCATTTTAAAATATATATATAAAAGGACAAGTGTTTAAGTGTAAACTGTAAAGGCTAGGGACAGAAAAAGGACATTTCCATATAATCCCTATATATTTTAGGCATATGTATGTTACAGCTGAAGCTTTGTGTTTTTCTCCTTTTCCATTTCTCCAATCCTATTCTGCTCACAGTGAAGAAGTTTTGTTCCCACTTTTGTTGCAGTTTCTAATTTTTGTAAAATAGTAAAAGAGTGGTTTCAGTGTAATATGTTGCACCATTTATTGGTAATAAATAATATTGGTTACAAAAAATATTGGGCTTGTTTTTGAAGCTGCGGTTGCTTATTTGTCTCGCGAGAGTTGCAGTGCGGGGGTGTTTTGGAGTTGGGCGGTGCTCGCGTCGTGGTTCTCAGGCGGAACATAAATACAAACTGAAAAACCTTGAAATCTAATAAAGGTTCTGAGAGTTCAACTCTGTAATTTAATCGTTTCATTTGTTTTGTTTTCTTTAGGAATCCAAAGCACTTTATTTTTCAAACTAAAATTTTTTGCTGACAAAATGTTATGACATTGTATATTTTGACTGTGAACCTTTCAGGGTCTAAAAATATATATGGTCTTTTTTATAAAATACATTTTATACATACATTTGTAAAGAATCAGCACTTTAATTTTTCCCCCTTGATTTCAAAAAGTGGATCAATATGGTTACAGGGACTGTTTTCATTAGTGTGTTCTGAGTATTTATTTATTTATTTATTGCTAGGTTTCATATGGTGGTGTTTTATGACAGCTTTCCTAAAAATATATCCTTTCCTATAAGAAATACAATATATCGCCTTGCTTACAGTATCGCAATGTTCAATATATCGTTCGCAACCCCTGTATCGTGATATTGTTCGCCAGATTCTTGCCTACACAGCCCTATACTCAGTTATTCAAGTATTCTACATTTATATTCATAATTCTAGTTAATTCCAGTTGTACTCCTATTCCATTGACGTAGTATATTTTTCATTTGACATAAAAAGTACATTTTGTTATGCCTAAGTGATGTTTGGAAACTTATTCTCTGCAAAAATATGTGTCTCTATTTGTATCTTACTTCTACCTACTGCATTTCATAGGTAATGTCAATGTGAAAATTCACCTTAGGTAGGGGAAATATTTCACAACATGTATAAATGACATAACGGATAAAAACATTTTGACATTTGTCGATCAGACACAAAAACATTCCGTGATGCTGTAAGAGGATGTAAGTCTCTAGTGTATATATTGGTCCCCAAATTGGCTTCTTCACTCTTCTCTCTTTGCATGCTCTGAAGATCTTCATCTCTTTTGCTCTTGAAGATTATTATACTCGATTTTTAACCTGTTCTCTTAGGTTTTTAGCAGAATATATTCAGTTCAGATATTGTATCCAATTTTAATATTTTCTTTTAATGTTCATATTTTACATTTAATCGTCTGTAATCATTATCTCTTATACATATGATAAATTATTTTAATAAAATATAATTTTTCGGAAAGACTTCACCTGCCTGGATCTCTTCTCAGTGCATCAGTATACAAATGCATTCTCATGTTTGATTTTGTTAGCAGTATTAGTTATGTATTGTGTAGTAGGTATTATTTTAAAACTTAATAGAGCATTAACCTTTTTGCGCAACTCACCGGACGTTTCATTTCCAAACTGTTGTGCTACATACAACAACCAATGTAAAAAACTGCACTTGTTAAGTGATTTTCTTGGTGATTAATAATTGAACATATTGTTGGGCCTGTGCAGTTCATGGTAAAAGAATTGATTTCCAATGTACAAACTTGGTTGTGAAGTAAATCCAGTTGGGAACCACATTGGCAGGCTTGTGTTTAGGAGGATTCGTCATTGTTGAGCCTGAATTAGGGATCGAAACTGAGATGAGATTTGTATTGCATATTGAAAATAAGCCTGCATGCAGCCTGTCCAGAAACAGAAGGAGAGAGAAAGAGATGATCCTGCTCTTTTTTGTCCCCTTGATGTGATTAAGACAGGGGTCTGATGGAGGGGGGAGGAGCAGTACGCTAGTCATTAGACTGATACAGTCGCTATTCTCCACACATTCCTCTCTGATTGCACACAACATGTGCTCCGTCTGCCGAGGGCCCATGCACAGACCTCTGCCGCATTAGATTAGCACTGCCAGCATGTTGTCAAGCGCAAGGCCAGCTGTTGTTGGGTTCTGAACATTTGTAGTGTCAATCATTTATTAAGCCTCAAAAAAAAAAAAAAAAGAAACACATTGATGGTGTTTAAAGAGTTGCATACCAACAATTTTTGATGTTAGAAAAATTATCCTTAATGTAAAGCACAATTTAATAAGTTTACAATTTTAAATTGCACAGATGCAAGACATTTCCTGTGTGAACAGCCCCTTAGTGAACTCAAACTCATCTTCAATCTGTTTTCAATAACTTTTTGATACCAAAACTGATTTTGCTTCAAACTAAGTAGATTTATGTAAGAGATGATGCATGATTAGGTGGTCATAACAATAAAATACACCTAGACTGCATGATCCGGGCCTCAAGAAGAAGATAATTCACATCTGCAATAATGTCTTGTCACTCTTCTTGGCCCTGTTTCCTCTTAAACGCTTCTTGAGTGTGTTTAGGTAACATTTTCCCTTAGCCTTTTATTGCTAACACTTTATTTATTTTATTTCTGGCCTGTCAGTGCTAATGTCAAGTATTAAAGTCAACATTGGGTTCCCCACAGCACCATAAATGCTGGGGTGGCTGAGCAATGGTTGCCTTGGGCGGTAATCAAAAGGTTGTAGGATTGAATCTGGAAGTAGTGTATGATGTGGCTTTGTTCAGAAATAAATGGACGCATTGGGTGCAGCTTCATATTTTTCCATTTACTAATGATGACAGGAAGGTTCTTTGGGAATATTGCAACAAAATGATGGGCCAAGTATTCACAGTAATCGATGTTTCATCAGTGGATTTTATCATATGAGCCAAAAAGTGGTTACTCATAAATTTCTTGAAGAGGCATCATTGCAATTCTTTGATTGTGCATATTTTTTGTACCAATCAAAGTTTAATTACCAAAAATGCAGTTCCAATTTCCTTAAGGCTTCTTTAATCCCCTTTAGAAAGATAAGGCTCAAAGGCAGCTCAAACAGCCAACTTTTGTAGATGTTTTGACTCGACCTAAATTGAACAACCTAGGCTCACTGGAAGAATGTGAAGATGGCGAAGATGAAAGTGAATGTGGCAACGTTTTATTATGCTTCTTGTTGTATCTAACAGGCAATTTGGAAATGATTTCAAAATAACATACAAAGAAACCCTACCCTAAACCTAACCGATAGTGTTAACAAAAGAGATAAATGTGAGATAAAATGCTTTTGTTAAAGCAACCATGCCATTTTAGTAAACGTATGGTTGAACTTGTTAACGCATCACACAATATAAAGCTTAACATTCAACTTTAATTGTCTTCATTTGCAGTGTTAATCATATTTATCCAGTATTCACTCACTGTTTTTACTGTCATTTTCTTGCCTTGTCACTAAAGTGAAGGTGTTGCACACGTCCCCCTTACAGAGAGTCAGGAATAACCAAGCTCTCACAAAGTGTATGCTGGCCTCATATTCCAATTAGCTCTTGCAATTAGGCTGGCAGATGTAGCACACGAGGACTGGGATGATAAAATTAGCAACACTGACAGAATTTAGAAAAGAAACCGCCCAAGCCCCGCCCACTCCCTCTGACCTCACTTGTGATTCATGAGTTCAAGGTGCTAGCATTACACCAAGCTAATTACATCTAGCTTACGCGACACTAACATTAGCAGAAAATTGCACATTTTTAGTGTTGAATGGTGTTTGTGTGAGAGTTGCACTGTTTAATTTGTGTAGGCACTGGAGTGCTGACTACAGCTCTGCTCCTGTGAGCTGTCTTGCCGTCTGCTGCTTACATAGACAGATGTCTTCATAGGAAGCATTTTACCTGAATTGGCACCTTATAAGTGGCTGAAGTGGAATGTGGTACATTGACACAAAGCAGACGAGAAGAACACTACTGATTTGAATAGTATTTGACGGTAACGTTGCTAAATGTAAACGTAATGTATTTTTCACTAAACTTAAACGGATACATGACATAATTTTGATCAGTCTGAATATGTCCAGTCTGATTTTAGGTTCTTAAAGTTCTGTTTATATGAACCCTAAATTTTGCAATCTGGTTTACATATGCGTTTACATGGGTAGTAGCCTTTGTGTATTTTGAACAAAACTTCAGAGCGTCTGCAAGCTCACGTGTTTACATGAAGGTTTTTTAGTTCGACTGAGCATGAAAGCGATTGTTCGGGTGCATGTTAATGTAGGTATAGTGCATTCTTGGATTACCTCTGAGAAAGATACATGTAATGCTTCCAATTTTAGCCAAAACGAGGCACCTTTGCAGCCAATAGAAGATTTTTTCCTATGTTTTGGGACAGCTTTCACATCGAGAACTCATACGTGATGCCTTAAAATGCCGCCTAGGTAGGCAGCTTGCTAGGTTTTGGAACAGAGCCCCCTTCATTACAGTTTTATTATTCCCACGTCAGCGTCACCCAATTTTGCTCTTGATTGCTGGAGTGCCATATGAGTCCAGACCTGGTCTCACCTTACCGTTATGTAAACCACCCACATGTAGCACCAAGCTCTTCACATCTCTACCTCTCTTCATTGTACCTTATCTCTCTCTTCCTCTCTTTCTTGCCCTCACATGTTATGAGAATCTTGTTGACGAGGTCTTTTTAATGAGGTATGCTGACAGGGCGTTATAAAGGAGTCCCCGGGGTATAGGGAAGGAGAGGGAAAGTGTCAGAGGGTAGGTAAAGAAAGATTTTCTGAAAAATCCCTTGAAATGGAGAGAGGTCTTTCATCCTTCAGAGAAGAGAGCCGTACTCTTCAGTGTCAATGTGTGCTCTCCACATATCATCTCGTTCCTGAACATTTCATACCTTGTCTTGCTGTTGTGCCAAAGCCTGCAGACTGGCACTGAGACACATGAAGCCCAAACAAAAAACCCTTGCTAACATTTTGATCAATGAATATGTATTTTTTCCTTCATTTGCTGTGCGTCTCTTTTCTTCTTTCCATCTAATGGAGCTCCTGGGGTGACTGATTTTGCTGAGGCACTGCTGCCTACTCTCCATCTTATTCTCCGTCAGGCGCAGACCCACTTTTAGAGCTGCCCAGAGAGTGTGGCAGGAGCGGGAAGGTGACCTGTGACGTCAAGCCAATGAAGCCTAGGGAACAGGTCTTGTCGCTCTACTAGAGATTCCCTAACTAACAGTGCTCGTTTTGCTCTCAGACTTCATTTATTGTGGAAAACATTGACGTTTTTAAAGGATTGATGAAATATTGAGTGAAACATTTGTCAAACTAGTCCTTAAGTAGTTTGATGGCTATTAATACCTGACCCAAATCTGCTACATAAAGTCCCAAAAATGCCTTCCAGTCCAGGCAACTGAGAGCGTTTTGACCTGGTATTTCTCTGTCTGTTGACATGTTCCAGCCTGTATTTGGCTCCTCTATGTATCATGACTGATTGAACAGCATCTACCCTGCCTAAAACTCTTAAAAATGCTCAATCCTGGGTAGCACCAGCTGTTCCGGAGGTCTCTTTTAAATTGGGACAAAGCTAGCTACTGCTTGTTTTGTAACTACTTGAGTGCCGCTTTGTTCCTAACACTTAAATCACCTAATGCTTAACCTCTTACTATGTCATCTACCTTTATGGATCCATTAAGTTGCAAATTTGTTAACTTGAAGTAGTATTTAAGGATTTGCTGTTGCCTTTATTTAAATAGAACAAAGTAGTTAGATTAGACATGCAGTGAAATGGGAGCGAGAGAGTGGGACAGGATCGGAAAGGACCACAAGCCGAGAATTGAACTCTGTTTTTCTGGGTGCAACTTGTATTGGAATTGGTAGTACACACTGAATAAAAGTGCCTTCTGTACCTTCTGAATAAAAGAGCCATTTGGCAGTTAGTGAAGTCATTGCATCACTGCAGATACTGTTAGATGCTCCAGTTTTCCAGTTATAAGTCTTTTGATTAGTACTGCACACCATGTGTGATCTTTGACCACAAAACCAGTTTTTGAAATTGAGATTTATACATCACATGAATAAATAATCTTTCCATTGATGTATGGTTTGTTAGGATAGGACAATATTTGGCTGAGATAGAACTATTTTAAAATCTTGAATCTGAGGGTGCAAAAAAATCGAAATATTGAGAAAATAGCCTTTAAAGTTGTCCAAATGAAGTCCTTAGAAATGCATATTACTAATCAAAAATTAAGTTTTGATATATTTACGGTAGGAAATGTACAAAATATCTTCATTGAACATGATCTATACTTATATTGATTTTTGGCACAACATTTTTTTTTTTTTTAATTTTGACCCATACAATGGGTATATTGTTGGCTATTGCTACAAATATACTCGTGCTACTTATGACTGGTTTTGTGCTCCAGGGTCACACATTGTCTGGACCAACTCTAATGTAAATTTAAATATATAAATTGCCTTAATGCTATTTGAGTATAAGAAAACACATTATTGAGACATATATTTGTTACTGACATGAAATATGCTTTTAAATGTGAGTTTGGCAAGCAGCTTTTTGAGATTTCGGTATTACCCCATTCAAACAGATAGGAGTCTTTCGTGCCCAAAAAATAGCTGCCCGGAGGTATTGTAAATAATAGACTGACTATCCTTGAAGTGGGCTTTGGTTGTATCTGAAATCACATAGTTCCCTACTATATTGTAAGAGGGGGAAACAGTACACGTACAGTAAACTTACAGTGCACATACGATAAACACTTTGAAACAATGCAACTGACATCACATGACAATGACAAGACAATTTTAACTGCCTACATCTGGATTACGTTCATACTACACACATTCATACTATATAGAATGTACTTCTTAACTGTTGCAAAGTAAGTACTTGCCTAGAAAATAAATGCCTACTCAGAGAATATGCATTTTTTTGGTTGAAGAAAATAGCGAGGAATGCACAGGTGAAGCTGCCATAACCATTTTTAAATGTATGAGTCTAAAAGTTCATCGATGCACTGCAAAAAATGGCTTATCTTACTTAGTATTTTTGTCTTGTTTCTAGTCAAAATATCTAAAAATTCTTAAATCAAGTTACTTTATAAACAAAATGACTTAAGATATTTAGTCTTGTTTCTAGGGGAAAAAACTAAATTAAGTGCATTTTGCTTATGTAGTAAAAATATCTTTATTTAAGATTTTTTTTATATTTTGACTAGAAACAAGACAAAAATTCTAAGTAAGATAAGCCGTTTTTTGCAGTGTGCTGGATTTTAATGTCATGGATTTAGCTAGATGCTAATGCTACAAACAAACTGACACACTACATGATAACAGGGTTTATAGTATCAAGTAATTCTATGACATGGTAATATATGCCAGTAAAGAGATTGAGAATGAGGGTTAGAGACTGGCCAGTAGTGATGTTTACTGTGGAAAAACCACATGATTTGGACAGCTTTTTGAGTTGTTTATGAAGGGATGGTCGAAAGGTTCCTGTGAGGTGGTAAAGGCTGCTGTATGGGATGTAGTTATTCATGGTGAATTTTGGAGGAAGAAAGCATGGTTCGGTGGTGTTGTGCTGTCAGCTTCAGGCCTTTGTTAACCCTAAGGCCCTGGCAGACTGTGGCTGCTCTAATTGGAGGAAGCCCTGAAGGGGAAGTGGATGTTGCTCAGGGTACTATGACAGATGCCCGCTCGAGTGAGCATCACTGAAGGATTACAGCATGGCGAGGCGGTAAAGTGTTTATTTTGGTTGCACTAGGAACGGAGCTTCGAGACAATTTGCCCTCCCTGCATATGAGCCCTCTCAGAAACACTAGACATTCCAGCCCTTCCTTAAAACTCACTGTATACACATCCTGGCAGCAAACTAGCACTTCAGAGCAAAATATGTTCATTAACTCCTAACATATGCTCACTTTCTATCTCTTTTACATCCTCACATCCTCAAAAACACAGCCTCAAAGCCCTGAACAAAATGTCAAAGCTCTTTGCTCACCCCCAGAATGAGTGTCTGCTTCCCTCCCACAAGAATAATCACACTCTGTTTAACACAACATGGAATGATGGGTGGTGTGAACGAGGGATGATGCTGTGGACAGTTTTTGCAAAAGGGGAAATGGAAGCATCTCTGGTGTGTTTGGGTGTACAGATCATAGATATGTATAGATTCCCTATTTGAGCGCTCCAGATACGTTGACGCGTCCGCCATTTTGGAACGGTCAACTTGACGTCATTCACCGTAATAATCAATGAATATTCAAGGACATACATGCCTATAATTTGCTGTTGCAGAGGCAGTCAACAGTCAACACACAGTTCGCAAACCGTTCCAGAAATGGCAGATGGCTTACGTATCGCGGCCCATAGAAACAGTCACTAATGAGGCATCTACGTGTATATTTCTATGGTACAGATGCTGCCTCATATGTTTTAGATGTTTTGTGCTGGAGCTCCTTGGTCAACTAGCTTAACTAGAAGGCACTAATCAGGCTAAACCTTCATGGAAATTTTTGCATAATCTAGTCTTTTTAGCAGGCAATAAATGTGATCAGCTGCCTTTAACCAGCCCCAGGTGGTATCTGCTGACGTTGTTTGTAATTTTTTTTGTTTTATTTATTGATTTATTTTTTGGTAAACAAAGCTAGATAATACTATGATCTAATTTGTAGCTGACAGCATTATTAAATTAGCCAAGTATTTAGTAAACAAGCTATGGATGGGACAGGTTAATGAATTTACTTATTTATCTATTTATGTGTACATATTTATGTGTACATATTTGCCCAATAATTATTATTGATGTTTTGTTTTTGAATATCTGTCCTTGTTTCAATTTCTGCATTTTCTTAGTTTCGCTCTGTGCTGTTTTTGAAATAGTTGGTCTATGTTTACAGTGACACTTTTATAATTATATTATATTTATTGTATTTATTATTGTATATTATATTTATACATTTTATTTATTGTATATATATTATTTATACATTTATTTATTAGATCAGCATATTTGAATGATTTCTAAAGGATCAAGTGACACTGAAGACAGGAATAAATGCTGCTGAAAATTCAGCTTTGCGTCACAGGAATCAATTACATTTTAAAATATAGAAAGTAGTTTTTTTTTAATTGTAGTAATATTTTACGATATTAGTGTTTTTACTGTATTTTTGAGCACATCTATGCAGCCTTAGAGAGCACATAAGTGACTTAAAGACATTTAAAAAGCTTAATATTTCCAAACATATCAGAATATTTCTGAGAAATTAAATTTTCCTTGGTCTTTTGACATACTAAATTTCTTTGCAGCATTTAAAAATTGTTTTTATTTTTTTAGTGTTTTATTTTACTTTTATTTAGACAATAGTATGTAATTTTAATATTAGCTTATTGGCCATTGGTGAAAATTTTCAGTTGATTGGTATTGGTTAGCCTTTTAAAGTTGGTGCATCCTTAGTGTGAGGATTTTATATGGGCCTGCCGATAACCCATGCACACTTAACATGTTGCAATTCCACCTTTATAAACAAACCTTTCCCTCATTTGCAGAGCATCATGGAACAGTACAATCCCTGTTTGCGGAATTTCATCACCATGGGAAAGAACTACGAGAAGGCTCTCTCCAGTAAGTACCCTCACATCACATCTCCAGACATCCGCCGTTTCATCCGCGCTCAGGCAGCTGTCCAAACCCTCCACGCCTTCCCATCCGCCTTTAATGCCACTTCATTTGAAGATGATGACAATATTTGTCATCCTGTCATTCAGATGGCCACACAGCCTTATCAACTCTCACACAGCCCGAGACACCTCCTGAGCTCAGATGGGCCGAACACAAGCACTCCGCTGATGAGGGCATTCACAGAGGAGATAATGTGCCCAGCCTCACTGATGATTTGATATTTAGCCATTAGACAGAGGAACAATCAGACGACTTTGAAGGCTTTGTGCAGTAGGTGACTGATGAAAGCCAGACAATTGCCCATTGATGTCTGCATTCACATTGGCAAATGTAATCTTGCTCCGGCAGCCTCGGCCCGACAGTGGCCATAAAACCTTTAGGGTGATGTGCAGGAATACATCTTAAAGGAATATCCCAGGTTTAGTCCTAGCTCAATCGACGGCATCGATTTTGGAAAAAAAAATATATATATTTTGGCTTCTCCATCTTTTTTTCTTTAAAATCTGGGTTACAGTGAGGTGCTTACAATGGGATAGTGAATAGGGACAATCAATAAATGTTAAAATCAGTGTTATTTTAGTATCATTGAGATGCTGTTATAGTTTATTCATACTGATATTTTGAATCAGTTTTAATTTTATACTTTTATTTTTTTATTCTAGTTTAGTGATGGTAAAAAAATATTTAAACCATTTTGCAGCTTAAATAATGCACTTATATTACTTATATACTTTTATGTACTACATTTTTACAGCAATTTCATCATAAAAAATACTGTGACAATGCCTCCAGTATTACTTTATTATTGTGTATTTTACAACTGATAAACATAATGTTAATATTCTGTAATATTAATATATCTACTTGAACCACAACTTAAATAAATAATATAAAATGTAACACAAAATACTGTAATGTTGACAAAAGTCAGAAGAAAAAAAGATTTGTAAAAGATATAATCATATGTGATGTGTGTCACAGAACTTCTGGGAATGTATTCTTACTTCACTGTAAATTATGTGGTAATTATTAAAATTAGTAGATAGTAAAATTACATATAATGTGGCCATTTAAAAAATTCAGTGTGTATGGCAAGATAATTTAGTTAACCAATTAACAGGTTTTTACTGTTGCATTTTTAGTATTTCTTTTCAGTAAAAATTCCCAAAACTTTTTACAAAGTGCAAATGCCGTCAACTGAGCTTACCCTTATTGAATCCACAATATTCCTTTAGAAAGTCACAAAGGAAACAGGGGCTACCCATAAATCCCAGCACCCTACTTGGGGGATTTATGTAAAATCTGTGAGACAGCCTGCTCTTCAAACTCTTGAGCATTAAAGGCAGATTGGCTGAGGTGGTTGAAAGACTCTTATCCTCAAAAAGGGTCTGACTGCACACAGGGGTCCATATGCTACCAGACTGCTGTCCACAGGTAGCCAGTTGGGTAGATTAGTAGCGCAAATTACGCAGCAGTGGCGTAGAGAATGCGTGGGTTTTTTACCATAGAAACATGGCTGAAAGGACATAAAGGCAAGACACAGAGTTGAAAAAAGAGATTTATTCCATAATTAACTACCCCGTACTGAGGGAAACTGGGGTCTGGTGGGAGGTCCTAGGCCACTAAGCCCACCAGAATAAATCGTAATCCTCTTTTGCTCTCAGGCCATGTCTTTACCACCGTACCCCATGTTTTAGGAAATTAAATCACTCAGACACAAAGTCAGCAAAGCTTTCTACCCCCATTTATTATTTCTGACTGGTATTGTTCTTGCTGATTTGTTTTAGAGCTTCAGGCACAGAAAGATGAATGAGTGCAGTAGGAGGAGTGTGTTATGACATGGTTCTTTCTCAGTAAAAGAGAGAATTTCAAAGCGGGAGACCTACATATATGGATGAGAATTGTGGAGATTCCAGTTCTACTTAACAATCCATTAACAAGTTTTAAAGAAACGTATGCAAACTATCTATGCATCCATTCTGCTTCAAACCACTCTCGTAGGGTCAGAAGGATAATGGATTATTTTAATGGAAATAATCTCGGGTCTCCCATTTTTAAGAACCACATGTGAGAGAGAGTATTGAGAGTAGACGGGGAGAATCTGGATAACCATCAGCTATTTTCTGTCAGCATAATGGAATTCATTCAGAAATTATTCATTTGAGAATTAGAATACACTGGTCACACTTTGTTTGTTGTACTAACTACTGAAATCCAAAATAATTGGATTGTGCAAGTTGTCTATTTGTTGTCTTTGTATTATTTTGTGACTTTCAGTATTTCTCTCTCATCACATTCAGTTTGGTCTGCAAACAATCTTAAACAATTAGCTGTGGCTCTGTTGATTCAGTATTTTAGTAAATGCTGTTCCACATTGACAGATGAATGGAGACGTTCAAGAACTGTTAACAGAACTAAACTTCATAAATCATACAATCATGGTATTTATTTGGTTATTATTCGTTATTTCGAAAAAGAACTTAAAATAAAGTTTTCAATCACCATCAGGGCAACTTAAGCTTATATGGGAAAAAGAAATGTTGAATCAAATTCACAAAATTGGTCTGTAGACTCAGACCAAGTTAAGTTCTACAAACTCAAAAATAATTGTTTTTATTTATTTGCATTTATATTCATTAAGCTTGCATTTTAAGTGAAGCTGAGCATTAACATGAAATAATAGTGATGTAGTGAACATCCTTAGTCTAACTTGTGTATCAGTTTGAGTACACTGAAAGTTTTATCACCTTATAAAACTGAAGAGAACACTAATCACTGTAATGGTGACTTGAAACATAATTTTTTTTCAACATAATGTAATCAAAAACACTAGATATAGCTAAAACATTTACTTCTCAATAACAATTCATTTGTAAGTTAATCTGTTTAATATTCCATTTTTATTTTTATTTAAAGCTGCAGTCCATAACTTTTTATTTCAAAATGTACTAATTAATATAAGCGTAATTTATAAATGTAATTTATATAAGCGAGTACACCATGAATCCATTTTCCAAACCGTGTTTTTGGCTTATCCTGAATCACTACGGTACACCTATAATAAGTGTTTATATTCAGACTGTTTTAGACTGTTTCGGTTAGGTACCGCTGCGGAGTAACCCGGTACCTGCGTGATTCGTCATAGACATAAACCGAGAGAAGTAGCTCCGTCTACAATGTTCTTCTGCAAGACGCATGCAGTTCTGTTTATTAACCGCTAGAGCGCCAAAAGTTACGGACTGCAGCTTTAAATTTTAATAATTTAATTTAAGTACTAAATTACATAGTCAACTTAACGTTTTGAAGTCACATTAACTTTTTCTACATTTTATAGTAGTCAACCTTTAAAACAAAACAACTCTTCTTCCTTTCTTCCTGTCAAATCAGTTTATCAGCAAAAATATGAGTTGCTGTACTGGCCTATCCAACCTAGAAGAATATAGGAAGAAAGAAGCAAAGAAACAGAAACCTAAAATAAAATACAGTCTATCTGTCTCTATGCGAGTTCCCAGAGTTTATGGTCCCATCTGTCAGGCACGTTTTTGCATAATTTCCTTGTAAGTAAGCCCTGAACACTATCCACATAGTGGCTCACCTAGAGCAACAGTCTGCTTTGGCTTACTTAATCAGAGCCACAGCTGGTCAGCTTGATGAATTGTTTGCTCAACCTGATTTTTTGTGGCCTTTCTGCCCGTGCCAGAAGTGCAGGGTGGTTTTCCACAGGCTCTCAGTAGATTCAAATGAAGGTCTCAATTGATTTCTGAATGAGTTCCATAAAGAATAGCTGACTGGGATCCGTTTTCTCCATGCCTGTTTTCTACGCTCTTGCTCAGAGGGAGGTGAAGAGGCATTGTTTCAGCCGTGGCGCAGTGTGGGACACGCTTAAAGGAAGCATGTTACATAACAGTACCTGAGCTGCTCTTGGAGGTTTTTGGGGAAGAACAGAATCTTGGCTGCCAGATCTTGCTTTGCGAGTTTGTGGCAGTGGCTTTGTAATTCCTTGGTACTGTGTTCTCAGACCAAGAGTGACAGTCATGACGCGAGTCTGAGCAGCTGATTCCAGTAAACATCTGTGAGGCAGGAGATACAGGTGAGCCCTGTATGAGTGGGCCACCTTTACCTCTTTACTGCTCTAGTTAATAATGAGTGCCACCAGTCCTATGGAAATCACCAGCATATGCTGTTTCAGATCTCTCACACTTTCACTGAGTTGCTAATCCGATTCCCTTGGATGCACTATATATGGAAAAGGGAGCAATTTTGACACTTTCTACACAGGACACATGGCTACAACTGAATTGCTTCATTATGATTAACTTAGCTGTATATATTGCGAGCATCTGTTTCATTTACTAAGTTCATTATAGGGCTGAACGATTAATTGCACTTGCGATTTTTCAACCGCAGAGGCTGCGATTACACTGTCACGTGACACGCGAGAGTAAAGCGGTGTGTTCGACTTGAAGATCGATCGTATGACATCAAAGTACGGCGAGAGAAAGCATAAGGAGACGTCTGCTCTCTTATAGCTCTCACAGTACTTTGATGACACACACAACGATCGGTCCAGCAGCGCTGCTTCAAGTCAAACACATCTAAGCAGTCTTCAGAGGAAGCATCAAGTTGGCACGCTATGTTGCCAAGTCCGCAGTTTGCCTCGGGTTGTTTTCGTGTCCGCAGGTCTTACATAACATGCAGAATTGATGCGCTACATGTAAACGATATCCTTTGTTGTATTTTCCTGTCAAAATAACGGAGTTCCTTTGGAATTCTTCAGCTTTTAAGAACTGCCGGGCTCTCTGGTAGTGGGCGGAACTAATGCGCAAACGGCAATCTCATTGGCCGGTGTTGTGCCCATTTTCGACCCCCTGCCAAATTATTACCCCTCTCGTTGAAATCGCTATCTGATTGCCTAATCCTAACCCCACCCCTAATCCTAACCCCTCCCCCACACCTAACCCTAAACCTACCAATACTAGGGGGGTAATAATCTGGCAGGGGTCAGAATTGGGCACAACACCGGCGCTCACCTATTATCGTCCCTGTTTTGATTTCAGCAAATCAATTCGAGCGAACGCAGACAACCTGATTAATATTCATGAACCCAGCAGCTCAATAATCCTTAGGGCGTTTTATATTGTTATTAGTAGTAGAATTCGTAGTAGTTTTGTTATCTTATCAGTATTGTTTGTAGTTTTCTTTTTCCTTTTTTTTTATAGAAACACTAAATGACAAACAATATCTTAAGCACCGCCACCAGTCCTAAGTTCAGTCAACATGACAAATATGCATTCATACTTGGTTATTCTAATTACTACAGTTCTATTCTTCATGAGAGATATTTAAAAAAAAAACTGTGCCATTTTACAAACATAAGCTTTATATATATATATATATATATATATATATATAAGTATATCAGATCATTAATATTAGTCTGGTGAGTAAATTATAAAAAATGACAAACCAATGGAGATTCTATTGCCAAGGTGTCCATAGAGGTTTGATAATATTTACAATAATCAATTGAATTTGATAGTTGTCTGGCCCACTACTGGCCCACCAGTTAGATCAACACCAAAACAGCCTAGGCTAGACCACTTCTTAGTTGGAAAATCGCACACATTCTCTCTCTTCCACACACATGTGGGAATCCAGGGAGAGTTTTGGAGATAATTATATTCTGTTTATTCTTTTTCACTGAAGTTGATATTTTAAAACCGTAATGAGGCATGGGATTGGGAAACGGTGTATGTGTGTGTGAGGGAGACAGCTGGGCTGGTCTGGTAAAGAAAAAAGGGCCAAATTTCCATAGTCACAGGAGGGCTATCTTTACTCATTCTAAATGTGTTTCCTGTAGAACTGATTGTGTTTCCTGTTGTCGACGGACTCATCCACTCTTATAGCTTTTTTTTGCCGCTCATTACCCAGCTGGACGGACACCAACTTGCGCAGCTGAGAGCCGTCCCATCCTCGTCATGGGCCCTTTGATCATCGAATATACTGCTGTAATGAGAGATGAGAATGTTTGTGACATATTTTTCCACTTGCCTCTATCTTTTTGCAGGTGTGACGTTTGCAGCGAAGGGCTATTTTGATGCTCTGGTGAGAATGGGAGAGCTGGCCAGTGAAAGCCAAGGATCTAAAGACTTGGGTGAGTCTCGCCGTGCTGTTTTAGCTTCAAGGGAGCAGGCAAACTGTGTGGCTTGATCCGACATGACACCACAAAACACGCACTAATGGAACCACATGCTCAGCAAAGTGCCGATGTTGCTTTCATTAGGCCCGACTGTCAGAATTTGTAGCTGAAAAGTGTTTTATATTGAACCTTTTTAAATCGGTAGCATTTCAGATGTAGTTTATGTACTGGCTTGAATTATTCCTTGTTTTACTTGCTCAGTTTCTCCAGTTTGCGTGGAAAATGAAGTCAAAGGGCTGACAGCAGTGGATGGGAATTCATCTGCTGTGCTGCAGGGAAACTCACCGATGCATCATTTATGATCCGTTTAAAAAGCAGATCTAGTTCGAGGGCTATAACATCTTGAAATAGCATTTCACTTTCTGCTACGGGAGGCTGTCAGAATTGTTGGTCGGTTCTTTGTTCTGCCAAGGATGTGAGAGTGGGTGTATGCGTGACCCTCAAGATGCTTGTTGCTTATGGGGATTGGCTTGAGGTACAGCAGCAAAATCTACTTTGTATTCGTGATACAATATCCATCGTCTATTGAACTGTCAAGTCCTTTTGGGCATGGGCTGAATCTTCTTCTACCTCACTATCAGGGGCCCCAAGTGAATTCTGACCCTAGTTGACTTTTGTTTGAGATACTTGTGGATTTTCAGGCAGACTGTCAGTCTACTAATACAGACGGTATATTAGTAGTTGAGTATTGATATAGGAGTTATTGAATCATTCAATCAACCGATTTGTTCAAATCATTGATCTATTTAGGAACTAAACAAGTGAATTGCTGAATCCAAAATTGCTTACTAAGTAGGCACAATATTTCATGAGGAACAAACTTGGCGACCGTTGTAAGTATGTTCTATATAGTATGAATGTTTGTACTAGTAGTGCTGTCAAACAATTAATCGTGATTAATCGCAACCAAAATAAAAGTTTTTGTTTACATATGTGTGTTGTGTGTATACTTATTATGTATATATAAATACACACACATACAGTATATATTTTGAAAATATGTCCATGTATTTACAAGTATATATTTATATTCATATAATTTATATTATATATAAATATATTTAATATAAAACACATTTTTCTTATATATACACATGCATGTGTGAGTAATTATGTATACATAATAAATATACACACTACACACACATATATACTATGTAAAGAAAATCTTTTATTTTGGATGCGATTAATTGTTTGACGGCTCTAGTTTGTAGTATGAATGATGTCCAGATGTATTACATCCACCATGTTAGCATGTATGTGTCAGTTGCACTGATTACCTGACATGGCCTCATGTGAGGGTAAAGTGTCCATTGAATGCACACCTCTAGATCTCAAGAGAACTAGTTGGTCATTCGCATACTTTTCCAGGTAATACTGTTTTTCAAATGTATTCGGACATACTACTCGTTTGTAATACTGTTGCATGCTATATATTAGGGAAGTAGGCATATTCAGATGCAGCGAGTGTCTTTATGAATGAGCCATTGTATTATTCACTCAACCAATTGGGATAGTGAAGTGTTCATTGGAAGTGCACATCAGAATATCGCCAAATCTAGAATGTTATCCTGGTACTTTTTGCCTACTATTTTCGGGAATACTACAGAATACATACTTTTCACACTGATTTACGTCACTATATAGTAGAGAAGTATGCAGCCACAGTTTTTATAAAGGAGACATTGAATCATTCGCTCAACCGATTCATTCAAACATACTGATTCATTCAGAATCAAAACAGGTGTCTGTATTTATGAGTGAGTCATTGAGTCAACCGATTAGTTTGAACACACTGATTCATTCAGGAACAAAACACCACTACTGTGTTAGAAGCTCCATATGATTCCGCTTTGACTTTGTTTGCAACTGTTTTCATTGGCTGTGCAAAAACAAACAGACAGTATTGTGTCTGAAATGTAAGTTACTCAGTTATAAATTCTTTCATGATTTCATCGTCATTCTAAACCTATAAGACTTTCATTCATCTTTGAAACACAAATTAAGACATTTTTAATGAAAACTGAGACTTCTGTCCCTCAATTGAAATCCCATTACACCAAAACTTCAAAAACTTCATAAAGGTTGTAAAAAGAACTCTACATGAATCAAGCTGTTTGAAAGGACAGACATCGCTCGGGTTTCATTTAAAAAATATTTTAATTTGTGTTTAGAAGATGATCAAAAGTCTTGTTTGAAACCAAATTAATTAATGATTAAATGAAACAGAATTTTCATGTTTGGGTGAACTATGCCTTTAATTATGCCACATTACAAAATGTCTGCATAAGCTGTCCTTTTTTGTGGTATAAATGCTGTTTGAAATGGGAATGCAGTGTATGCAGTGAATTTAATTGGCTCATGTCTATCGCACTGGGTCAGGGAGTGTCACATACGCTAGAGCTGTTGCTCAGGACATGAAAGGCGCATCTACGTTATTTCATTTCCCCAGGGCGTTTCCTGGACTGAGGTGGACTAAACTCCCCCCTCATATATAACGCAATCAACAGTGCGGTTCACCTCTCATTTGAACTTGCAAAAGGTATTAGCACTTGAATCCCACTCTCTCGCTCTGACTCAGTGTGAATCACAGAGAGTCTCAGCCTCAGTCACAGACCCCCTGGACATACAACACAATGCGGCCCTCTCGAGTTACACTTCATATACACACAACAAATCATCTGTGATGTGTGAAAGACACTCCCATACAAAAATGCTCTATGGTAACCATAGATTTTCAGCAAAATACCATATTATATACAGTACTAGATGTGTGTTAAAAGAATAATATTTTTCCCACAATATTGAAATTATAACTTCTATCTTTTAGTTTAAATTTCATGTTTGATGACACTGGTGGTGATTAATACCAACCCTTGCTAAAAAAGTTTCCATGGTAACCAAAGTTACTGCCAAGATACCACAATTAATTACTACTGTTCCTGTAAAATAATAATACATTAATATGGGATCTCATTCAGTACAGTGTAAGATACTTGAGATTTTTATTTATTTATTTATTTTCACTTGAAGACAGCGGCCGGAATCAAACAGCATCTTACTTAAGATGCTGATTTTTCATACAGAGATAGGTCGATCTGCTTTTTGTAATTATGCTCCGTATGTATGGAACAAGCTTCAAGATACAATACATATGGAATTTGTACCATCTCTCGCTATGAAACTCGCGCTCTCGCTACAGTTTGATTGTAGAAGCTATGGCTGAAACTGCAGCTACCATGGTATATTCAAAAAGACTATCATTTACTAACCCTCATGTTGTTCCAAGCCTGTATGAAATTCTTTCTTCTGCTGAAGACAAAAAAAAAAAAAAGATATTTTTAAGAATGTTGGTAACCAAACAGTTAATGGTAGCCATTGACTTGCATAGTATTTTTTTTTCCTTTCTATGGAAGTCAGTGGCTACCGTTAACTGTTTGGTTACCACAATTCTTCAGAATATCTTCTTTTGTGTTCAGCAGCTGACAGGAATTTATACAGGTTTGTAATAACTTGAGGGTGAGGAAATGATGACAAAATGTGCATTCACCAATTTTTGGGTGAACTATCATTTTAACTTAAATCCAAACATTCATTGTTTAAATGTAATATAAGTTAAGATGGTGTTTGTGTGTTACAATACTAAAAACATTCGTAGTTGACTGATGGTGCTTTGTCATTTTCAAATGCAGTTACATGTAGATAATGGGCAGGTGTAGTTTGTGAGAACCTGTGCCATTGTTCATCAGCAGTGTCACAATGAGTCATTCTGCTTTGATTAAGTGATGTGAGTGAGTGTGTGTGTGTGCATGCATTCATTACTCAAGAACAAAAGCGCCTGCATTATGCATTAGAGCAGGAGTGCTCAATCCTGAAGATCTACAGTAGCTGCTCTCAGTCTGCTAACACACCTGACTATAATTTTCTAGTGAACCCAAAAACCTTGATTAGCTGTTTCAGGTGTGTGATTAGAGTAGCAGCTGAACTCTGCAGGAAGGTTATATCCAGGAGCAAAGTTAAGCTACGGACACACTAGGCTTCCAGCACCAAAATGACTTTGGACCCCGCAACAAATATGGGCAACAGGATATGATGTCATGCTCTAGAGCTTAACGTTTTTATTGTTAACGTCATCCGCTGGAACGGCATTCTATTGTGAACACGTGACGACAGTTAGCAGAAGCGAGAGATTACTGTTTATAAAATGTTCAATATGGATATTTTTCTTACAAAAATGCATCGATTCGCTTCAGGAGACCTTTATTCACCCCCGAAGCCGTGTGAGGCACTTTTTTGTTATGGATGGATGCGCTTTATTGGACTTCTTTTGGACTATTGAAAAATAACACCCATTCTCTGCCATTATGAATCTTGGAAGAGCCAGGACATTTTTTTTATTATAAGTCTGACTGTATTCGTCTGAAGAAAGTCATAAACACACAGGATGCCTTGAGGGTGAGTAAATCATGGGGTAAATCATAATTTGAATTTTTGGGTGAACTATCCCTTTAACCAAATCTAAAATTATTAAGAATAGTTTTTGTTTATTGAAATAAAGCAGTATTAAAATAAAATGTAAATGTAAGATGAAAGACTTAAATAATTTAAATATTAGAAATGTTGCCTTGGCAACTAACTGAAATATAAGATAAGATTAAGTTGAAGAACTAATATTATTTATATTAAAAAAAATACAAAAACACAAATTACTAAAACTTAAAGTAAAATAAACTAAAAAAAAAATGCTAATAATAGCATATACTGTAAATACTAAAATAACACTAGCTCGAAAAGTTCAAAATAGGGCTGAATACTAGTCAAAATTCACAATTATCTACACCAATTTATTATACCACAGCAAAAATGTATATTCCGTTGAAAAGAAATACTACATTTTAAAGAATTTAATTGTTTAAATGAATTGATAAAATGTTTAATTTAAAAATGTAACACATTTAAACAATTAATTACACTTTTACTTAAAATAATGGCCTTACATTATTGATATTGATATGATATTTATTTTAAGTTATCAAGTAATTATTCAAGTACAGTAAATGGTAGTATCAAATATTCAAATAAACCACTGAGAAACAGAAAAAAAATTAAGTAATTAAATGTAATATAAAAATAATTAATTGGCTTATTCTTAGAGATAAAACTAATTATATGGTATTGATGGTGTCAACGATTGACTAAGAAGCAGGTCTTTAATTAAACTGAGCTGTAAATTAGTTTTCTTTTGTTTTTCCCCCTTTAAGCCTAAGTTTGTGCGCAAGTTTGTTAATATTAACAAAAATGATCCAGCCACAAACAATAAGTCATCATTGAGATGATACATTTAATTACCTAAACTGCAGGAACACTGCTATCATTCCTTTTTTGAAGACTTTTTATTTTATTTTTTAAATTTAGCATTAAATTTGTACCAAAACGCTACTCCTTTTGACATCCCTAATGCAAACCATTGATGTTTCTATTCTTTGTGTTGAGCCAGGAGGTCAATCTGTGACATTTAGTTTCTCTGCTGGTCAAATGTCACAGGTGTGCATTTATCAGCATTGTCGGCTGCTTCAAACGCAGCTCATCCAATCAGAAATAAGAGTGGGAACTAAACTTTTTTTTTTGCCTCATGGCCCATATCCAAACCTCATTTGAGTGTTCCTGTCGAGTCTCTCCCAGAGGAATCGCCCAAGGTTATATCCTCTCCCGTGTCAACAACAGGACTCCACCTGCTCGTGAGAACAGGCCCAACTCAAACACACATATCAGAGTGTCACGTCATACTTTATGAAATGATAAACTGGCCATTACCAGTTCAGATACACTACCGCTGCGACCGCCGACCCCTGGGGATAATGACGAGGTTCCTTTACCCTGCCGAACGCTGAGCTGTCATTTAGTGACAAACGGCTTCATCTCTGTTTTGGATAGGAGATGTCCCGCGCCGTGAGGTGGAACACTAAATTCTTGTGGGCAATTTGCAGTCCTGTGTGTCTGTCTTTCTCGGTGAGAGAGCCATGGGGGTTCGCTTTGAGACAGACTGTAAATGGTTTCCGCCTACACGCGCTCCTGCTTTTCACTCTCTCACTTCATTCCTTGCTGTTTTTCTGATATTTCTCGCATTAAACGCCACACATTCTCTCACATACACATGCACACACTTGCATAAACATAGTCACGCACTCATAGTTGAGCCTGGGCAAATATCGTGCCTTCATATATGGTGTCCTTGGATGCACAAAGCGCTTGCAGTGGAGAGCGCTCATTCTCATCTGAAAGTGAGGCGTGAGGGAGTACGTACGCACACAGTATTCCTCCCCCTCTCGCACACACTCCCACGCTCACTGGTTTGTTTAGGATAATGATGCCCCTGTCACCACCTCCCACTCATATCCTCCCACCACATCTCTTTCTCTGTGTTTTACTGCCTTCATTACATCACTGTGGCATACTCTCACGCTTACACAAGCAGACAGTGGTTGGACTGCACGTAGACGACACATCACAACACAGCGTACGCTTACCAAGGTTACGTTGCAATTTCTCACCACTGTTTTGGTGTTTTGTCATGTTTAAAGGAATGTTCTGGTGTTGAGAAAAAAGAATAGTTCATCAAAACATGAAAATATACTCCCCCTTAGGCTGTGCAAGATGTAGATGAGTTTGTTTCTTCATTGGAACAGATTTAGAGAAATGTATCATATCATTTGCTCACCAGTGGATTCTCTGCAGTGAATGGGTGCCGTCAGAATGAGAGTCCAAACATCTGATAAAAACATCACAATAATCCACAAGTAAACCACACAACTCCAGTCCATCAATTAACATCTTGTGAAGTGAAAAGCTGCATGTTTGTTAGAAAAAAATCTATCAGTGAGATGTTTTTAACTTCTATTGTTTCTATTGAATCCTGTAATCATAATATTGTTTTAGACAGTGATAAAAGTCTTGTATGAATCAGGAGAGAAATATGCACAGATCAATCGCCGTTTACAAGCTAGAACAGTCCAAAATGGCATTAAACAAATGTCAGTTGATTTTGATTTTGACTTCTTCACTGGAGGAAGTGTTATTATGATTTATGAATTATGTATTTTGGTCAGATTGATAGTTTAAAGTTAAAACATCTTAATGATGGATTTGTTTCTTTCAAATATGCAACTTTTCACTTAAACAGGTGTTAATTAATGGCCTGGGATCGTGTGGATTACTGTGATGTTTTGATCAGCTGTTTGGACTCATTCTGACGGCACCCATTCACTGCACAGGATCCATTGGTGAGCAATTGATGTAATGATAAATGTCTCCAAATCTGTTCTAACAAACTCATCTACACCCTGGATGGCCCGAGGGTGAAAACATTTTCACCAGGTTTCATTTTTGGGTGAACTATATATTGAAAACTGCATTTATGGCACAGTGTTGATTGCCACAGAAAATAATTAGGCAAATTTGCATGGATAAGCGTGTACTTTTGTTAAAGCATTTACTCAAATTATTCAGTAAAGTATGGTACAGTGGTGTACATTCAGTATTTTAATGTGTACTGTCTAGACCTGTGTAATTCCTGTTTTTACTTCATGTAAAAACTGAGGGATGAGTTCAAATAATTTTTTTTGTGATCTGACATTTTATTACACAAATGTTGTTGACGGAGCTATACTTTTATTGATCCCAGAATGTTCCCAGAAATGAGTTTAATATGTGTCTTATTGGATTTTATTATGGATGTTTGCCGTGGACTGTACTGTTGCTTCTTCAATAAGTCAGCAGAGGGAAAACAAAGTCTAAAATACTGCAAATCAAGCAGCATCCTTCACTGCTTTAGTAAAGTTGCTAGTGAAACAGTTACCATGAGAACAAAGTGTTCTGAAATTTGCCTCTCGCTCTTTTATTCAGATTTGGATGTTGTTTTGATGTTAGGCTTCCGTTTGATGTGATAAATGAAATAATTATCGTTTGTGTCTATTCTTTTTAAATATTCAGTTTCAGTTTCCAGATAAATTATAACTGACTGATTTAATCAAATTTGTATTTCGTTCTGCCTTACACCGTGTCTACACAAGAGCCTGATGATACATCACGTCACAGCGTGCCACAACAGCTTGACGTCGTCCATACTGAAAGCACCACAGCTATACGTCTATGAATATTACTTGCATAAACCTTCCAGCTGTACACCTGAGGACAAAGTCTGGATCCTATATTATTTTCCTACTGGATCCTACTTATTTTCAGTAGAAAAAAGTATGTTTGCATGAACTGTTGAAAAGTAGTAAAATAATTTAACACTAAATCTTAGTATTTGATCATTTAGTAGCCTATCAATTAGAAACCAAAAATGACTTAAAGCCTTAGACATCTCAAACTGGCGTTGAAGCGATCAGATTTAGTTAGATGCATAAAACAATGGCCAACTGGAAGCCATTCTGTTTATTCATCAATGGCCTGAACAGTCACAAACCTTTAAGCCAATCAGAATGTCAGACGCATTAATTAATATTCATGAGCTTCTGTAAACTCAACCTGACTCTTGTGCCTGACATAAAAAAAACTTCCTGAGGAGAGAAGACATGACTAAGAGAAGAAGAATAGTCTTTATCAATACTGTGCAAACTTTTTAAAATGTAACTTAAGTAGAGCGACTGACATTTGTGGGAAGTTTAATTTTTAAGCTTTTGAATGGTTTCTCATATGAGTGTTTCTATGGCAACTAGATATTTAAAACAGTGAGGTACCAGAGACAGAATGAAAGTCCCACCTTTCATTTAAAAGAGCCTTAATAAAGGCACTGCTTTATTGCTGTCAAAGGTTTTAGCCATAATTTCAGTTAAAGAAGCTACATTTATTATACCATTTTTATCGATGATTTGAATAGATTAGATAGAAAATAGCTGTGTCAAGATGGCTGGCCGAGTGAACTTGCCTCAGAGGGATTTTGATCATTTAAATGTGAAAAGAGGCTGCTGAGATGTATTTTTCAGATCATTTATGCGCCCATTCATATAATGGGCAAAACTGTTACATAAAAACTGTTCATCAGCATTTTCTCCCCTCTGAGTGGCAAATGATGTGATGATATGCCGTATTAATTTCCTGTCAGGTCTAAAGCAGTGGTTTAGGTCGAGTGGCCAGTGAATTAGTTCAGAGATATTGATGCAGAAAGAACTCAATGACACATTTTTCTCCCCAGAGATCCACGAACGCTGCCTGCGATTACCTCAGTTTGAGAAGATCGAGAACGCATTGTATAGTAGTTGCTAAGGCTAGTATCTGTGAGCTCAGAACACCTTGGCATCCACCACCAAAGTCCCTTTCAAGGCAAGACAGTTCACAAAGTAAATCTTGGGAACAATCTCAGGTAGCTACTGTATTTTCAGTCATGCAAGTGCAGTTCCTAATTGAATAGGGAAATACATTTTTTTTTTTTTTAAACAACTTTTAAACAAAAAAATAATGTTTTAATAATAATTGTATTAGTAGTAGTAGTACTATCATTACATTAAGTAATATTTCTGTCACAGTTACTTAGTTAAACCGAACTTTTATTTTGATGGGTTGCTGTGAAGCCTTTAGGTTTCTGTTTGTATATGATATGACTATATAGTTTTTCTCGAAAGAAACTGTAAAATGCAAATGAAGTGACTCTCAGAGCAGTTCTAGAGATTGTTTGTTTTTTTATAATACAATTATTTTTATAATAGCTTTCATTCGCCAATATATAAGTTTACCCTACAATGACTTCTGATTCTGAGAACCCCGGAAATGTGAAATGGGTCCATTAGCGATTGGCTCTATTATTTAGAAGGCAAGAGCCGCCATATTGGGTGTTCCAATGTTTCCCATTCATTGTAATATCAATGGTCAATACTTCTTTATTGGCATCAGTGGTTCCATGAAGAACCTTTAACATCCTTGGAACTTTTTCATTCCACAAAGGTTTTTTAGATTATTAAAATATTCGTCACACTAATAAAAATGGTTCTTTTAAGAACTGTTCACTGAAAGGTTCTTTGTGTAACCGAAATGGTTCTTCTGGGGCACTGCTGCAAATTTTTTTTTTACTTTGAAACCTTTATTTTTAAGATTGAAGCACTGCAAAAGTGAATTAAGCACTTGTAATTATTTGTAATTTATATTTTTGATGTTTCACATATATCAGAGAGGAAGCAGGCTAATGGCACTAGTAAATGCTAGCAAGCCTAGGAGGTATGTTGTTTATTTAGGAGGGAAAGTGTTTTGCTCAGTCACTTCTTTTAATGGAACATAGACCGAGTCCTATGATAACTTCTAACAGTCTCTCTCTCTCTCTCTCTCTCTCTCTCTCTCTCTCTCTCTCTCTCTCTCTCTCTCTCTCTCTCTCTCTCTCTCTCTCTCTCTCTCTCTCTCTCTCTCTCTCTCTCTCTCTCTCACCTGGGCCTGTTGGAATGAGAGCAGTGGAGCTCTTTTATTAGCCCTGTGCCTCGGTCCCAGGAGCCCTGATTTCTCCTGCTCTATTTCTGAGAGCTGCACTGCATGCTGGGAGAACGAGGGCCCACACGCACTCCCTCACCTTGCCCTTGATTTGCTGTCTTGGCATATATGTGCCGAGTGTCTTGATCCATGCTGTGTATATGTTGCGTCTGGCACGGCTTTCATAGAGCTCAGAGCTGGAATAGTTAATAAGCTTCTGTAGCCCCATGAAATTAGAGGCTTTCTGCTTCTCATCCTGTAGTGCTTTATTACAGAGATGGCTTCCCCTCAATTGCTGTTATTATAATATCTCCTTTCTTTTTGTTCTTGCTTTCGTTCGCTTTTTTGTTTTTAGCCTATCGTGATCTTTCTGTCTTCACATTCTCATTTCTTTTTTTTAAAGAGGTCATATCATGGAAGACAGAAGGTTTTTCTTATGTTTTAGCAAATAAGAGGTCAGCGTAGTCATCAGTGGCAAAAGTGATTTAATTTATATTAATGGTATGATATATGCTTTAAGATTTTATTTTTGATCCTTCAGAATTCATTCTAATATGCTAATTTATTATCAATGTTGAAAATCGAACCTGCAATACTTTTTCAGGATTCTTTAATGAATAAAGATGGCAAAAAGTCTTTGCCATCACTTTTTATCAATTTAACACATCTTGGTTTAATAGAAGTATTCATCTCTTTCAAAAACATATTTTTTTTGTTACAAAAGATTTCTATTTTAAATAAATGCTGTTCTTTTTACTTACCAAAGAATCCTGAAAAAAAAGTATCTCAGGTTCCAAAGAAATATTAAGCAGCACAACTGTTTTCAACATTGATAATAAATCAGTATATTAGAATGATTTCTGAAGGATCATGTGACCGAGTAATGGAGTAATGTACTGGAGTAATGGCTGCTGAAAATTCAGCTTTGCATCACAGGAATAAATTACATTTTAAAGTATAACAATATAGAAAACAGTTATTTTAAATTGCAATAATATTTCACAATATTACAGTTCTTTCTGTATTTTTATCAAATAAATGCAGCATTGATGAACATAAGAAACTTCGGTAACACTTTATTTTAAGGTCTCTTAACTAGTTGCTTATTAGCATGCATATTACTAGAATAGAGCCATTTATTAGTAGTAACTAACAGTGTTGGGCACGTTACTTTAAAAAAGTAATTAGTTATAGTTACTAGTTACTTCTCACAAATAGTAACTGAGTTAGTAACTGAGTTACATCATTATAAAAGTAACTAATTACCAGGGAAAGTAACTATTGCGTTACTTTAAAAAAAACAAAAAACAAATGTCAAATAACTTGGATGCCCCAATATTAAATGTTAAATGAATGAAATGGACACTAAATAGAATAAATTATTTTTATAAAACATTGTACATTAATCGACACTTTATCTGACACTTAGCATCAGTTAGTCAATCATTATAATATGATATTATGATAATTTAGCATTATATGATGATAGAGCTTTAGTAATTAGAATAACCAAGTATGAATTCATATTTGTCATGTTGACTGAACTTAGGACTGGTGGTGGTGCTTAAGATATTGTTTGTCATTTAGTGTTTCTATAAAAAAGGGGGAAAAGTTGATAAGATAACAAAACTACTACTAATTATACCACTAATAACAATATAAAACGCACTAAGGATTAATGAGCTGCTGGGTTCATGAATATTAATCAGGTTGTATGGGTTCGCTCGAATTGATTAGCTGAAATCAAAACAGGGATGATAATAGGTGAGCGCCGGCCAATGAGATTGTCGTTTGCGCAGTAGCTCCGCCCACTAACAGTTCTTAAAAGCTGAATAATTCCAAAGGAACTCCGTTATTTTGACAGGAAAATACAACAAAGAATATCGTTTACATGTAGCGCGTCAATTCTGCATGTTATGAAAGACTCTCGCTCTGTATCTTTCTCTGCACGCGCACGTGTGTGTGTCTGTGTGTGTGTGAGAGAGAGAGAGAGAGAGACAAAGCAACGGCGAGCGGTATTAAGGGAAAAGTCGTAGTTAATAGTGAATATATGTTCCCTATTCTACAGTGTCAATAAACTGTGCTGTGTTGGTGTATTCCTGTCAAGACACATCTTGAGGTCATCTGGATCGATCAGTGCTCTGCGTCAAACACGTCACAACAAGGCAGGTAGAAGGTAGCTTCTGGCAGGTAGAAGCAGGCAGGTAGCTTCTGCAAAGAACAGGATGATTCAGAGAATGATTGTGTGGTTAGATGAAGCCGCTGGATGTCATTGGTATATTTCAGTTATATTCTCATGTCTCAGGCTCATTCCAGCAGATCTATGTTCTTCTGCCTTGGTCCCTCACATTAGCCCTTCATAGCGTTTCCACCTCCCCTCAGCTGAGGAGCACAGGCTGTGCCGCGAGGTTCCCTCACACTTGCCCTTCACTGCCAAATCTGCCAAAAATTGCAGTTTGGAGTGTAAGCAGCATCCCTGTCAGCCCTAATGGCTACATTCACACACTGTGTTGTCTGTCAGGATTACAGACTCTCTGATCTCCACCTCTGTCTTTTCCCTCTTTTCCCCGTCCTCAAATCCTGAAGCTTCTAATGGTGAACAAAGCTGCACACACACACAAAGATATGCTCACAATCACAAAACCCTTGAAAACCACAGGAATTTCATGTGTATTTCTGTTTTTGTTGGAATTATATTGTACGTAGTAGTTTCTTTTAAAGCCATGGTACTGAATGATTATTTTATTGATTTACTATGGTACTACTTACATATTTGTACCATTAAGTAAATCTTCCATAAATCCCAATGTATATATTGTTATTATTATGTGTATATTAATGATTACAGAAAAACACTGTAGTCATTTTTCTAAAGCTGTGCAAGAGGCTGTTTTTCTGCCTTTCGATTGTGTTTTTGCTGCTTCAGCTGAACTGTCATTGGAGAGTTCAGTGATCTGTGTCTCTGAACAGCACTGAAACTGTCCTACATGCTGAGGTGAAGAAGTCACGGCAGATTTTACTGGGTCAGGAGGACAGGATCCCTGACCTGACATGGCTGATCTCCAGCTATTTATATCATTATTCTCTTAGAGCTGTGTTTTTTCTTAGGGTTATGCACACACACACACACACACACACACATATATTGGGTTTTCATGTTTTATGGGGACTTTCCATTGACACAATGATTTTTATACTGTACAAACTTTATATCCTATCCCATAACCTTCATTTAGGGTTTCACTATAGACATTTGGTCTCTTTTACCTGGACCACACACACCCACACATTTGGTTTCCATGTTTTATGGGGGTATTCCAGAGACAAAAAGATTTTTATATTGTTCAAACTGTGTTCTATCCCCTTATCCCTAAACCTACCCCTCACAGAAAAAATTCTGCTATTTTTAGATTTTCAAAAAACTTCATTCTGTTGGATTTATAAGCTGTTTTCATCATGGGAACCAAAAAATGTCTCCACAAGGTCAAAATTTAGTCCCCATAACATAGGGAATACCAGGTACACACACACACACACACACACACACACACATGCATGCATGTAGTTCTGTTGGCATCTTTATGAAAATAGCTCAAAAGTCTTATGTATTACCATGTGTTTTGGTACCATGTTAATACTATTCTTTGAAGTATCTGTAGTAGGCCTATGTGTACCATGGTCCATGGAATATGACCGTGTTTCCTAACTATAGTGTATATACACGGTAAAAGAACTAAGACATGAAGTGTGCTATGAAATGACAATACTTTTATGTACATGGTGTATTTATATTTACCTGTTTTGCTACTAAGAAATAATAGCTAAGTATATTTGAAACTAGCTAAGTCAGGCAAATGATAAAACAGATGATAAATCACATGATTTGGAATTCAAGAGCAGTATTTATCTGGTAAAAAAAAACATGTTTTTAAAATTAGGATCACTGCTCCAAACATGAATATATAAATGTATAAATTTAAAACAAAAGAACTCTTGTATAACTGCAGGCAAAATAGTAAAAAAAAAATAATAATAACAGCGTTATGTAACTAAATGTGTTATTATTATTTTTTCACTACAATAAGTCTTCTGCTAACACTGGTAATGATGACTGTGATTCAGTGAATCTATTTTTTTAATTAGTTAATTAAAATGAATCATCCAAACAAACAGTCTCATTCAGATGAATCAGACTTCTCTACAATAGAGAGTTGATTGTTGTTGGCTGGTTTCACACATCTCCAGTCCTGCTCCTGCAGAGCACCTTCCGGCACATTTACCTCCAAAACACCTGCCTGGAAGTTTCTGGTGATCCTGATCCTGAAAACCTTGATTAGCTGGTTCAGGTGTGTTTAATTGGAGCTGGAGCTAGACTCTGCAGGAAGATGGGCCTTCAGGAGCTGGATTGGACACCCCTAATGTGATCTTAGCAGCAGCAGGCTCGTGTTGTGCTTTCACTTCTTGCTGCATGAAAGAGCTGCAGCTGTGTGCAGAAAATAATGGGATGTTTGTGAATGGCTTCATAAATGTCTGCATTGCAAAAGATTGTGCTGATAAGTAGCTTTACGGTGCATTTTCACCATATATTTTGCATGCTTGCCAATTTAGTGTGCAAATTGTAGCAGCATGGGCTCAGCAATGAATATGCAGCATTACTGCAAATGCAAGATGCAGGCCATTTATACATGCTCTGGATTGTAGCAAGCAACAAAGCACTGGCAAGTGTTCAGTGAAAAATGGTTGAGACATTTTAACTTTAAGCAAATCAGACTGCCAATAGGAGTAAATGCAATAATTACAATAATTATGCAATAATTTATTTGCATAAATGCAAATGCAAAGCTAATGCACGTTCTAAAAATCTAAACAGTTGGGATAATAAAGTATCTAGAATTATTTACAATAACGGCAAATAACATAGAATTTAACATTAAATGTTGAAGATTAAAGACTGAAATAGTATTATTTTGTTTACATTTTATTTACAACTTTAGTTTAAAAAAAAAACTTAAAGAAAATTGTCCAATTGTGAGTGATTTTATACAGGAAAATAATAAAAACATGATGTGAATTGTCGCCATTCTGTGAGAGTTTGGTTCATAAGTTAATAATTGTTCATCCTATTCTTGATATGATAAATTATGCACTGCTGCAAATAATACACAAACACTTTCCATTGCATAATATATATTTTAAGCAGCAAGAAAACTGTTCACTTCATTAAAATAGAATGCAATCTTATTTCAATTATTAATGTATCTGATTTGTGTTCAGATTTTCATTGTGATGCAGCGCACCAGTAGTGTTAGAACAACAACAATACAGCCTCTTGATGACCTCCAGTGATTAAAATCACTGCATGTGTGAATGAGGACTGCACACACAATACAGTGTGACACAACTAAGTGCTGTTTGATGTAGTGGATGCACCAGTGCATCATGGGATGCATGTGTTTTGTCAGTTGCAGCACGGTGGGGAGTGATGTAATCTGCTCGTTGTACAAATAGATAAAGGAGTTGACGCATCTATGTTAAGATGATACACAGAGTCCTCCATTTTCTTCAGAATCTGGGTTTGGCTGGCAGCCTGAGCGTTTCGACTGTTTCCATGACACCCTGCAGCGCTCCACGCTTGACCATTGTCAGTGCTTTACTCTGCTGTCCTCGTTCTCCTCCTCCCAGACTGGTCTGGCCTGTCGGGTTTGCCCGCGGCTCTCGGTTAGTGACGGCACTCCTGCACTTCAGATGTTCTGACAAATGTTTGCATATGAAGCCGGCGAGGTGAGCCTGGGGCAGGAAGTATAGGGCGACTTATTTGACTAGATGGACTTGATCCAAATGTACACGTGTTTTTTCTGTCCAAGTAGAGACATGCAAGACTGCAGGTGCAGATTTTCCCAAGAGAACCTGCCCTCTGACAGGTATCTGTTGCTCACCGCTCGTTGTGGGTTGTGACAGAGGAGATAGATTTTCATTCCTGAATAAACGTTTCTGGAGGTTGGGAGGTTATTTATTTATTTATTTGCTTGCTTGCTTATTGTGTCTCAAAAATGTCAGCGTGATAAAACTGTTTTATAAAAAAAGTACTTAAGTTAAGAAATGTATCATTTATTATTATTTAATATATTATGGTATCCATATATTAACAGGTATCCATTGTTCTCACTGGTTGCAGGTTGTGAGGGAGAAAGGGAGACGGCCGTGACAGGCCCCAAGAGAGTGTGTGTGTGTGTGTGTTCTGGCTGTCCGTGTCGAGCTCTCTGCAGTGACCGTGACTCCTCGCTGGCCTGTTGCTGTCTGTCAGTCAGTAAGGCAGCTGTGCTCAAAGCAAAGAGAATGCGGATGTCACAAGTCCAGTATAAAGAGCTTAAACACCGTGCATACAAAGAGCTGCTGTCAGACACATCAAAGCTGAGGTGCTTTCTCAAAGGATTTTGGTGTGTGGTTTTGCTGTAAAAACTCACTGCACATCTTTAACTACATATCAGATCAAAGATCTCGTCTGATATCAGTATTATTATATAGAAAATATTTTGCTGACTTATATTAATTCGGTAACGGCCTCAGACCTCGTTTCCTTTGACTCGAGCCAAACAAAATCAGGCTTTCAGGTCTGCTTGCAAAGTGAATAAATGATCTAAAGGTGGATTGAGGAAGAAGCTTTTCCAGTAACGTTTCAGGAAGAAGGTTTGGGTGTGTCTGTGTTTCTGTGTAAGGAAGCTCCGCTCTCTGGTCACATGCACACTGGAGGGTTTTTGGGAGTGACATTTAAATGCGGGAGTTAATCCTCTAAATTATCATTCAGTAAGTATGAAAAACAGAAGTCACTCCCAAAATGGCATGGTTGATTTGTGGTAACCATAGCAGTGTTTTAGAGTGTGTATATATATATGTAATTTCATTACAAGATGTCTTTTCATAACATATGTCTTTTCATGACAAGACTGGATTAGTTCAGGTTGTAAAGTGTCAAGTGGTAAGATTTAATATTTCTTTACATAATATATATATATATATATATATATTAGGGCTGTCAGTCGATTAAAATGTTTAATCTAATTAATTACATGATGTTTCAATTAATTAATCTAATTAATCACAAACTAAATTTGACTGAAAATACCCACAAAATATTATTTAAAGCAATTTTTGTTAAATGAGAAAATATCAAGTAGACATTACAAATTGTAGCTTTAGAAAGAAATGTTATTTAAATCGGCATAAAATTTATTACACAAGCATTTATGCTACATACATAACTGCATTTATGCCCTGCATCATATTTGTCAACAGTCAACTATATTAAATGTAAGATGACATACAGGTTTGGGGGCGTGGCCAGTGTGTTAACTGCGTTAATATTTTAATCGTGTTATTTTTCATAACAAATTAATTAAATTAAAGCGTTTAACTGACAGCCCTAATTTAATTAAAGGTATAAATGTATTATTTGAGGGTTACATCAAGGTTATTTTTTTCTTTGGCCAAAATAATATTAGATGTATGTACTGTATATCAGATGACCTGTAATTCAGTGTGTGTACAGAATCAGATTAAGGACTAGAAAAGGAGTGACTTGTGTGTATCTGTGTGTTTGTAGCAGGTTGTAGAGCTGCATTTGTTAATTGATCTGAGCACTAAGTCAAAAGACCTCTTAGGTTTGTAAGCCTGAGCACGGCTGATTCTCTTTAATCAGTTTAGGTGCCATGCTGTGAGACTTATGAGAGAGGCCACTGTTTGACTGGAGATGACTCTGCAGTCTGCACCATACCTGTGTGATCAAACCTCTGATAGTGTTGTGATTTGCATGTTGGTGTTTCAGTCACTAGATTAATTGCAATCAAGCCACTGAAGTCATGTGCATCATTATTTTTAATGTCAAAGTGTCAGAATGACTGAATACAATGTGTGTGTTTTTTTGGTCATTAAAGTGTCATGCAACATAGAACACACACAAATTCTGGTTTTAAACATCTGTAGTGTAGCTAAAGTAACCAAAATCTGACTTTCTACATAGTGTATGTATATATGTGATATTTATTTTAATTTTATTGATTCTGCTAAATTGTAAACAAATGGAGGTATGTGTATGTCACACCATGAACAATTTGATGATGAGCTCAAAAGTATAAATGGAAATGTCTGTGTACTTTTTACAGTAAGGTTGTATGTGTTAAAGAGTGAATGAACAATAATTTAATCATTCAACCTTTATTAATGTTAATTTCTGCATACTAGTGCATTTTAATATTACATTATATAAATTAACCTTAGTACAGCAAGATTATTTATGCTGTAAAACTGATCATTGCTATAGAGATACCTAATTAATGTAAGAATATTGTAAAATATTACCCACCATTTTATTAAAAGCATTTACTACCCAGGACAGATAAAAAGCATTGCATATCAGCCGGTTTCAGCTCTTGTGATTTGAGGTTTCTGTGATTTTGTAATGTTTCGGATAAGCTTCAGATGATGGGAGTGTGTGAATTTTGCAATTTCTTGCATTTGAGAAATGGATTGCGAATGGAAATGAATAAATGAGAGAACTAAATGTGCAGTTGTCTCTGTGTCTCTGTAGTATCGTGTTCCCTCTGTTCTGAGTCTCTTTGTTCCTGTTCTGTAAAAGCTTTCTTACACTGTGTCTGCTTGACTGAATGATTTTGGACCGCAAAGCTCATTTAGATGTGTTTTTCTTGACTTTTAACATGCGCATAGAGATCATAATTAAGATTAGTGCGTAAAACTCAAGATAGAGATCTGTAACAGTTGTATGACACTTAAAGGAATTGTTCACCCCTTGACGCTGCAAAACCTGTTATGGTTTCCATGGACTACACAAGGAGAGATTTTGAAGAATCTTCACGCCGCTCTTTTCCACACAACAAGAGTCTGTCAAAAACAAAACAGCATCAATAAAATCCCCATAAAAGTGGTCAGTACAACTTGTTCACTATATTCCAAGTCTTTTGAGGTCATACAACAACTTTGTCACGTATGAAGTGTTCAAATTCATTTTAGAATGAAGTTAATTTCATTGCTAATACAACAGAGAGCAAGATTTTCATTAAATGACTTGAATTTTGGTCTGTTCCTCTCACAAAGCTTTCAAATGGCTTTTGAAGACTGGGAATATGGGACTTTTCCCATATAAAGCCAGTATTTTTTTAATTTTTTTAAATATTGGCATTAGCCAATAGGTGTGCATGTCAACTGTCATATTCACTGTATATACTGTATGTAAAAGTAGTATTACCTGGTTTTGAGATTAATGTGTACTATTGGTTACAGCTACCTTTTTAATCATGTTTAAAAAAAAAAATACTACGATAAGAATTTGTGATTCTTATCTAAAATAATTAAAGTTCCTATCTAAAATATAAATCTGTTTATTTTACAGGTTTATTCTTTCATCAATTTTAAATGATATTTACATTAAATCATTTTAAATTTATTTTTTAATTCAGTTAATATGTAATATAAATGTGATTTTTAGCAGCATACTATTTTTAAATTAAATATCATAAATATTAGCCTTACATCTGCCATCAACCACCCTGTTCATTGTCATTGGCCATCAAAAAATTCATTTTGGTTGACTATTTTCCCTCTTCTGGTGTTTGAAAGCTGCTGACCACTGTCTGCTTTTGTTGTATGGAAAAGAGCAGCATGAACATTCGCCTAAATATCTCCTTTTCTCTTTCATGAAAGATGGAACATAAATAGGTTTAGAACATGATGAGGATGAATGAACATCGACATAACTTTCATCATTGATCTCTCCAGAATCCTCTCTCAGAGTAATCAACAGACTGTATTTCTGAACCCAATGCTTCTGCTCTTCAGCGAGAGCTCTTCAATCACGCGTCTGTGGTGTAAACAAGCGTGCGGGGATGCGATGTGTGTTGTTACACTGGACTGACTGTTAAATTGTCGCGTATGAAGTGTTCAAGCATGCGCAAACACGAGATCCGCTTTGCACCGTGCTTGGAGACGTTCTGTAGCGCATAACTTTAGGTTGCCATGCTGAGATGGGAGGAGGTCAGGGCGGCTCGCTGTTGTCTTCCATTGCTGTGTGTTCTTTTCACAGTGTCTCACCGGGTCTCCTCTGTGCTCTGCTCACTGTCTGTTCCTTTCTTCACAATGCATTGCATATTCAGAAGCAGCAGCATGTAGGTATATGAAAAACAACATAACTTCCACCAGCTGCATGGCCTCTCTTTGTTTAGTCCTTTTCTTCTTGTTTTAGTTTTCTTTACTCTTCTGCAAAGAGTTTCACAACATTCTGACAGTCATTCTTGCAGGAGATGCACTTGAAAAAATACAAATGAAACTAATTTCCAATTTACAGTCATGTTAGGCGAGAGTTGGGTTTTTTTCTGTTTAAAGGAGTAGTTCACTCAATGTAAATTCTGTCAGTGTTTATAGACCTTCATGGCATTCCAAACCCATATGCTGTTGTTTTTTATTTCTGTGGGACACAAAAAGAGAATTTGAGGAATCCTTTCTATAAAAGTGCAGTTCAAAGTGACCATGTCTGTCAAGCTCCCTATAAAAGCCTTCAGAAGTTACATGATATCTTTCCACAGAAAAATAACAGCATATGGTGAGTAAAAAGGACAGAATTTAAATTTTTCTGTGAAATGTTCCTTTAATACACTGAAATTTTGAAACCCTGTTTTGACATGCTTTATATTTTGAGTTTCTGTCTATGTTCTCCACCCTTTCACCCTGTTGTTAATTTCTGTGTCTCAGTGTTTAATGTCTTTGACCGTGTCATTGTCCCTATGTTTGCCCGTCTGTGGTGTGTGTATGATGGCATGGTTGTAATGCACGTTGGGATTTATCTTGACTCTCTCCCTCTTTTGTTCTTTCTTTCTGTCCTACTCCACCCTAACTCGATCTAACTGTCTCTTTAACTTCTCAACATTTGTTCTCACTTGAATCACATGATTATGAGTCCATTTCCTGTTGTCCTCTCTCTTAACTGACGTATGTCCCTCTTCTCTGCAGGGGATGTGCTTTTCCAGATGGCAGAGGTCCACCGACAGATTCAAATGCAGTTAGAGGAAATGGTCTGTACTTTATTTGACTGCCATCCATTTTGCATCTTTATGAAAGTATCTATTTTGCATAGATTAGATTATAATTTTTAAAATCTTGGCAGGTTCAATACAAGTTAAATCCAGTGAATTTTAATGTAAATCACAGTTTACATGGAGCAAACTCTCCACGCATAGGAATTACGTAAAACAAAAAGGATTTACACAGGTTTGTAGTTCAAATAACAAACATGTTATTGCTGAATAATTAAAGGTGCTGTATCTTTCTATTTATTTATTTTTTTACAGTATCAAAGCATAAAAATACCATAATATATTTGCAGATATTTAGGAAACAATTTTTCTCTGAGAAACAATGCTACAGCCAGTTATTCTACTAATGTGTGTTCCGTGTCAGAATGTATGTTTTTGTTTTATTTTGTGTGATTCCGCCTACTGCCATTTTACCCAATAATATTTCAACACCCAGGGTTGCCAGGTGGTGGAAAATCCAGCGTATTGCAGCCAGGGAAACGGGCAAACGATCTGGGTCAGACATTGCAGATTCTACCTGACCTAAAAAGCCTCGGCATCCATCTAAAAATCTCTGACCAGAGGCATATTAAAAAGTGTATAAATCAAAATTGGTGCCTTCCATTGTCAATTGCGCTCCTTCCTGTTTCGTGTCTTCAATCTGGCAACCCGTGTGAGTGTCGAATTTGGACTGCAGTACCCATTTCAAGTGATAGCTGTCAATATTACACACTGCACCTTTAATGTATCACTAAATAAAAATACAACCTTGACGTTTCTGATATAAAACCTTCTGGAATGCTCCGCTGCAGTTGTTACTGTAACCGCAATATTGAGGGATGACACATTTTCTGTGCTTATCAACATTATACTAAAAATGCTGTCGATAGTGTATTGAACACGTAACATTTCTGGATATGTTGTATAATCTGCACAAATCTGTGTTTCAAGGTTCTTCAAAAGCCAATTTAACGAACTTCAGTCATTTTTATGCATTTTGTTGCAGTTGAAATGCTTCCACAACGAGCTGCTGTCGGAGCTGGAAAAGAAGGTGGAATTGGATGCGAGATACCTGACTGTGAGTCCACAGCACATCCCACTCCTTCTGATAACCTAACAGACTGACAGAAGAACTTCCCCTCTACTTTAGTAATACACACTCCTCTGTCGGAGCAACCGACAGACACTTTCCGCGCGCACACTTTTCGTAATCCGTTTGGTTTCCAATGAATAAAACCATTCTACGTTTCCTATTTCAGTTGAAAATGCATGAGATTATGAAAGTAAAATGGGTTGTGAATGGCCTTTTAGACTGACTTTACAATTGTTAAATCTAGGGCTGGGCAAGTTAACGCGTTATTGCATTAACGCATTAATTAATTAATTAACGCTGACAATTATTTTATCGCGCATTAATGCATTTTTTTTTATTATTATTATTTTGAAAGCCCATGCTCACTGGCTCTGAATACACATACAGACAAACCATGGACAAACCATGGGTCACAGGAGGGGTGGGATGTTGATCAGTACTAGCTTGGGATGAGCGTCATCACGCATCTCAACCAATAAGAGCATTTGGGGTGGGCCTAAGACTGCAGGAGCGCTCGCATGAACGCTCCCGATAAAATTATTTAGGCTAAGCATCAGCATTTACAAACCACTGTTCACTGTTATTTTTAACAGAAAAGAATGCAACGAGCTCGTAATCACGACTTCATAAGTGGGAAACAGGAAGTTTCCGATAGCACGTGAAGACAGCAGAGAAGCGCTCTCGCTCAGCACAGTGGAGTGCATTGTTTTGTTAACTTTGTGGTTTATTATTTTGAGTCATTTGGGACGCGGTAACACATGGCCCTCTCACAATATATTGCTTTACAGATCTATCACTTTTACCGCTAAGAAATGTTAATGCAATTATGCTGCACGTATCAGAAATGCCGCGCTCCAGCGCAGTTAGCGCTCACACTACATGCGTACTGCGCCCGAGCCAAACTGAACCGTGCTCTGGCCCACCTCCTCCAACCGAGCCAGGGCCGGCTAAATGAACCGCGCTCTGTAGCGTCGGGTCCCGCGATTGTGCAGGTCTCTACTCGGAAGGTGCCTGTTATGTTATGACTGAGGCTCTGGACTCTGAGCATAACTTGTTTTTCTATAACAAACTATAAAATATTTTCTATAAAAACATTAATGCCCTGGCAGTGGCAAATAGCTTTGGTTTTGTATTTAATTTGATTGCATTAATGGTTAAGTTGAGATTTACAATAAATATTTTAACTGCTAACGTTACTATGTAAAAGGAATACTGCTGTAAAAAAGCATCTTATTTGTTTAGTGTTTGCAAACAAAATGTTATTGCACTTTTGTTCATATAGCAGTACTTTTAAATGAAAAAAGTGCGCAATACACTACTTTTGAATTCATTATTGAATTTTGTGCATAACAATGCGATTAATTGCAGACAATCATGTGATTAATCGCGATTTTAAAAAAATAAAATTAAAAAACGTTGCCCAGCACTAGTTAAATCATAGTTGGAATGATCCAGAAGTCTCTTATGTTCAGCAACGCTGCATTTTATTTGATTAAAAATACAGTGCAAAATCTAAAACATTATTACAATTTAAAATAAATATTTTCTATTTGAATATATTTTAAGATGTAATGTATTCCTGTGATGCAAAGCTGAATTTTTCAGCATCATTACTCCAGTCTTTAATGTCACGTGATCCTTCAGAAATCATTCTGATATGCTGATTTGCTGCTCAAGAAGTATTTCTTATTATTGTCATTGTTGCAAACAATTTAATTATTTTATTTTTTTGTCGTTGAAACTGTTTTCAGAATTTTTTTGAATAGAAAGTTCAAAAGAACAGCATTTATTTGAAATAGAAATATTTTGTAACAATGTAAAAGTCTTTACTGTCACTTTTGAGCAATTAAATGTGTCCTTGCTGAATAACAATATTAATTTCTTAAAAAAGAAAATTGAAAATAAAATCTTACTTATGCCAAACGTTTGTAGTGTAAATATGGATATTTAGCAATATTGGAGTGACATTTTGTCTTACTACTTGGCAGTCTGATGAAATATTGAGCCAAGAATATTTAAAACAAAACAAAAAAACTGGATGACATTGCTAACTCTGCTTTGGTTACATGCGCCACATTTTGGCAAATGTAAGCAGATTATTTGCAAACAATTTACATTTATGCATTTGGCATATTATTTTATGCAAAGCAACTTAACAGTACACGTGTTTCCTTGATTCAAACACAACTAGTGGAGCTACAGAAAAGAAAAAAATACAGAGAAAAATTGTTTTCACTACACATTATATATACCGCAGACTTCTTTTATAGTAGTTAGTAAGCCATTCCAAACACACCCATAGATCTTGTAGAAATACATAGTTTTCTTGTATAGCAACGACCCTGTTTTCCCATCACTCCTGTTTCCACTATTTTCAACAAATGAAAGTACACAATTTGCGGCAGATTAAAGTATGTTTGGAGCAGTGCTGAGAGAGATATCTTTAGACTGTGAGTGGGTTGGAGAGAAGCTGTGTAGAGCAGTTCATTGGGGGGGTTTGGGCGACTGGGATTGGGCGTCGCTTGTCATCACATTGTATTTAGATAAAATTAAAGCCTTGCTGTCTTGCCTTATTCAGAGCTGGAGAGTGCAGTCTGCGGTCGTTCCCCTTGGAAACCAAACACTTTTTTTTTTTTTTTCTCTCTGTCCACACATTCTGTGCAACACGTCGAGTCTCTGCTCCGGAGTCCATTGTGAGATCTCTATTTAGGTCTGGATGACTCTTATGATATCCATTTTGTGCTGCCGCTATAGGAGCACCATTTTATAAGGATTAACAGTAAAATAACAGGTTGATTTAGTACTAGTTAGTCTGAAGAAAATGCTTCGAATGCATATTCTGTTCTGCCCACAACAAATCAAGCTTGACAAGTAAGCAAATCAAGTTAACTGAAGTTAACCAACCACACGCTCCATCTCTGAAATTCCAGGAGAAATCATGATCCGTCAGACCTGATTTTTATTTATTCCTGTAATGCCTTGTAAATCATTCATATGGTGAGAAAAGGGGATCATGGCTGTCGAAGCAGAATCTTCCTTTCTCCCGCCGAATATTGAGCGATTGCTCCATCACTCACATGTAACGCTGTCTTTGTAGACACTTTCCTGCTGCGCAAGAATCTGGTCGAGCTGCCAAACTATTTATAGACGTGTAGTCTAGAGATCATTCTCTCAGCGTACCTTGTGTAGGATGTGTGACGATTCATATATCTAGAAATTCTCAGCCAAGTGTATCAGCCTCCAGAATTTGTCCGTGAGCCATGTTGTTCGGTTGAGAGTGGAGACCTTCGCTGCTTTCTTCTGCAGACGTCAGAACGCACTGCCCTGAAACCCCAGACCTTTAGCTCTGCTCCAGACCCCCGTTTGAAGGCATCATGAAGAGATCCTGACTTGAACGCTGTTCTTAACAGTTGCTGGCAGAGCTATGCTGCCTTCGCAGATGTTCTGGCCAAACTGTAAGGCAACATCACAAGTGTCCATCTTTGAGAAGACAATCCCAGAACTGGAAATGTGCACTTTAGTCACTTTACTTGATTGATTACTCAACAGATGAATCAGATGTGTGGACTGGGGTTTGATGCTCGGTTTATATACAGTATGTACCAGACAGACCATCTTATTTTTTTTTTTTTTTTTTTTTTTGCTGATACGTCACTATACACTTTTTCCAGCATCTCAAACCATGAGTGTCGTGTCATTAAAGGGATAGTTCACCCAAAAATGAAAATTCTGTCATCATTTACTCACCCTCAATAGTTCCAAACCTGTATGAATGTCTTTGTTCTGTTGAACACAAAGGAAGATATTCTGAAGAATGTGGGAAACAGAGCAGTTCTGGGGCACCATTGACTTCCATAGTATTTATTTTTCTACTATGGAAGTCAATGGTGCCCCAAAACAGCCTGGTTACAAACTTTCTTCAAAATAACTTTCTTTGCGTTCAGCAGAACAAAGACATTCATACAGGTTTGGAACTATTGAGGGTGAGTAAATGATGACAGAATTTTCATTTTTGGGTGAACTATCCCTTTAAGGTGCCATGTCAAGTTAAATATATTTACATTTTTGTGTATTGACAGTCACAGTCAATTTAAATTTATTGAAACGTAAAATGGTGAAATGTTTATTGCAAAGACTTTATCAACACTGAAAAATACTGATAAAATTAGAAAATTATTTCTGGAATCATTAGCTTAGCAACATGCTAAAGTCAGATTGAGTTGAGCAAGTCTTTATTACTGTGCTGATAACATCACAATTTCACAATTATTATATTTTTATACTTTAATTATGATAGTTTGATTATAATTCATATTCTAAAACCAATAATAATTCATAACATTTATTATAACATTTGCATACTAAAATTAATGATGATTTGTTATTAATATTTGTATATATACAATGTATTATTAAGTGGTATAATATTTATTATTTTTATTGTTGTTGATGATGATGATTATCATTATCATCATTATTATTATTATTATTATTATTATTATTATTATTATTTCAGTATAGACCAGGGGTCCGTTCTTCGTACCTCGCTTAATACATCTGAGATGATGTGAAAGTTTCCAGATCTTCTAATCGTGATAACTGATCTCTGGCTAATTTGGTTCTTCAAACGAATTTTCGTATTAGATTCAAATATCTGGATTAAATTGTCTAAGATTACGGCGCGTTCTCGTGTTCCCCAAAAAAGGGCTATGTATCGATACTCGAAACCACGATCAACAATGCAGCGATTGGCTGGCGGCAAGACAGCAACGTAATGACATCATATCATTAAAAAAGACACCTGACAGAAAAGTTGACAAATTTCTGGACCTTTATAAGGAAACAGCCAAGCGAATAAAACTACATAAATGTTATAATAGATAAATGAAATGTTTTTAATTTATTTGTATTTTTTTTACATGGTTCCCAATTATTAGTCTTTACATTTTTACTTCAGTGTTGTAATTAGCAATTAATTTAATTTTATCTTTGAAACAGATTTGTTACGTGACAGCATTAATTACAGTTTCTTAAAGATCATGTTATCTGCATCTCCTCCTGCGCTCCATCAAGCAATTACTCAAATTAATGCACGGCTCAGATTAACTGTATAGCATGTGTGTAAGACTCCAATACATTTATAACGTAATTATTTCATCACTAAGAAATCTTTCAATGAGTAAAACTGGCTGTGTCTATAGTGTTATAGACTACACAACATTATCTTATTTTCAAATTCATTTTTAAATTATTTTTATTTTAAATTATTGTCCCTGGACCAGTAGGGTACTCTTATAATAAAGTAGCAGTGGCTGTGACAGATTTTAAGTATCAATTCTGCTTAAAAAGATGCAATCTAATCCTGTTTACATGAAATAAGCCTGCTCCTGAGCAGGTTTAAGTTTACGGACCTGTTGCTATGACAGCAAGTCTAGGATGAGCTTGGAAGAACCAAATGATCCAAGATCAAGCGAAATCGGCAACAATCAAATCCAGCTAACTGAGTTAGCAACGTACGAAGAACGGACCCCAGACTTCGCTCACAAGTGAATCTGACAGTTATAATATCACAATTGATTGTGATCTAGTAATAAAAGCATTTATATTATACTAATAATAATAATAATAATAATTAATGGTTGGGACTGTGCTGATAAAAATCACATATACACACATGCATACATACATACATACATACATACATACATACATACACACACACAATAATAATAATAATTGTTATTATAGTAACTATATTGATATCATTTTTATATATTAATCATTATTATTAATAATGATAATAATAATGGTTATCATTATAGTAACTATATTGTGATATTACAATATTTATATATTAATTAACATATTATTATCAATATTATTAATAATAATAATAGTTGTTGTTGTTATTATATTAACTGTATTTTGATATTATAATATTTAATCATCTTAGTAGTGGTAGTAGTATTGAATAATCGCATTTGTATTGTGATATTATGTGAATTCTGTCAGGAGCATTATCTGTGTACTGTACACTAGTGACCATTAAGAAAGTTCATGTCTATGTAGACTGTTTAAGATCAGTCCATTTCACTCAAGACTGTGGCTCAGAGGAGGACAGCAGACAGCGAGTGTTTTGGAACATGACTTTTGACTAGTGGGCTTTGACTCCCATGTCTTTCTGAACACAGTAGCTACAGTCGGATGATTTCTGCATTTACCAACAATGTTCCTGTGTTTTTCCTCCTGAAGGCGGCTCTTAAGAAGTACCAGATTGAGCACAAAAGCAAAGGGGAGAGTCTGGAGAAATTCCAGGGTGAGCTGAAGAAACTGCGGAGGAAGAGCCAGGGCAGCAAGAACCCCTCCAAGTACGGCGAGAAGGAGTTGCAGGTGAGCCCCCACACCACCGCAGCCGCCGCGGGCTGTGAACAGAGCTAGTGTGTCACTGTGGGCTCCGTCGAGGCCTTTGAAAGGGACGGAGGTGGATGGATAGGCACTGGTTCAGTGAGACCACCTACATCATGTTAATGCTGGGATGATTTTAACGGCGTCTGAATGTAAGAAGTGTTGCGAGCCTCTCGTGGCAGAGAACACAATGGGTGGGTGAAAGCCGTAGGTGTGTATACAAACAGCGCTGCGGCATATCAGCTAAGAGGCTGCACTGAACACACACGCAAACATCACGGTTGGTTTTTACTGACTTTCTTCCCTGTTTAAACTGCACGAGTAGACCTCAGCGTGCCGTATTAATTGCGGTGTGTGAATGCTGGCCTGCTGAGAGGAGTCTTACAGTGTGACAGCGGGGTTGTGGAGACCTGGCATAGATCAATAAGCAAAGTGCATGTGCTCTCCTGGCCCAGAGCTCTCGGGAAGCTTACTCGCTCTGCCAGGTGTGAAAGAACGGCCCTCCTGGCCCCATTACGGAGCCATGGTATCCCTGATCGGCTAAAACATAGCTCTGCCAGTGTGTTTTTAGTTAGTTTTATTTTGATTTTACATTTAGCTTTAATTTAATATAAAAGTTGTAGTTTTAGCATAAGTGTTATTTATTTTCAGAGTTAGTTTAGTAGCTGTCCTCTTTTTCAGCTGCCTTGGTCCAGGATTATTTTTCCTGTTTGTTTTTCCTGTAGGGATTTTTTTTAAAAGGTCTTCATTAAAAAGTTATAAGCCATGAACCAAACCAACCAGCAACTAGGTGAATCACAACATTACGAGCTTTGATTTGAAGCAAAAATATTTTTGGAAATGAAAAAGACATTACTGAGCTTTTTTGAAGGATAATCACTATTTTTGGAAATCTTTAAAAGAAGGGCTGCCCTACAAACTGAAGCCCAAATGGCAAATGATGATGGATAACTGATCACATAAAGGTTGATATGTTACTATTGTAACAACATGTTTATTCCAAGATATTCAAATTATTATTGTTTATTTATTATTTGGTATATTTTACATAGATTTTAAAATTCATAAAAAATCAATAAAAATAAAACAAACATTTAATTTAAATGTAGAAAAAAAAAAAAAATATTAAACAGATTAAAAGAAAAAATAATAAAAGATGATACAGTAAGATCAGGATGCAATCAGCTCATTCTAAGCAGCTCACATTAATGCAGAACTGTATATGCATATATATATATATATATATATATATATATATGTGTACAAATATTTAAGTAGTTTGTGAGAAGATGTTACAACATTTGCAGTTCTTCGAGTGATTCACAGTGCTTCATGGGAGGGTCACAGTTCTATGATTGGTGGAGGTTTCTTTGCAGAATTGTGTTTTTTTTTCACCTGGAATTCCGCTGTTGAACATGATTATTTAAAAAAATGAATTAAAATAATTCACGTGTTGTCAAAAGCATCGACTTTGGTAACAGTCAGAACTGAAATTTAAAAAATGTGACGATACCAGCATTTCCCACGAGTATTTTGAGTGCCATTGAGCGGATTCTTAAACACCTCTGATTGGCCTTTGTGTTCACGCGCTCAACAGATATGACTTTGATTGGCTACAATGATCATCGCTTCATTTTTTTACCGAGTGCTTAGAGATACACATGGACATGGTAACATTTGAAAGCTGCCTCTATAAGAGGATCCGTCTATGTGCAGATATATTAGAGATCCACTAATAGATGTGGCTTTCAAATGCTCCCATGTGTATCTGTATAAGCGCTCAAAATGCATGGTATCAAGTGGGGGAAATGCTGGTATCATCACATTTTTAAAATTTGACACTGTTGTTCTTCTAGAGCAGGGGTCACCAAGTTCGGTCCTGGAGGGCCGGTGTCCCTGCAGAGTTTAGCTCCAACCCTAATCAAACACACCTGAAGCAGCTAATCAAGGTCTTACTAGGTATACTTGAAACTTCCAGGCAGGTGTGTTGAGGCAAGTTGGAGCTAAACTCTGCAGGACACAGGCCCTCCAGGATCAAGTTTGATGACCCCTGTTCTAGAGAGACTGGAAAACTGGGTCATGCTTTCTGGGATGGTCCTCAAATGATTCAGGTCATACTTTGAAGGGAGAGGTTATTATGTGAGTATAGGAGAGCATAAGTCTAAGTGGACATCCATGACATGCGGAGTCCCACATGGTTCAATTCTTGCACCAAATCCTTTCAGCCTGTATATGCTCCCACTGAGTCAAATAATAAGAAATAACCAAATTGCCTATCACAGCTATGCAAATGACACCCAGATTTACCTACCTTTATCTCCTAATGACTGCAGCCCCATTGACTCCCTCTGCCAATGCATTGATGAAATTAATGCATTGATGAAATCTCTGCCAAGACTTTCTTCTGCTAAACAAGGAGAAAACTGAAGTCATTGCTTTTGGAAGCACAGATGTTCTCAAGGTGAATGCATACCTTGACTCTAGGGGTCAAACAACTAAAAATCAAGTCAAAAATCTTGGGGTGATTCTGGAGTCAGACCTTAGTTTTAGTAGTCATGTCAAAGCAGTAACTAAATCAGCATACTATCATCTCAAAACATTGCAAGAATTAGATGTTTTGTTTCCAGTCAAGACTTGGATAAACCACCAGCAGGGTGGACTATTGTAATGGTCTCTTCACCGGCCTTCCCAAGAAGACTATTAGACAGCTGCATCTCATCCAGAACGCTGCTGCTGGGATTCTGACAAGAACCAGAAAAGAACGGTTGTTTCTTGCCTTCTTGGCTGATTATATCTGACCAAGTGCATAGTTTAATTAATTCATCTAACACTGATCAAAAAATCTCTCTATTTTTCTCATTTAAGTGGATTTCTGTCAGGACCACTATCGTCAATGATGATTGACAATTAGCATACAGTTTGGATTGGCAGTATGGTTCTGTTCTGGGCAAGAACTCCCTGCGCATACATGCAGCCTAGCATGGATAAGAGCAGCCATAATCCCCCCTAGGGAAACAGAACAGAACCAACATAAATGTATTGCAGATATCATTAATGTTCAATAATTTAATGTACACATTTTAGAAATTAGCCTGATTCAAAAGAGAATCAGAAGGCCAAATTCAGACTAGATGAGAGGAGGAGTTGGGGGTGGAGGAGGGTCATTATCTATTGAGCAACACGAAAGCTGCTGCTAATACTGAAAAACCTTATATGGAAAGCTGAGATATGTGTCATATTCCTATTGGTAGATGTGAATCAGCTGAGAGTCAGCTGATGCAAGCTTGACTAACGTGACCTGCCAGAACTAACGCTACGATTGATATATCTTCAGTTTTCATTCTTTGCCAAGCTTACTTTTATTTTATCAGACAGTATTTTTAGCAGACAGTTTTCACTGTCATAATAGGTGGTATTCATTAAAAACTGTATACAAAAGTCTTCACAGTAGGTCATTTTTTGTATTACTAGCTAAAGATAATAATGATAACCCTGAGTGTGCGGCTGAATTCCCCCCTGAGGCTGTGAGCGTGTAGGAGCAGGTATCTTGTCAGTGACTGCTGTTGGGTGGTTTGAAATGCAGCGCTGCTGGGAGTTTATACAGTAAATGTCAGTCTACTGCCAGATGCCCTGCAGATAGTGAGCTCAGGTTGAGCCGAGCTTCACTCGCCTCAGAGATCCGCAAATATTTTGAGTGTTGTGATTCTGTAATCAGAATCCATGACTTACATGCAGTGATTTTACCAAGGGTGGATGTTAAGGGACGTTTTACATGACACAGTTGAGTTGTTCATAAGATGTCACAAAAATTGTAATACTTGCAATATAAACTACCATTCAAAAGTTTATAAGGAGTACATAAGATTTGTATTTATTTATTTAGGAAATTAATAGTTTTATTCAACAATGCTGCATTAAATCGATTAAAAGTGACATTAAAGATATTAATAATGATATAAAAGATTTATTTTTCAGATAAATGCTGTTTTTTTAACTTTCTATTTATCAAAAATCCTGAATACATTCCATTTTCAACACTGATAATAATAAGAAATGTTTCTTGGGCAGCAAATCAGCATATTATAATGATTTCTGAAGGATCATGTGACACTGAAGACTGGAGTAATGATGCTGACAATTCAGCTTTGCATCACAGAAATAAATTAAGTTTTAAAATATATTCAAATAGAAAACAGTTATTTTAAATTGTAATAATATTTCACAATATTATTGTTTTTACTGTATTTTTGATCAAATAAATGCAGCCTTGGTGAGCATTAACAAATATTACGGACCCCAAACTTTAGAACGGTAGTGTAGAATTAAACTCATGCACAGTCTATCATCTGTTTTACATTATTTAGTTTACTTACCTAATGTGTCTCATCCAATCATATCTGTTTCATGAATGAAGAAATAAGTGTCAAGTTTAAGAACACGTTTACCCTTGGTAAAATCACTGTAACACTACGGATTAGCTTTAATAAAAGAAAGCAGACACAGATGTTCAATTAATAGTTCGATGTATTAATATTAATGCTTGCTCAGAGTTTGTTTCAGACCTTACAGTTGCCAAGCAACAAAGTCACTCACCACATTAATATATAATGTTTAGTCATTGGTGTGTGTGCATTCAACGCCTATGAATACAGCCCATTCAATCAAATGCGGTACAATTCCACATTTAGATGATATACATAGATATATATTATAAGTTATTTTGTTTCTGATCTTTTAAAAGATCGATTTTCAATACCTGCTTTCGTCTAAAGAACAGAGCACCTTTCATTTTCTCCCTCAGAGCTTTTTACATGTAAATGTGGTCTTGAGCAAGAGCAAGAAAAGTCAACTGATTTAGTCGCGAGCCACTGGAGCCCATAAAGCAAAGTCTGAGTGTACACACATAAATTCATATACTTCATCCATATTACCATTAATTACACCACTGACGGTGGATTGGAGGTTCTCGGATTTTTGAAAAAAGCTCCACGAACAGGCATGAATTGACTACTTTGTCTGAGCATGTTCAGACGACTGTTTATACACTGTTTTTATCGCTCTCGTCTCTGTTGTACCTCTGTCCCCTGTTCTTTTTTTCCCTCTTCCTGTTGCTGCTGAAATAATTAGTCGCTGAAGTCCCTCTGAAGATGCTAATTAGCTAATTATTCAGTTCAGTAGAGTGGTCTGAGGTGCAGCGGGAGGGATATGAGATTCGGCGGAGGTCTACGGTGTCGGCGCTCGCTGTGATATCGCACGTTAACAGACATGTCATGCTTCTGAACGGTGTGGACTCTTCAGCGAGTTCAGGGAAAGCAATTAGAGTATCTACAGAAGAACACTTGCACGTGCTGTTAGCGCACATGACTCCGGCGTGAGACTTATCCCGGGAGAGCCGGGGCTGGAGAGGAAGAGGCTGTGTCACGGGATGAAGGACTGCTGATGTCAGAGGAACGAGCGGAGCTGCGGCTATATCAGGCTGACGCAGCGGGAGACGCAGCAGGAAGCGTTTAAGTTTGAGAGGGCTTTGTGCTTTACAGCACGCCAGTGTTGCTTTTGACATAGAGATATTCCACTTCTCATTCGGTGCACAGCCAGTGTCCAAACAATGCTGCGAGCGCTGGGTGATTTAAGAAAATTGACTGCTTGTTAAAAATATTCTACATTATTTTATTCCTAAATAAAGAAATTTAGCTGTTCTTCATTTGAATATTTGCAGATCATTTTGATAATGTTTGCCCCCTCTCACAAAATCGACAAATGAAAATGTCAAATCACTACAAATGATTTTGTTCGTCATACATTTATAATACGTTTCTTATAATAACACACATGGAATTGTTGCATTGCATAATGAATTTGACTCCAAAGCCCCCTTTTTTCAAACCCCAAGACAATATTTGGAGGCCTTTCTATCCTTCCAAGCTGATTTTATGGCTCATAAAATATGAAATGGGAGAATATGAAACTCATGCTTGAGGAGGAGGAAAACACCCCAGTTTTATTCAGAGGCCCAAACTGAAATTACATTTTCATAACATTTCGTGCAGTTGCATGGCATGGCAAAACATGCACTACATTGAGATGTGAACAAAGAAACATTACTCAAAAGCCAAATCATATTTGATACATTTTAACTTTATTTTTATATAAAAAAGTTGCTTCAATCCAGTAAGTGTTTGTCTTGAAATATTACTAATAATACTAAAGTTATTCTTAAAAATCTGATTTCACCGCAAAAAGACACTGTACCACAACATGAACGGGGACATTTTTAAAATTATACTAAAATTAGTGCTGTCAATCTATTTTTAAAATAAATAACTAATTGCAATTTTTTTCTGAAATTAATTGTGATTAATTGCACCTAACATTAAAGTATTTAAATATACACTCTAAAAAATGCTGGGTTAAATGCAATCCAGTGCTGGGTAAATATTGGACAGAACACATGCTGGGTTGTTCTCAACCAACAGTTGGGTTAAATGTTTAACCCAACCTTCTGGGCAGTAACCCAACCAGGGTTCGTCCATATTTAACCCACCATTTTTTAGAGTGAACTGTTATATTGCAATCATTTCACATTCAATCTTCAAATTAATGTAGAAAACACAAAGACAAAGTATATTTTAAATATTCGTTTAATGGCATCTTTTTATGACTGAAGGGGAGTATCACTGATACCAATACTACACTCTAAAAATACTAATATTTAACCATTGACTGTAACCATTCCACATTACAGTATGATTAGAGCTATCAATTTTAATATTAATTAGACCTAAACACCTAAAAAAAAAAAAAACAACTTCTAATTTAAGTGAACATAAAACAATCCTTACATAAAGCCATTACAATAAATGTCATATTTAGTTACCTGTGCCCTTCAGCAAGTACACTCTAAAAAAAATGCTGGGTTAAATACAACCCTGCGCTGGGTAAAATATGGATGAACCCAGCGGTTGGGTTACTGCCCAGAAGGTTGGGTTAAACATTTAACCCAACTGTTGGTTGAAAACAACCCAGCATGTGTTCTGTCCAATATTTACCCAGCACTGGGTTGTATTTAACCCAGCATTTTTTAGAGTGTATAGGAAATACACAGAAATTGAATAAAGTTATCTAACACTAATTAGTTACATAGTTATTAGGTTATTTTGGCTGCTTTAAGAGCTGCCGCTGCTGAACGTGATGCGGATCTGACACGCATCGTATTTTCTCACAACGTTTTTACTTTTTCTGACCCATTTCATGTCCTTAAGTCTCTACTAATGAGCTGACGAGTTTAATCGGATGTGTGGAAGATGAGGGAGACAGTTTTGAAAACCAGTGCATTTCAGAGACAGAGTTCTTAAATATGACTCGTATATAACAAATAAATGCCTTTTACTTACAAGTTATGATTATGTTGATTTAGAGGCTTTAGAATTTTGCATATCAAATATGATACAGTGGGTTTTATACACTCTCAGAAATAAAGGTACAAAAGCTGTCACTGGGGCGGTACCTTTTCAAAAGGTACATGCTTGTACCTAAAGTGTCCATTTTGGTACCCTAAAGGTACATATTAGTACTTAAAGTGTACATGTTTGAACCTAATAGGTACAAAAGTGTACCTTTTGAAAAGGTACCACCCCAGTGATAGCTTTTGTACCTTTATTTCTGAGAGTGTAAGGTTAAAAGAGCAATTTGCCTTTTTGATAGATTCATCACATGTGTTACTGTATATAATTAGTTACTAATTAGACCATGCTTGAAAATATAGCTTTTCCTAGCATGATCAGAGCAAAACGAGCTAAATTTATAATGCATTTGATGAAAATGTTATTGGCAATAAGTAGAAAACCACACATACCAAAAGTTAGTAGTAAACATACAGTATATTTAATGCAACCAACGTTGTGCAAGCTGTGCATGGATTTTTCTTTTTAAATGTCATCTTAGCAAACACTTTGGAGGTTTCAGTCTTTCCCTGTTCACTTAGATCCTTCAAGAACTTGGATAGAAAATGCCAAGTTTCGAATAACTGTAACTATGGTGTTTGATTGGAAACCATGCCCTTTGGAAAATGACATTCTGTGGTAATACCATGGTACTTTGATATACATCATGACACTGAATGATAAAGAATGTGTTTGAATGGAACTGCTGCTTTAGTTCCATAGTGCTGCTCAAAAACACAGTATTGTAGTATTTGTGTTTGTGTGGTTTTGTAGGGCTATTCATTTTGTATGAGCAGTTCATTGGAATAGGAGTTGTTTTGTGGAGAGGAATTCAAGATAGTGTTGACACTAACATAAGCATAACAATACCTGTGTCTGGAATGTCCCTGCGGTACACGTGTCTTCGGTTTCACTTGTTAGAGAAATGTGCCTTGTGTCATAATAAACATAGGACTGGACTGGTTCGACATTTCCCAGAATGCAACACTGCTGTTTTTAGTGAGGTTTTTAGTTTTCTTCACATTAAAGTAACATATTGTGTCCCTTTGGTGAGAGAGATGAGACCATTTCCCATTTTTTTTTTTTCAATCACATATCCTACACTACCAATCCAAAGTTTGGGGTCAGTAAAAAGTTGTATGTTTTTGAAAAAAAGTCTCTTATGCTCACCAAGGCTGCATTTATTTGATCAGAAATACAGTAAAAACAGTAATATTGTGAAATATTATTACAATTTAAAATAACTGTTTTCTATTTGAATATATTTTAAAATGTAATTTATTTCTGTGTTGGCAAAGCTGAATTTTCAGCACTCCAGTTCTAAAATAATATATAATTATGTCATAGTTCCTGAAATGTAAAACCAGTATAACCTTCCCGCCCTTCTTTCCACTGTCTCCATTAATAACTAGAGTGTGTGTGCTAAAGCCACATGACCTGTGTAACATCTTTCACAGCGGCTGATTGAGCAGGTCTGACAGCTTCCGTATCTGAAACGAAGGGTCCTGCCTTCTCCATCCATCACTCCATCAGCACGCCTGTCATCTGCGTCATGCCTGTCCACGCGGCCGTCTGCTGTCATGACCTCTAATGCATCTTTTCATCAAACACTCATTCCTCATGTTCTAGATTTCCGTTGTGCTTTTCCTCATTTCACCTCCTGTGCTGTCGTACCTCACCGTGTCTCTTTCACACTGCAGTACTCTGTGATTCATAGTGGAGTTGTATCTGTGCTTTTATTCTGGAGGGGAAATGAAAACACTCAGCTTTATCTGTGCTGTAAAGCAACTTTGTATCTCTGATTGATGTATTATTCTGCAAGGCAAAATCTTACTTTAAAGTCCAAAAAATGACCCTTTCTTAATGCATTTTTTTGCTTTTGTGAGCTTGTTTCACTGGAAAATGTTACACTATTTAGGTTTTAAGTTTGCTAGTGACAGGTGGCATTTATAATATTTATAATTTAGCAGGAGACATGGTACAGATCTGAATACACCCTTAACAAGGAGATGATGTCTTAAATATTTTTTCTGGAAGAGTAGGACAGACATTTTTAAAATGCATAACAGTTGCTTTTGTCAACTTTTTGGATTACATTAGCATATAGATGAAAGATATGAACTAAAATCCTCAAAACCTACACGTCGTCTATAATTCAATCTTCTGTCGTTCCTCAATAAATGTAAGCCAGTTGCCATCGGTGTAAAACTAGTGCCAACCTGTGGTTAAAACTTCAAACTGCATGCACTCAATTCATTCAGGACCTTGTATTTTGTTGAGTCATGAACAAAGGTTATGTTTTATCTTGCGGATTCTCAATCTGTTAAATACTCTCTTCAACAAGCTCTTGTTTGAGATAGTTCAGTCTACAGGACCCAAAGTAGATAGAAGTCCATCAAATCTCTCTATAAAACTGGATTTACAGCCCATTAATTTTACATCCCAATCTTCATTTCGAGCTTTCGCCGTGTGACCGTAGGAGATTTTCTGCTCCATTAGATTTCTGACTCTGACTTATTCTTCTGCGTTCACTCCCTCTATAAATCCGTGTTTTTATTTGAAGTAGTTGAGTGTGTCTGAAGTGCTTTCCTCATTATAATGCTTTTCTCATCACTTGTCTCATTCAGGCCAATATAACCAAAATGCATGATAATACAAGTGGGCAACGGGGAGTCCCCCTCGTACTGTTGTGGGTAAAATGGAATAGGGCACTAAAACACCTGGATGTGTTGAGATAATGAGTTCTGTAATGGTTCTGACATTTCCGGGAGCCGAGAGTTCCCACTGGGGATGTGAGAGAGGGAGATGGTGAGGTGATTATGGGCCAATCAGCAGAGAGCTGCTAGAGAAAAGATCCTTTTAGTATTCATAAGAAAAACTATCGCGCAGACATCTAAAACGCATTCATATATTCATAGCACTCCTACTCAGGTTTTAATCTGGAGTACGGTCACAGACAAAACACTAAAAAGCACCCATTTTGTAGTGCTATAATGCATGGTAATCATTCAGTACCATAGTACTGCTTCAATACTTTTTGTAAGGCTTTAAAAGAGGACAGGCGTACTACTGCAACCAATTATTTACAAAAGTCTCTACATTCTCTTAAAGTTTCCTGTCAGTACCAAAAATAGTTTTTTTTTAAAGGGACAGTTTACCCACAAATGAACATTCTGTCATCATTTAGCCTACTCATATCTTTCCAAACTCCTTTGAATTTCTTAGTTTCTGTTAAGCACAAAAAGTGAAATTTTAAAGAAAATTCTTGCTGCTCTTTTTTTATATAATGAAACCCAATGAGTGTTTGTTTTCTATTAATTCATATACATTACCTTTCAAAAGTTTGGGGTACGTAATTTTTTTAAAGAAATTAATACTTTTATTCAGCACGTACACATTAAATTGTTTAAAAGTGACAGGAAAGGCATCTATAATGTTATGAAGGATTTCTATTTCAAATAAATGCTGTTCCTTGAACTTTATTTTCATCAAAGAATCCAGAAGAAAAAAAAACAAGTTTCCACAGAAATATGAAGCAGCACAACGGTTTTTATCATTGATAATAATAAAGGTTTCTCAAGCAGCAAATCAGCATATTTGAATGATTTCTGAACATGTGACTGAAGACTGGAGTAATTCAGCTTTGCATCACAGGAATAAATTGCATTGTTAAATTGTAATAATATTTCACAATATTACTGTTTTTACTGTATCAAATAAATGTAGCCTATGTGAGCATAAGAGATTTCTTAAAACATTTCAAAAATCCCAACCCCAATTTTTTTTAACTGTAGTGTGTAATTAATAAATTAATCGTCAAAGAACCATATACCAAACTAAGAACCTTACACAGCAAAAATGGTTTTTAAGGAAGGTCAAAAATGCAAGAAACTTTACGCATGTATTTACAAGCTTTTTGCATGAGTTAACCATGAGTTTTGTATGTAACTAACTGCTTTTCCTTTTATCTTCCTCAGTATGTTGAGACCATCAGCAGTAAACAGAGTGAGCTGGATAGCTTCATTGCAGAGGGCTACAAAACGGCACTTTCAGAGGAACGTAGGAGATACTGTTTCCTGGTGGACCGCCAGTGTGCCGTGGCCAAGAACAGCAGCGCCTATCATGGCAAGGTGAGACCCAGAGGCTTTTTCCTTTGCTGTACAAGATAGACAGCATCACCACCGATGTACTTTCACAGTCTCTCCTGTAATATGGCTGAAGACGGCAGCAGTTGCCATGGCAATCCCCAAAGATCAACCCTCACAACCATCTCCGTTGGGCACAGTTTGTTTGGGCTTATTGCAAAGATGAGATTTATTCTCCCCTGCAATTGTCTGTGTTCCAGGAGTGCCTGTGAAGTAATGCACGCCGTTTCTGACATATCAATTATCCGTAATAACGGAGCCACTTCCCCACGGTAAAACCACATCAGTGTAACTCCAGTCTGCATGCAGAGCAGTTATTACCATCAGCAGGTGTTCCCAACCCATATGCAATCTGCTTAAATGCACCTTTTTACATCTGTACACTTGTGTGTGTGCTGAAGGGATGTTTGCACATGGCTATTTTCTGTAATATGTCATTTTGTAACTTGCTCGGACTAAACTGTAAACCCTGATCGTGGACTAGACGTGTGGTGATGTCTTCTGGGAATGTAGTTGAGGCTGTAGGGAGGGGCAGAGAGAAGCCCTTCGTTTTCAAGAACATCCTATCCAGTAGCTAATCAGTACGGAGGTGTGTGTGGGAAGAGTTCAGAAAGGGCGCGCTGAAGAGGGAGAGAGAGCGAGTGTGGTAGAATCAGAAGCCGTGAGTGTGTTGTGTGCGTGAGTCACCAGGAGTGGGCGGTAGGACGGAGACGAAGGCCCCTCACCCACACTGCAGTGTGCTGTACTGTAAGTGGTCCGAGATGTGAGAGACCTATTAGCAGTTGCTCAGAATCACCAACAGTCAATTGCTATGAATATGATGTAAGGTGAATTATATGTTGAAAGGATTGTGCTACGGTAAAAATCTAAAGCAAAAGACAGAGGTCAAGAAGCTGAGGGTCAGATAGACAGATCCCCGCAGGGTTAGGGCTTATTCAAAACTCTAAACACTAAGTTTACTTTGGCACATCCTTTCCCCCCACTGTTTGTGCGATGGATAGCAATAAAACCTCAGATCATGCAATATGGATATGTGCTATTACTTTTGTTATCAGTTGATGGCGTCTTCATTTTCGTATGGACAATACAAAGGCAAAAAATCCCATTGACTTGAATTGTTGGAGGGACCCAAACCATATCTAGAGACCACAGTATCATAGATACTTTTGGTGAGGCTTAATTCACTAGTAAGCAATTAGTTGACAGTCAGAACAGCAATTACTTGACAGTCACCCTAACAACACACCAAAATCCACACAGAACACCCTGACAACACACCGAAAACCATGCAGAATACCCTAGCAGCACACCAAAAATCACTCAGAACACCCTAACACAGGGTAGTCAAACTGGAGGGCCTGCACAGTTTAGCTCCAACCCTGCTCCAACACAGAAACCATGTAGTTTTCAAATAAGCCTAAAGGGCATGATTAGCTGGATCAGGTGTGTTTAATTAGGGTTGGAGCTAAACTCTGCAGGGCTGTTGCCCTCCAGGAATTGAGTTTGACACCCCTGCCCTAACAGCACACTGAAATCCACACAGAACACCCTGACAACACCCAGAAAACCACTCTGAACGCCCTGACAGCACATCAAAAAACCACTCACAACACTCTGACAACACACCAAAAACCACTCAGAACACTGACACCACACTCAAAACCACTCACAACACCCTGACAACATACTGAAAACCACTCACAACACTGACAACACCCCAAAAACCACTCACAACACCGTAACTCAGTGAAAACCACTCACAACACTGACAACACACCGAAAACCACTCACAACACCATAAAACACAGCAAAAAACACTCAGAACACTCTGACAACACACTGAAAACACTCAGAACACCTTAACAACACAGCGAAAACCACTCAGAACACACTGACAATACACACCGAAAACCACTCACAACACTCCGAAAACCACTCACAACACCCTAACAACACACCAAAAACCAGTCAGAACACCATAACACAGTGAAAACCACTCACAACACTGACAACACCGAAAACCACTCACAACACTCCGAAAACCACTCACAACACCCTAACAACACACCAAAAACCAGTCAGAACACCATAACACAGTGAAAACCACACAACACTGACAACACAGAAAACCACTCAGAACACCATAACACAGCGAAAACCACTCACAACACTGACAACACACCGAAAACCACTCAGAACACCATAACACAGCGAAAACCACTGACAACACACCGAAAACCAGTCAGAACACCATAACAACACAGCGAAAACCACTCAGAACACCATAACACAGCGAAAACCAGTCAGAACACCATAACAACACAGCGAAAACCACTCAGAACACCATAACACAGCGAAAACCACTCAGAACACTGACAACACTGAAAACCACTCACAACACTCCGAAAACCACTCACAACACCATAACACAGCGAAAACCACTCAGAACACACTGACAACACACTCCGAAAACCACTCACAACACCCTAACAACACACTGAAAACCACTCAGAACACCATAACACAGCGAAAACCACTCAGAACACTCTGACAACACACTGAAAACCACTCAGAACACCATAACACAGCGAAAACCACTCAGAACACCATAACAACACACTGAAAACCACTCAGAACACCATAACACAGCGAAAACCACTCAGAACACCATAACACTGAAAACCACTCAGAACACCATAACACAGCGAAAACCACTCAGAACACCATAACAACACAGCGAAAACCACTCAGAACACTCTGACAACACACTGAAAACCACTCAGAACACCATAACACAGCGAAAACCACTCATAACACACTGACAACACACACCGAAAACCACTCACAACACACTAACACACACCGAAAACCACTCACAACACACTAACAACACACAGAAAACCACTCACAACACCCTAACAACACACCGAAAACCACATTTAGAACACCCCAACAACAGACCGAAAACCAGTCAGAACAGCCTAACAGTATAGTACCCTAACAGCAACCTAAAACAACTTTGTTATAACTAAAACCCAGTCAGAACACCCTAACAACCACCCAGAACCATCTTAGCAGTACGCTATAAACCACTTAAAATACCCTAGCAACACATTAAAACACTTGGAACACCTTTGCAACACACACACAAAAAACATCTAGAACACCCTAGCAACAAATTCAAAACACCTTAGCAAATCACTAAAAAACACTCAGAACACTTTACCCACACACTATAAACCACTTAGAATACCCTAGCAACAACCCAGAATACTCTAACAACCTACTGAGAACCACTCATATTGAACCAACCCTATTGAATCTCCTTGGCAACCACTCAGATTGTTCTGAAAGTGTAAAAATCTAGTCACGATTTTGAAGTAGTAACAATAACTGTAGTAACTCTATTGTTTTGGCAGAAAGTACAGTTACCATGGTATTTTTTTTTATATAATGAGCAAGTGTAGTGGTGTAAAACGCACAGAGGACATCTGGCATCTCTCTCTCTCTCTCTCTCTCTCTCTCTCTCTCTCTCTCTCTCTCTCTCTCTCTCTCTCTCTCATTTACTCACTCAGATACATTTTAGCACACCATTTATGGTCAAACCTTTCTAATGCTATCCTAAACTACTGTATCTATGGTGCTTTTCTTCTTGTTTGTAGGGTAAGGACTTGTTAACCCAGAAGATCCCAGTGTGGCAGCAGGCCTGTTCAGACCCCAACAAGCTGCCTGACAGGGCCATGCTGCTCGCCCAGCAGATGAGCTCTGGATCTGGCACCCTCCTCTCCAGCCCTCTGCACTCCTCCAAGGGCAACCTGGTCATCTCAGATCCCATTCCTGGCGCACAACCGCTGCCTGTGCCCCCCGAACTAGCTGCCTTCATGGGAAGTGGCCTGGGCCATCAGGGGGTTAGTAGGGAACATTTGCCTTCTGTTTTACAAGGATTTATTGTTGATCAGAATATACAAAACAGCATTTCAAGCATCTCATGTCTTAATGTGAAAAAGTAAACGTTAATTTGCATACTGCAGCATTAGCTGAGCGTAGGATGATTCAACCTCTTTAAAACTCATTTCTGCAGGCAGTGTTTTAGTTGAGTGGCCTCTCGCTAGAGCAGAACGCTCACACAATGTTAATACAATAACTGAGCCTCCACAGCCATAATGCACTCTCTCTCTGTTGGTGCTGCTGCTGGAGTGATACTCGTATATCACAGAGCTTGTTTAGAAGTCTGGCCTCGTCTGCTGGTTTAAAGGGGTCATGACATTATTTTTTTATTATTTTAATATGTTCCCTGAGGTTCAGTTGTAATGTTAATTAGGTTTTTGCACATATCAACCCTCATTCTGGCCCTCTGTTCAAAAAATCTGTTTTTAAGGGCTTCTCCCTTAAAGGAGTATTTCACCCAAAACTAAAAAAAAATCTGAAAATGTACTCGCCCTCAGGTCATCCAAAATGTAGATGATGTTGAATCATTTTGGGGAAATTTAGCAGTTATATCACTTGCTCACCAGTGGATCCTCTGCAGTGAATGGGTGCCGTCAGAATGAGAGTCCAAACTGATAAAAACATCACAATAATCCAATCCAAAGTCCAACAAGAGTCCAATCCATCAATTAACGGCTTGTGAAATGAAAAGCTGCGTGTTTGTAAGAAACAAATCCATCATTAAGACATTCAAACTGTGAACTTGTTCACTGGAGAAAGCAGTATTATGGATTATGAACTCATATTTTATGACACTTTAAAGCTAAAATGTCTTAATGATGAATTTGTTCATTACAAACGTAGCTTTTCACTTCACAAGCTATTAATTGATGTTCTGACTGGTTGTCTTGTGGATTATTGTGATGTTTTTATCAGCTGTTTGGACTCTCATTCTGATGGCACCCATTCACTGCAGAGGATCCATTGGTGAGCAAGTGATGTAATGCAAAATTTCTCCAAATCTGTTCTGATGAAGAAACAAACTCATCTACATCTTGGATGTCCTGAGAGTAAGTACGAAATTATTCTCCTGTCAAAGTGAATGTTCTTTTACTCTTGCATTTGTCCTGTTGTCAGGAGTAGCTCACTCGCATACACTGTCAGTAACTGAACTAAACTCCCAGGCTAAAAAAATCCAGACTTGTGTGTGGTCTGGCATCGCTTACTTGGTGATCTATATGCTTGCAGCGGCTAATGGGTCCTGATGGCATGTCTCTGGTGAATGGGACAACGGGGGTCCATGGAGACGACTACTGGACGGAGGGTGGGGTCTCTCAGGGAAGACCACCCTCTCCACAGAATCAGTCTCAAATGCAGAGCCAGCCCCAGAGACAGGTCAGCGACGTCTATTCCAACACCCTGCCTGTCCGCAGGCCCCAGCCCGCTAAAAACAAGACCACTGTGGGTAAGAGAAACCAACCCTTCTGCATATCCCTGTTGAAAAAAACAGCGTATGCTGGTTAAGTATGTTTTGAAGAATGGCTGCTGGTCTGAGCTGGTTTAAGCTGGTCCTTAGCTGGTCATGTGCTGTTCCTAAGCAACTAGCTCCTGCTCTGAAGAACCAGCTTAGGACCAGCTCAAACCAGCAGCCATGCTTCAAAACATACCTAACCAGCATATGCTGTTTTTTTCAACAGGGATTACCTTTGGGCAAATGGGGTTTTTGCGCCATAAAGTGCTTTTTGATCTTCTGGGCTTTCGTTTTTCATCCCCAGAACAGGGTTATGATCGCTATCTAAATTAAAAACTAAACTAAAACCATGGGGAAAAATATTGTTACTTAAAAAAAGTGTTAATAAAATAAAATATTTTCAAAGTATTATTTATTATTACTTAATTTATTATTATTATTTTATTATTACTTTATTATTTCAGTTAGTTGCCAAGGCAATCTTTTTCATTTAGTTAAAGTTGAAATGCTAACATTACTAAAACCAAAATAAAAATTTATAAAAACTATATAGATAATATAGAGACAATATAGAGTAAAAAAAAATAAGCTGAAAGAAAAATAATAAAAATGACACACGCAACAAAATTACTGCAACTTTAACAAAAAATTTGTGGTTTGATGGCTAAAATATTTTCAAAATGTTTGACAGCTTATCTTAATACCTCATGGGACCTGTAAGTTGTATAAATAAATGAAGAGTCAGTAAGTTAATTGTTAAAATTGATTTAATTGTATTATTATTATTTGAATCTTTCTCTAGGAGAGACACGAACTCTGCCCAGGTCAAGTTCCATGGCGGCTGGTCTGGAGAAGAACGGACGTTCTCGCGTACAGGCCATTTTCTCCCACACCGCTGGAGACAACAGCACCCTTCTGAGCTTCACTGAGGGCGACCTCATCACCCTGCTGGTGCCAGAGGCTCGGGACGGCTGGCACTATGGGGAGAATGACAAAAACAAGATGTAAGCACTCAATGATGTATACATTTACAGCAAAAATGAATGGGGGAAAAATCGATTTTGTAGTGCAAAATATGTTGATAATCAAAGGAAAACGAATGAGTACTGAACGTCTTTAATGAATCCATGCCATTGCTAGGATTTCTGGGTCCCTTGTCCTGTCCATTTCAGATTATTCTCCTAAAAAAACCCTAGAAATCTCCCATGTGTCTCCTCTAGAGTTTCTAAAGAGATCTCAAGCTGTGCTCATATTTGCTAAGATGCCAAATCATAGTCACATTTATTATGAACTCAATATGAACATATCTCACCAAATTCTCTCATTCTACCTACATTAATTTTAGTTTAATATTAATGTAATTCTATACTCTTACTATATACGAACAATTATCTTTTTTTAGTTTTAATTTCTCCTGAGGAAAAAAACATCTGAGACTAAACTCATTTTTGATGGAAACAAGCTGACAACCCTAACCCTAACCCTACACTACACTACCCATAATCCTAGAGAGACTGCCTACTTGGATCAGTCACTGTTTCCATGGAAATGAGAACCGCACCAAAAGAGCTTAGCAGCGCCTGCCAGCTCCCATGAGACATATTTCCCTACACCCTCTAACTACTTATATATTTGCATACATTTAAATATTTTGCAATATACAAAGACTTACAGTATAGTTAATATGTGCACAGTGAGTCTTCTCCAGACAGCGATTTCAGCAGAGATAAATTTGATTACAAGAGTGTTTTACTCAGCAGAGTAGTCTGAGAGGAATGATACTCTGTTTGCTCCCCATTTAATCTATTTTCTGTTTAGAAGAGTATTTCTAAATAAACTGAGATATTAAACTTATGCGTATTCTTAACACTGGGTTTTAACCACTGTCATAAATGTGGAGTTTCTAAAGAAAAGAACTTTCATTTCAGGCGTGGCTGGTTTCCTTTTTCCTACACCCGAGTGCTGCCTGACAGTGACAGCGAGAAGTTAAAAGTCAAGTAAGTACCCTGAAACACTCTTTACACTTGGCATTAACATGCATTTTCAATGATCGGATCACAAACGGATCACTCGTGGACAGATTTTGACCACATTTGATGAAGGTGAAAATGCAAATGCATTTTAGTTATCAGCTATGTAGGAATATTTGATATCATATTATACATCACTTTGCCTAAGTGTGGGCCACGGGTTCTGGGCTTTTCTATTTCTTCTCTGGTGATTTGACAGACAACAGATATTGTGCTCTTGCGCTGTGATTAAATCACTGGATTTAATCAACAGTATCTGATTATTAATCAAATAATTTCACTGGATTATGGTTGGAATCTTCTTTCGGTTGGAATGCTCATTTCTTTTCTTCCCGTTTCTTCACTTCTAACATTCTTTATTGAGGAGTTCATAATTTAAAGAAAACACATGAAACAACTGAAACATTTTGTAAACACAACCTCAGCACAAACGATTCAGTTAACACAACCTCAAATGTAAAACACAAATTTCGGGGTCTGTAAGATTTTTTTGTTTGTTTTTAAAAAGGCTGCATTTATTTGATCTAAAATACAGTAAAAACTGTAATATTGTGAAATATTACAATTTAAAATGTTTTCTGTCACATGATCCTTCAGATATTATTCTAATATGCTGATGTGTTGCTCAGAAAACATTTCTTATTATTATCAGTGCTGAAAAGTGCATCTTAATATTATGTACAATTAGTAATGATTTTTTTAAGGATTCGTTGATAAATAGAAAGTTCAAAAGAGCAGCATTTACTTGAAATAGAACCATTAACAAATTAATGTAATGATCAATTTAATGCATCCTTGCTGAATTATTTTAGAAAAAAAAATCTTACAAATCACCGCTTTTGAACAGTAGTGGGTGGAAGTAGATATTTGCGTTCGCATCTCTATCTGATCACACTGGAGATTCATTGGAATAAAGGGGTAAATTCAATACAGCGAACTAGCCAGATACAAAACACATGTTAATGGCAGGTGTAAAGATGATTGATTGACTGACCTTCATCCTGTAGTCTTCACCATGGGAAGAGCAGCAGCACAGGAAACCTGCTGGAGAGAGAGGACATGTCCTTGCCCATGCCTGACTATGGTCTGACTGCCCGACTGTTGGCACAGAGCCTAACACAGACTCGACCACGTCCCTACAGCATGGCAGGCTTCGTACAGGTACACACACACATATTAGCATTAGACAGGAATCTCTCACTAATGTCTCCTTTCTTGGGATTTTTTCTCTTTCAACTCTGCTTAAAGCTTAATCTATGCGTCAGCTCTTCTTTAATCTGCTCTGTAAAGATTACTGCATGGGGGTTTCTATTAACATGCATGATTTTCGTATTAAATGGATAGTTCACCCTAAAATAAGAATATCTGTTATCATTTACTCACTTTCATGTTGTTTCAAACGCATATGACTTTCTTCGGTGGAATGCAAAAGCTTGTTGCCCAGAGGCAAAAAAAAAATGCATCAGAGAAATACCAATTCACTGCAGATTCTAGCTGTAATGAGCATTAGTGGCAGTAAAATACCAACAACTTTTATTCCCTTTCCCACAAATTGTGATTACAGGAGCAGATTATTGATTAATATAAACTTATTGTGCAGTTCCTTGCAAAATACTATGACCTCAAAACACTTTTACTATAGTTCATGATTTGTAAACGAATACATTTTGATGTTTGCATCACACAACCAGTTCCATATGCTTGGCTTTTCTGACATAGTAAACTTGCTCGGTAGCTCACCTGGTACATCAGTGCACCTGCCATGTGGATAGTTTGGATGCAAGTCCAGTGAAACAAGAGTCACAATAAGAGTCCAAAGCCTTGTAGAAGAAATGGCAAGGTTAGCCAGCAAATGTGTCTCCCGCACAACAACCATTTGGGTTTTTTAAATATTTGAGTAAAGAGGAAAGTTTTGTTATTTAAAAACAATGCACAAAACTATTGTATGTCTTCAAAAGAGTTGTACAGCCCACTTTTATGGTGCTCTTTGTTCATTTTGAAAGTATATCAGCCCCTGATTACATTGTTTTCACTGTAGGAAAATAGAATTTAAACATTATTCCATTTGGAGCGATGTGAGTGAGTAAATGATGACAGGGTTAGTGTTTTGTATGAACTGTCCCTTTAATACACTGTGTTGATGCACCCTTGGATATTTTCCCTGGAAATAAGCTTCTAAGCCGCACTGAAATGTTGTTTTTACGAATTCCAGCCAGCACTAGAGGATTATGACAGTCAGTTTGCCACAAGGTAAGATCGGCTCTTAATGAACAGAAATGACAACACTTAATAATGAATCAGTTTTATGAATTTATCCCAAAATGCCAAAACTGTACTGCTAATTATACCTCTGTTAGTGAATAGTAGTTAATATCTGTGTTTTTTCCCTTTCTTAGCTCTTGCTTGCTTATGCTAAATGTGCAATGTAGTGCTGATATTTGTTGGGAGACCAACCCTGTTTTATCAGAGAATTGTAAATGGTTTGACAAGAGAAGGTTGTGTGTCTGTCTGTTTTTCGTGAGTGGAACGAATGAGCTGTTGGATTGTGAGATGCATCGTTGTTGACTTCACTGTAACCTCATTGCGTGTGTGATCCATTAAGGTCAAGATCAGAGCTGCTCATAGTCCGTGTACCCTGAACTCATTGTCTCTAGAAGCCTCTAGTTGAGATTCAGTTCACTTACAAAAATGTTTCAGGTTCAGCACAATTGAAAGTATATGGAGAGCAGACAGTAGCTTCATATCAACCCGTCAGTTTATAAAAACTGTGTGTAGTAATGCACTTACAATGGAAATGTTTATATCAAGGGTTTAAATGTAGAAATGTGAAGCTTGTACTTTCTTTCAAGCAGATAAATTAAATTAAAGCAAAATTGTGTGCATCTTTGTTTTTGCAGTGAGAGTACGGATTCAAATGCATTATCAGTGTTACTCCTGTTGACGCATTTGTCTCTATTCAACAGCCCTTTCAGGTAGCAGAATTTACTGGGATTAATGTTATTTTTTTCATGGTCATAAGTTTTTTTTTTTTTGTTTTTTTTTAATGAAGGAATGAATACTTTCATTCAGCAAGGACACATTAAATTGATCAAAAGTGACAGTAATGAGATTTATAATGTTACCAAGATTTCTATTTCAGATAAATGTGCTTCTTTTGAAACATACTTTTCATCAAAGTATGCTAAAATATATATTACGGTTTTCATAAAAAATTGGCCGCAAATCAAGTTATTTCTGAAGGATCATGTGACTTAATACTAGAATAACGGCTGCTGAAAATTCAGCTTTGCAAGACAGGAATAAATTATATTTTGAAATATATTTAAATAGAAAATAGTTATTTAAAATTAAAATAATATTTCACAATATTCCTGTTTTACTGTATTTTTGCTTAAATAAATTCAGCCCTAGTGAGCATAAGAGACCTTTGAAAAACATTTAAAAAATCATAACAGACCCCAAATTTTTAAAGAGCAGTGTATTACTATAACTTTGCATAGATAAGATTATTATGAGATTGTATCACGTAATGTTTCTATATTTTTGTAAAAGTATGTGTGAACTGTAATGTCCTGCCTCATAAACGTCAATTGTAAGTGCATTACTGTGAACCTGATTTAATGAACAAGTCGAAAGATTTATGTTGTAGATTGTATTTAAGACAGATTATTTCTAGATAGTTTGAGATGCATCTTGACCTGACCTTTTACCAATTTTGATCCTTTGCCTTTTCAATTTGATCGTTGTCAATTGAAAAGGGCACTTTAATGTCTCATGGCACATTCAGTAGCTGTGTAGTTTGATGTTAGACAGGATGAGGAACATCCCCCCCCCCCACACACAGCCTTCACTCCTGCCCATTTGTGGCTGTCTTTTCTTCATTTCTCTCTGAATGTGTCCGACCTGGCAAGCTTCCTTCTCTCTTTGTTCCACAGTTCCGATGGCAAATTGATTTCGACAGTGTGAACACAGACAGACTATCAGACACAGATCCGGATAGCACAGGGGCCACGCCCCTACTTCCCTTAGCCCCTCCCCTCTTAAGCTCTGCCTCCACACACTCCTCCTCCAATGGAAGGGGCCAGTCTCATCCCTCCTTTCTGTCCTCTCTTCCTCCCTGCGTCTTGCCGGGGCGATAGTGGCGGTCGCGTGTGGTGGGTCGGGGGGGAACTCTGAGAAGAACGACCGGAACGCAGTCCAACTGCTCGCCTCGCTGCTTTACAGACTCTGATTCGCCTGTAGTGACGCCACTATGACATCGCTGTGGACTCCAAAGAGACTGCTTACCACTTCCCGTCTTTCATGCATGAGCACAAGTTTTGCTATGTGGTTGTTTTTTAAAAATGACATCCTCATGTAAAAGTGCCAAAAGAAAAGCAAATTTGGTCTTTTGGAGCAGCTCTCCTCATTCCGAAGCTCTTGCTGAGTGTTTTTTCTAAGCAGATGTAATGGGAGCCTCATGCCAAATGAGGAATGTTTATTGTTTTAAATTCTTCTTTGTGGTTTAGTTGTGCAGAGTGTACTCTCTCTGTGTGTTTTTGAAGAGCATTTGCGTTTTGTGAATCCCTCATGTATTACCTGGTGCTCCTCTGGTCCAGAGGCTGTGTCGCTTTGTGCTGCAACAAGCTTAGATTTTCCTCCGATTCACCCACAATATTGGAATGATTGGAAGGAAAATCGAAATTTATCCCCCATTAAACGAGTGCCAAATGAGAGTGGACCTATGAAACTGAAGTGAAGGTCGCATGAGCTTCAAAATCCTCGGGTGGGACTGTGCTGTTCGTCCAGACCGGCACGTGTCCGCTCACCCTACATGCATGAAAGAAAAGTGCTCTGAGCAGAAACCTTTCCCCAAAAAAATATCCCGTTATCCTGCCTCAGACACCTTGAAGTATGGGATCAGAATAGTATCAAAATGAATATTTTGACAGTATGATTCACAAATGTGTGACCTAATTCACCAAATTTGTTTCTCAAATATTCCTTTGAATGGTGTGTTCACAAATTTTGAAACTCATGAACTGATGGATGCCTTTGAATTTTAGTGTGGATGTATTCTTTTCTGAGAGGTTTTGAGTAATTTTTTTTTCCAAAAATACCAAAAATTCACTTTTTGGTAAAATAGTGATTGAAAAAAAAAAAAAAAAATTTTTTTTTTCTAATCAAGTACATCCTCTTCAGTCAATCAAGTGAGAGTTGGAGATCAATGCATTGGACAACACTGATATGAAATGCAATGTGAAAGGTCCTTAGGCACCATTCACTCAAAAATTAAATGACTCTCATCATTAACTCACCCTCACGTTGTTCCAAATCCTTTGCTTTGGTTTATCTTTGAAACACACATTAAGATAATTTTAATGAACCCTGAGAGGTTTCTGTCCTTCCAGGTAACAAAAAAACCAAAGTCTTATGGGTTTGAACAACATGAAGGTGAGTAAACATTGACAGAATTTTCATTTTTGAGTGAACTATCTCTTTAAATTATGCCTTTGTGAATATATGAATTTTATTTTGTGAATATCAATCAGGTTACACATTTATGTATCATATCATGTGAAATATATACATTTTAGCCTATTCTGAGCCCATACAGAAGTGCCACCAGCCCATGTCTCTAAAACATTCCCATTGTAGTATGTTTCCATGCAGTTTTAGGATGCTGACTGACAGATCCTCTGGAGCTGTGGTGTAGTCCTCGCTGTGTTGATGTTCTTTTGTTTCTTCTTCTTTCTTTTTTTTTTTTTCTTGGAAAATAGACAAACTAGGAAAAATGCACAAGAAATCAGTGTAACAATCACAATATGCATGCTGAGGAGGAACATGGTGAACGTTGACCTTGAATGTATGGTGACTTTTTACGAAAGGAATAAATAAATATCTATATATTAATAAAACATTTGTTCAAATGAGCTTCTGATGATTTTTAATTTGTCATCTTGGATTTGCAAGTATTTGCATTGAGCTTCCATGGGTGCTGCACACCTACAGCCAACTCAGCAGAAAATACCTTTATTGTGATATTCATTCATATTTTATGATGCTATTTACTGATATATTATTTGATAAAATCTATACATTTGAAAATAAGCCAAATAAATATGGCATGAGCAATTTTGGGCCATTAATGCTTAATATTATTTAGTTTTTTGGGGGGCTTTCTCACATGCACCCACATACCAACAAGACATGCTCAACTGGGTCATCCACAAATAAAATGTCATCTTTTGAGACCAACTATTAACCAACGTTTCACGAACCTGAAGAGCACACAGTTCTAATCTAGCATAACGTTTGTGTACTTGTGCATCATGATCTCGTGTCTGTATGAATATGTGACTGTGTCCGTGTTTGTGTCTGTGCTTGCCTGCTCGCCTTTTTTCTTCTTATCTTCTAAGATCTGATCTATTTGAGATGTATATAAGATGTCAGTTTTTTTATAAGCATGCATTTTAGACAAAGATCTGTGAAGGGTTTGATATTGAAATGTGCTCTTCAAGAGTTCATTGTTTCCATACACAGCTACTAATTGGACCTCCTAACCAAACTGCTATGGGCAGACCTTTCATTTTGCACTATATTTTGAACCCATGTCATTTCTAGAAGTGCGTTTTTGACTCATCTACAAACATAAAACTGTTACGTCATCCATGAGCAGTCCAAAAAAAGCGCCATGTCACAGAGCAAGTAACCTACTGTACGGCCATCGTACGCAGCACTAACAATCATGTGAATGTGGTGGAAAGCCTCGGTCTGAGCTAAGCTCTCAGGTACAAACCCCTGGACTCTCTTTACTTTCCAGTTTGGGTCCTGAATTGTCCCGGTTCTGAGTGTTGCAGGACCTCCGTAAGTCACCTGCCTCCATCGCTGTTCAGCCAAACCAATCATGCCCTTTCTTTTATTCTTTTAATTTTGATTTTGTTTTCGACTCTCATTCGCTGTGCGGCTTAAACGGGCAGTAGGGCTTCACAGCTGTTTCGTCTCATGCCGCCACCTGCCTCTCTGGTTGGTCCTTGGCTTTTTGTGTGTGCTGTAGTTCGCACCAGCCAGAGAGGTCATAGGTTGCCAGGAAATGGTGTTGGCGCTGGAGGTAACCCCGAATCTAACTCTTGCATGCATCTATCAATGCTGACAGAAGTAACTATGTCTTGTTCCATTTGCATGCCTGCTCCAAACACCCTTCATAGACTCTTCTCCAGATACCTGTTCATAATTATATGTCAAATGAATCACCGTATGCCTTTCAGCAGTACCTTTCTTCTGTATCCCAAATCAAAGTGCAATAGAGCCGTTTATGTGTTGTAGAGTTCAGTGGGTCACTAGCGCGGGACGTGTTGTGGGCGTACTGACCGTGTTTGTTCTCCACCCCCTCTCCATCTAGTGACCGTTCCCTGGAGGTCTACCTCAGGCAAAGCATCATGGACGACCGATCCGCTCCTCTCTACTACTAGAGGGGCTATGCAGTGGCCTGTGCACTGTCGCCCTCTTCTGTTCTGTCTGTCATTACAACAGCATTCGGAGACAGAGCACATGCATTTACCCACAGGGCATGGAGGATAGAGCTGGTTGTGTTCTTAAAGGATTAGCATAATGATCTTAACTCTGTAGCTACGTAATTAACGGTATTTGTATCCACCAATTCACGTATTTCAAAAGTTAAAAGCTTTTCTAAATGGTTTTCTTCGTTAACAAATCAGGCACAACCGAAATAACAGTGTACTTTTTTTTTTTTTGGAGGGAAAGTGTAAGCCTGATTGTTTAAACGTGAGATCTTTTATTTGAATGAATGTGAAAATGTAAAAAAGTGAGTAATTTGGTAGATATTATTTCTATAAATGCAGTTCTATTGGGAAGCCTTTCTTTTTCTGTCAGTTATGTATGTTTTGTGGCACTTGCCTCTATCACTCATTTCAGAAAGCTGATGAAACCTCTTCGCAGGGATCTTGATGCTGTGGTCGCTGTGTATTAAACAGACCACTGTGCTTTGCTAAAGTTCTAGTGATGCCTCTGTGAATCTCTGTCTTTGCAGAGATCTGTACAGTTATATTAGATGCAATATATAGTGCAATTTTTCATGCAAGTGGCACCGACACAGGAACTGTGCCTTTTCCTGCTGTTTTGTGCTCAATGCGGTTCTGGATATCTGTAACTCCACTGGTGTAAGTAAAGGGAATTGCTTTGTGATATTTTGTTGTTCCATTTGATTTTTGTACTATTATTTGCTTCTACTGTACTTTTTTTTTTTTTGTTCTTTTCCTAGAAATGTCAATGACTGTTATAGATATATAAGGGGGTTTATTTGTCTTCACCTGCTGCTTTTGCTTTTCCATATACTGAGCAATACTGCTTATTAAATATCAAAAATAGACTTGCTGAATAATAGTGAAAATATGAAATTGCAGGTTCTGTAACTATCTTTTGGTTTGTTTTTGCTTGAGGGACTGAACAGTACTAGAGCAGTATATATAACCACTGATTTTCGAAGTGTTACAGGAAAAATACAATATCAGCTAGTTTAGATACTGCTATGAATTGCATGTTTTATAAATTAGGGCATCTACTGTGGATCGTGTGAGGAAGGTGGGATCGTTGTGTGATTCTTCAATGGAATGGAAGATTTTGTCTGATCAGCTTTAAAACCAATTTTATAATGTTTTAATTTTGTTTTGGCTTTTCTGTTTATTCTTATTTATGGAGAACTGCAAATGTATGTGAACATTCTTGTCTTTTCTGAAATAAAAAAGCAAATGTAAACTGCCGCACTTTCAAATTATATGGGTTCAAATGGCTGAGATCTCACTAAAAATCTGGGATTTTTGTTTTTTAACCTAGAAATGATTTAATTTTCTTCCATTTAACCTCAAGCTGCATCTTTGGATCACAAACTAGAAAAATGCAAAACAAGCATTTTCACTAGTGGTCTCAGATGAAGTGCGTGTGTGTGTGTATGTATATATATATATATATATAAACAAACACTCCTGAACAAAACTCTCAGGATCTTTTAAGAAATTTATGTCATACTGCGTCCAACCTCAGCAGCGATGGTGCGTTGCGAGAGCAAAATCTTGCCACGTTCAAAGACAGAAAACCTTTTTGCCTTTGCCATCAGGAGGTCATGACAGTGTGACTGCCTGAAGGACAATGACATGAAAGCCATATTTTTGTGCAGATTTTAACTTTTTAAGGCTATGGTCTTTTGATCAGCTGATGAACAGCCTGTTTGAGTTTAAATGCAGTTTTCAATGAATTGCCTATTCTCTATTTTTTGTGTCTTGCTCCCGTTTCTTCTTTTGGCATTTTGAAGCAGTACTTAGAACCTGGTTACGATCCACCAATGTGAATATTTGTAATGTTTCCCCCGGTCTTAAGATTTTGTTCAGGTGTGTGTGTGTGTGTAAATGAATATTAGTGCTGTCAAATGATTGATCCTGATTAATCGCATCCAAAATAAAAGATTTGTTTACATAATATTTGTGTACTGTATATTTATTATGTATATATAAATACACACACATACAGTATATATTTAGAAAATATTTACATGTATGTATTTATAGTCATATAATTTATATTATATATAAATATATTTAAAATACAAACATAATTTTTTTTCTGAAATATATACATGCATGTGTGTATTTATATATACATAATAAATATACACAGTACACACAAATATTATGTAAACAAATCTTTTATTTTGGATGCGATTTAATCGTTTGACAGCACTATATATATATATATATATATATATATATAAGGAATCTTTAATACACCGGCACAAGGACAAACTATAGTTTGGTTTATTTTTAGAATAGTACAGTAGGCATGAGTCGTGAGGACATACGGTTCGACGTCTATGAGGCAGTAACAACAGACTTCTCCCCTCAATGCTACATTCAACATTGTTCACTTTAACTTGACCTTTCTTTGGCAACCACAACCAGCCTAATGAAGCACTGATGTTCTGAATGAGAAAAAGTACCTACTGCCGCAAGGTTTAGCACAGTATAAAACTCTTGAAAGGCATACAGCGAGAAAGCGAGGGTACAAGTGCAGTGATTGTGACTTACAGCATTGGCACAAATGTGTATGGGCTCCAGTGATTCAAGGCAGAGCATGACAGGTACAGCTGTACGTTACATTTAAACAGATCATCGTGTAAAACAGGTCATAACTTTTCTCTGTGTTACACCTCAGATCATATAGGGACAAAAGACAAAATATATTGAGAGAAACTTGTAGAAACACATGAGGCCCACATGCCATCTGGACCATCTGAATTGTTTTGTAGTATATTTTTGAACATCTATTTGTTATTGGATTTGACAAAACTAACACTTCTGAGACGAGGCATCATCACAGACGGAGGATCAGATCTGCAGGAGCTGCCGTTATTGTTTGTAACACATTTTGTTCACAGACGAGATGGTCACTCTTCTCTCTTTAACTTGGTTGTATGTCTTTGAGTACCACAATTGTGAAGTATACACCTGTAACTTTGATAACCCGCTGGTTTATCCTGAAATCAGTTCCTGTAGCTCTCAGATTCAAAGCAAAAGTCATTCATGCCCGAGACTGATTGCTGTGATGGACTTGCTAAAGTTCTGATCCTGACAAGCACCAATAAACTTATCACCATCAGTAACCCCAGGGTCATTCCTCTTATACTTCCTCTTATTTTCATGCCCCTATCATATACTGGATGATATATTAAATTCAAGTTTTGGAACACAAAGAATTGAATGTCTGAGCTACAGCTCCAAATATGGCAAAGCACCATAGACGTATCATAAATGTAGCTTATTTAATTCATCCGAAGTCATACAGTAGCTTTATGTGATGAACAGACTGAAATTTAAATCGTTATTATAATCGCTTGATAATTATAAACATAACAGTGAAATCTTGCACTCATGTAAACAGGTGCAGTCAAGAAGCATTATGACTGTGCCATGCCAAAGTTTGGATGCATCTTAAATAACAACTTCAATTCTTCTATTTCTCACATAAAGTTACTGACCTCAGAGCACACAGAATGTAGCACATGAGCTTTTTTAAAGCGTTTAAGTGCCTTATATTTCTGAAAGTTTGAATTGCTGCATAACAGGAATGACCCATATGTGAGCTATCATATGTATGCATGCTACCATAATAGTTGAAGGAAAATAGCTGGTTATTATCTGTTCTCCTGCAATACTGTCATTGCTTCTCAGCACAAACAAGTACTGTAATACATCTGTCATCCATAAATATGTTGGATATTCTGATCTAGAGATTTAAAGATCTAACCAGAGAAGAAGTGTTAATGATTAAACTGCACTTTTAATAATATATGAATAAGATCTTGATTTTGATGAAGTACTTGATTATGGGGTAAGAGATGTATAAAGATATCTTAAGTCATAAATGAAAGTGCAGGTAGTTTTTGTATGAAAGTTCTTCGGCATTAAAAATAAAGCAAAAATGTTTAAGACTGTATGAAGACGTTTAAGTGTGATGGTTTATATTGTTAATATATCTACTTTTGTACCATACCCTTAACACCCCTGAGCTAAAGTTTAGTTAAAAGTGGTCAAATATAGAAAACATCACTTTTAAACAGCTTGTAGTGAGGGGCTCGGTGTATATAATTTTTTTGCACCCTCAATAATAAATGTGGGTCTTTCTTTTATGAAGGCAGAACATCGTGTAACTCTATTTTTATGCAGCTCATTGGGTCAACCTGAAAAATGTAAAGCATGACAGATCTTTCAGACTCTAAACCACATATTGACAGTATGGGGCATGACAAGCAAATGAGGAGAGCAGCCTTGTATCTATATTGTTTCCTACAAGTTATGTGTAAAAAAAAAAGGAAGATGATTTCAGCATGATACTGATACTGAATTGTGCAAATAAGTTATAATCTTCATACCTCATGTTCTAATACATAGATAATAAATATGTTGTTATACAGATCTCTTCTTCAGTTTTTATAACTGTTGTCCTCAAAAAACTGTCACTCAACCACCAACTGTCTAGGAACACATGGAACACTAATCCACTACAATATGAGGCACTGTGTCCAAACAGCATATCAGGTTGACAGGACCCTTTTGTCCAGCACGTTTAAAATAACAAAAGTATAGCGATACAGGAGAGCCCACAGTCTGATGAGACCAAATCAAACCATACGGGTTCTAAACACCTCTTCAATTAAATGGGTTAATGACCCCTTCACTCCTGGGCCCCATTCTCACTGTTACCTGTGTGACAAAAAGAGAGATCTAGTTAACTTTCAATGTCAACCCTGCATACAGCAACAAACTCAAATGTAAAGTCATTAGATCTAGCACCTAATGTTTCTAAACCGTATCAACCATGTCTTTGTCTCACACTGCGAGCCTTAGTGCTCAATTCCGATTTTTGCTCAGATCCAATTTTTTTTGTATAGCTGTTCACATTGTTGTTTTAAATGTGGCCAATATCAGATTTCCAGTGTGAACAGATCATTGTTCTGAACTGACCCGCATGCGCAAAAGAACAATACAAACAGGGTTTCCAGATTTTATCCACCCAATTGCTTCTCAAAACTAGCCCAATCATGTTCAGGGGTAAATATTGGGTTAGTGGGGTTGCATCAACCCACGAACTTGAAAAACAACCCTCAGCAAAAGTGGAAAAAGTAGCCTAACTCCTCGGGGAAACTGTGGATTTGGCAACACTGTCATATGGAAGTAAACACGGAGGACATAAAGTAAGCAATTATGTGTTTTAATTATAGTGTGATCTGCTGCAAAAGCCAGTGAAATTTTGCGCAGGCAATATGAAAAATAAAGACAAGGATGTGACAAAAGAGAGCAGAGTTTTGAAACTTTTATGATACGAGCCCTCATGTTTTGCTTGTATAGAGTTGTCATTGTAATACTTATGAGTTCTGAACTGATACATCAAACTTCCACTGATTACCTTTCGCAATTGTCTTGATAAGGTTAGGTAAGGTTAGGTATGTAAAATCTTTTAAATGTTTCCCATCAGCGTGGAATTATAACGAATGTCGATCTAGAGTGCTGAAAAAGTCGCATGAATTCCGACATGACTGTTCACACTGCGGTCGCATTGCAAAACATCTGACCTGTATCGGATTTAGTACCACATAAGGAAGTGGCACAAATCGGAATAGAAAAGATCAGATTCCATGTGGTTTGTGCTGTTCACACTGTCATGAGAAAAACAGATCTGAGTTTTTCGGATTTGGGCCACATTTACCTGCAGTGTGAACGTAGCCTATGCAGAACTGACCTCCAATGGAGTCCATGTCAGAGTCAGACACATGCGTAATGGAAAAACGAGAGACACTAAATCGGGAAAGCGGTGGTGCTGGTTTTTCATCTGGAGACTTGACGGGAGAGTTGGGTGGTGTAGCGATCTCTTCAGAGCCAGGTTCTGATGTTGAAGGGCTTTGAATCAATTGAAAACCATCTTGCCACTGAAATGCCCCACCTGTTTAGGGTGAGAGGCTTGTGAAATGTCACTAAACGAGAGGTAATACCCAGGAATTGTTATTGAACACTCACTTTCTTCTGAGACATTCCTTCCTGGTGAATCCTCAGGGCCAGTGACCCTATCCTGGAGTCGTGGAAGCTCCACCTCTGAACCCTGGCCATTGGGTTCTTCCTCCACAGAATTGTAGTCCCCAAGCTCACCTGTGGGGCTCTCCTGAATCGATACACAGCAAGACACAGGCTGTGAGTCATATTAACACTGCACAAATCAATGTAATTTTTCTGAAATGAAAATAACATGCACTAGCTCAATACTACACAATATAATTCTACAAACCTGATCAAACAGAAACACAGTGACATCATCAAAGAATGACACCGCTTTTTTCTTGCTCTCCAGCTCATCGCAGAAAGACTGTGTAAGTATGGAGGGCATTTTGAGGAGGCTGCGTAGATGCCGTGCACTGCTACGATCGCTCACAACGACAGGCACCACAGGGAACTCTTCATCGCTCTCATCACTCTGCTCCTGTATGTTGTAGCTACGAAGTTCTTCATCAGACTCATCACTATCCTCTGAGTCCTCCTCATCCGCCTCCTCTCCATTCCCCAGTGGAGCTGGAACATCTAGGTCTTCTGGCAAGGCTGGAAGAATATTCTCCAAGGATTCATCATGCTTTGGTTTTGAAAGTGATGAACCTATGCCACCTTCCTCCACTGAATCTTCCATTTCCTCATTGATTCCGTCCCTTGGAAGCTCCGGATTGTCCAATTTGTTACAGGCCTCTTGCTCCTCTGCTTGGATTATCTCACCACTGAAGTCTACTATGGTAGAGTCTGAGCCTAGTGACTCTGCTGAGGAAAACTCTCTGGTGTCTCCGTTAGCCTGCTCCTCCACACCTGAGGCCTCCTGTGTTGAGGAAGAATCTTCAGGCACTGTGGAAGAGTAGCATTCAGAGTTTGGTTCCTCTCCAGAGTGATCAGATTCCAGCCCAATACCATCATCTGGAGTTGACTCCTTGGTCAAGCAACCCCCCATCTCTGGAGGAAAGGGCGAAAGCATGGATATCATTGGGACCGATGCAGGTGATGGACAGAGATTTGGGTTTGTCTTTTTAAGACACAATTGTTTAGCATTAAGGGCAGCACTGTTGTCCTTTGGCACAGATATGTAATTTCCCTTCTCACTCTCCATGCTACGTCCTTCTCTCCCAAATGTATTTTCTGAGCCCTCCTTTTCTGCTTTGAGATCAAAGGCATCATCCTCATCTTGGCGATTGAAGAACATGTGGACCCCTTCACTGGGGCTCTTGTCATTCTCCATGTCATAGTCAGAAAAATAAGCGGAGTCTCTGTACTGATTCCTCTCACCAAGGCTCATCAGCGGTAGATGACTGCTGGATGGATGCAGGAGCATTACATTGACATCTTCATCTAGGTCCATCTGGAGCAACATGTCACACTCGTCTGATTCTACACTAGTGCTAAGGGCTGGATTCCCTTCAAGGTCTTTCAAGATAAACTCTGGGGATTCATTATTCTCCGTGTCATAGCCACTGTCTAAGGATTTCGGCTGAATGGACGTGTGGTAACTATCAGGGCTGAAGGCCTCACATGGACTGCTGCTAGAGGCAAGATTGTCCTCGCAGTGTCTGGACCCAGTCTCTCTCTGCAGTGTTCTATGAGTTAGGTCAATATTGCCCACCTCTGCATAGCCCAAGGTATAATCTGCTAATACTCCAGAGGGGATGTCCATGCAGTCATCACTGCAGTCATTAATTTCCACTAGACTGATACTGGAGTTGTCGAGCACCATTCTGCTGTCTGTCAAATGGCTACACTCTGAGATGGTCTTAGATAGATCCGTAGGGCATGAGACCATTTTTACACAAACTCCAGCAGAACCGTCTGTCCCAAGTTTCAGTTTTTGTGCAGGGGATATCCTTGTCTCAAGCAACACGTTTTCTTTAGTGACTACCAGCTCTGATGGAAGAGTTGGTGGATTCATTCTGCTGCAACCTCCTACACAGAAGTCTGATGTATTGTTTTTGATATGTTTCTGAGCAATGTTCTTCTGCCGTGTATGAATAGGCTGACTTTCTGTGACAGAATAACATTTGGAAGATGATTCAACATCCTGAGTACTTTCAGGGCTTAAATGTAGGTATTCACCACCCTCTGAGTCAGCGTGAGGTTTACTAGCAGTGGGCATACTATCCGTGGCTTCCATGTATGAGTGGTCTTTGAGAGAATCGATGGAATTATATGCACAACTGTTGCCTGTCTCCAACGCTCTTGATTTCAAATTACCGACTTCAGAAGAGGGTGTCGGGTGACGTAAATCAAGGTATGCATCTCGAAAACCCACAGCTTGTGTACGATCACTTAAACTATTGTTGTTTGCTGAGTGGTTGGAGTTCCAATTAGTTAACATGTTCTGAGAAAACAGATCATCATCATCTTCTGAATCAGCACTCCCCCTGCCCAAAAGAAGGCCATCACCGGCATCAATATCAATGCTCATGTAGTGGGGTCTGGGCACACTCTTTTGTAAGGGGCCCATCATGTCATAATAGGTCTTATTGGCCATACTTCTTTCTACAGTTCTCTGGTTAGACTCAAGGTATGGGTCACAATGTGCCAAGCTGGGACTACTAAGAGAGACTGAAACTCCAAGTGGGCTTTCCTTTACCACCTCCAGTCTATGGCAGAGGCTTCCCGACCCTCTTCTCTGCTGATAAGAGTCTGAACCATGCCCTCTTATCAAATGAACATCTGGCCCTGCTTGAGGTGACTGTTCACACTGTAAATTGTGCCTGTCATTTGAAGAAAAATAAACTTCTGACTGGTTTATCTCTACAGAGCTTGGAACTCTTCTTTGGAGTGGCTCCATGGTTAGGCTACTATCTGAATCATAATCATTACTGTTGGGTTCTTTAGCTGCTGACCAGTAGGTGTTTGGCTGAGACCCAATGGGGCTCCTCCTGCCTGCAGAGGACAAGCTACTGTTGCTGGCTTCAAGTCTTGGGCTGTAATCAAGATTGGTGTCTTCTAAGTTGATGTTGCACTCAACTGGCTCCTCGATGCGGATGTAGTACTCACTACTTACTGAGGGGCTGTGTGCACTTAGCACTGGAACCACACCTGGATGGTCTGACTCATAGTAGGATGGAGAAACCCCAAGAGGGAGGCTCTCACCCTTGCAGCTACCCGTGGAATTGCTAAGAGGATAATACACATCCTGGTAATGGGGATTATTCTTTCCCAATGGTCCACTAGCTGAAGAGGAGCAGTAGGGCTGCTCAGCTCGTGCCTGCTCCCATTTATACTCAAAGTTGAGCCCATGGCTGGTCTCAGTTACTGTCAATATATCATCCCCATTCTCAGACTGGAAGCTGTCTGCCATAGAGAAGTGTTCAAGTAGAGGAAATGAAGAAGAAGTAGAAGAGGCTACTTCAGGTGCCGGTGTCCTGTGAGAGCTGCTGGAGCCCAGACTTGGCCTGAGAGAGTTCCAGCGCTTCTCAAAGTCCTCCTCAGCCTCAGTCGCACCCTTAGCACACAGGTAGCTTAGCAGGAGATGGACTTCCTCCACAACAGGCCTCTGCTCAGGTTGCAGCCAACAGAACTGCATTACCTCATACCTGCTCACACACGCAACAGAAAAGCACATATTTTAGATTATAAACTAAAAATTTATGAGAAACAAAATTGGTTGCCTGTAAAGGATTAGAGTAGAATAGGGCCAAAAACTATGTTTTAGTATAATTTGCTAATGATTTATTAGCAGGGCCTCCAACCCTGCTCCTGGAGAGCTACAATCCTGTAGATTTCAGCTCCATCCACACCTGAACCAGCTAATAAAGGTGTTCAGGGTTGCATGATAATTACAGGCAGGTGTATTGGAGCAGGGTTGGAAATGAAGTCTGCAGGACAGTAGCTCTACAGGAGCAAGGTTGGAGACCCCTGCTCTATTATCAATGTTCTATTATCTTATTGTTATATGAGTACTTAAAAATGGATGCTAGTATGGACGATAGCCAGAAACCCATTTGTGATGATTTTAAATATGGACAGTTTAGCATGATAGTAGCCTTGCAGTCTTAAAGTAGGGTCATTGATTGTTTAGTATCCTGTGAGGAAGGGAGTGGTATACTTGTATGCATGACTGCTCTTGATTAAATGGACAATGATTGGAATGTGTGGGGGTAAAATTAATGACTGTGTGCTTCCAGGACTGGATAAATGTATGATTGATGGCCTTACAGAGGGGGAAATTAATGATTGACCACACTGGATTTGAGGAGTATTGATTTGTTGGTCCTGCCAGAGGAAATGGCAGTGACTGGTGGAGGCACCTGTGGTTGGAAGATATTGATTGCTTTACACGTATTTAAAAGAAAAGTGATTGGTGGGTGTGTCTCTGGAGGGGAACACTGATTGGTTTGGATGTGGTGATTGCGATTGGCAGACGTAAGGGGATGGGTGGCTCATAATGATGATTTGGACTTGTGAGACGACTCACCAGCGTTCACACAGAGGCACTTTCAGCAGGGGCTTTGGCAGTTTGAGCTGCTGTTCCTTTACAGCATATGTTAAAACCTGCCTATCAGAATAGTGCCTATAAGGCTGGTTACCCAGTTCAAACAACTCCCATATCGTCACACCTAACGACCTGCAGAGTAAAAAAAAAAAATTGAACAGAGAAACTAGAACATAGAACATAGAAAATTTGTTTAAAGTGCAAAAAGTCTGGAGTTTCATTTTTCTACATATAGCCTATAGTATGTCACAGGGCAGAGGTTCTCAAGCTTTTTTGTTGATTATACCTTTTTAATTCCAAAGTTTGTGGGAATTTGCAGAGAATTAAGAAATATACTTCAGGATATTGTACGCTGCAAATTTTGATTACAAATGTTACCTTTTTGAAAGGTGCTGAGCTTCTGTTTTGTGCTGAAGCTTGTCAAAGCACAGCATTATCCTTGAAAGCATCTCCTCTTGGATAAGTTCTGCATGCTAGTTCTTCATTCACCATTTGCAAAATTTGCAACATCGTGATTGTTATACTGAGTTCATCTTTGCGCTCAAGTTACATTTTAGTGCACATATCATGGCATATTTTATATATAAGTTTATCCTCCTGTAAAAATTATGCAAAAAATCTTAATACAATAAAGACTGCAATTTAATACAAAGGTTGAGAACCTCTGCCATAGTGTTTTTCTCTGAATTATTTCTCACCAGACGTTGCTGGTCTTGGTTTGGTCCACTACTAAGAGATTGCCATGGACTTCATCAATAAGTTCTGGGGCAATCCAGCGTAGAGGAACCCATATTTGATCTGCTGTCACATAATAGTCATCCTAACAAAGGGAAAGGATGCACTGATATTCAGTAAGAAGAAATACTGAGACAACATCAAAATAATAGCATCAGCATGGCTGAAATCATAAAAGCCTTCATAGACTCGCCTTGTATTTGCTGTGGCTGAGGCCATAGTCCCCAATTTTCACTGCCAGCTCTGAGGTCAACAGGCAGTTCCTTAGGGCCAGGTCACTGAGAACAGGACAGAGTGGAGAAATGTTTGCATCATTTATAGTTCCTGTCATTGGCAAACTTTCATGACAAAGGAAGTCTGCAGTGTCATCTCACATTTTCTTCATGGGTGACTTACAAATATTTGATGATGTGTGTTGAGCAAGGGGTTTTCCCCCAGCAACAAAATCACTGATGCTGGAGTCTGTGACATGTACTCAGGCAGCACCAGGATATTGTTGCCAGGAGACACCAGAGCTGGACGTCCAGTGAGCGGTGGGGTGAAAAATAACCGAGAGAATCAATATGCAGGGAAAAGGCCAAAGGTTAGTGGATCCTCACCGGTGAATGTAATTGTGTTTGTGAAGGTACAGAAGACCAGAAGCAATCTCGCATGCCATCCGCTGAAGGATCAAAGGGTCAGGGGTCATTGAGTCTGCTGCCCGACAGCTACGGAGATATCCTTTAACATCTCCCTGTATAAAGTAAACAGTATTCTTAAGAAAAACACAAGAATGCTAATTTGTGTTATAGTGAGCAACTGTAATTCTGGTACCACTATATCAGTTTGTAACTGTGCAAATGCATAATTTCTAATATGACCAGCAGAGGGAGCATTAAGCTGTGTAATTAACCCTATGCTAAACTCCACCCCCCTTGGATGCTCAGACCAGCTTTACAGAAATGAATAGGAAATGTCAGTGAACAGCATGTTTTTCAGATAAATGTACTCATAAATTGGTAAAAAAAAATAGGGAATGTTATTCTTTTCTGTCTTGGAATGGAACAAAACAATGCTGTTTTTCTTAATTACATTGATGAATGATGCCATATAGTGATTAAACTACTAAAACTGTGAAATCAGAATCAAAACACACCACAATCTAAAAAAGCCTCATTTGATGAGCTGTTTTTAATGTTATGACAACATCCTCCTTATGTTACTGTGAAATCATTAGTTATCATTACTTATAGTGCATATTAAACAATGAATAGATTAGATTGTAGGAAAGGTATTAACATTACTTGGAGAAAATTTAGATGTTCTTATAGATGTTGCATGTTCATTTGTGAATGAGGTTGACCGTTTAATACACAGCATGAAAGCGGTAACATACTACATGGATTACTACATGTTCCTTATGTCACTATTATACTGAATGTGACCTGGCAACAGAGTTTAACTTTAATTTTGTAATATTTGAGATTTAAAAACTACACAAACCCACAGATTCTCCATAGACTTACATGAGAAAAGAACAAAAGTCTGATTATACTCTATGGCAAGAGTTGCTAAACTCAGATTGGTCAACATTTTGAAGGCGTGGCTTAAAGAAGGGTCAACTGAACACCACAGCCACTTGGACTCAAAAACTCATGCGGTTTGTAGTTTCTTGTTCTCAAAACTATACTTAGTAAATAAAGGGGATGCTACTTCAATACATTGTGTAATAATGGATATATTGTAAAAATGGCACTTCATGTCAAGAAGATTGCTGACTGCTAGTATAGATTCTAAAGGGTCATTAGACCAGCTCAGAGTATGTTCGGAAGACGGTGAGCGAAGCGGCTGGTACTCAGTGGCTTACCAGGGGGCAGTGCTCCATAACCAGCAGGTAGGGCGTGATTTCTGAACACTGGGACAGACACTGCAGGAGGGCTGGATGCTGGAGCACCCTGTGGGATTCACACACTCAAACATCAAAACACTGCTCATATGAGAAACTATTAAGTTACACATTCCAAATAAGAGCTAACGTTAATGTTGTTTCAGTTTGTGCCTCGAAAATAGTTGTACTCACAAAAAATGGCATATGTTTTAGCATACAGCATAAGATGAGTAAAAAAAAAAAATGGGGGAGTATAAAAAGAGTTAAAAAAAATGGGGTAAGAGAGATAAGAGGAAAGGTGTGTACCGGTAAGGCTGGACCTCTTCCAGGAACTGCATCTGCTCCTGTACACTGGCACTGGCCTTTAGCTCCTTAACCACCACCTGTGTGGTACTGAGTCCAGCATTCACCTCCCCCAGCAAAACCTGAAAGCCAGCCCAAACCGCACATTAACATGGCTCACACCTGCCACCTGTGAAACTGGCAGCACCGATTTAAAGAGAGTGAACACTTAGTGTGCAATGTATCTGTTAACTGTTTGTTTAACGGTAGCTCATAATGAGATTACGACAACATTTTGCATACAGTGTACTGTGTGCAATATCAACCCCAAGAGTATGGTACTCAAAAAACACTGCTATTTTCTCAGTGCCACATTACGGTATTGAGTTATAAAAGGCCTCACCTTGCCAAACCAGCCCTGTCCCATTTCTTTGATGTAGAGGAGGCTGTGGCGTCCGAGATCCGTAGACTTCAGCAGCTGAACTGAGGGAAACGGAGAGAAAACATACATTCAGAGTTGGCATACAAATGGATGAACTGAATGCACAATGAGCAGTTTGAAAGTAGCCAAACATCAAGAAAGAGTGAGCAATATCCAGGGATGCACAACCACAGGAACCATGGTTATCTCAAACTACCTCATCGATGATTTAAAATGAAAAAGTTCTGAAAGAAATGAAATCTTTAGACACTCTGGTCCCACCTTGAACCATCATAATTCAGCAGATAAGCTTGGATGTTGAAGATACAGAAGAAGAGCGGCTTTCTTTGTCTGGCAAGAAACCGTAGGATGAAGGTCCAGCGACACAGTGGAATGAAGGTGCCGTTCTTCTCCGGTTCTCCGTGTCTCCATTCACACACCAGGGGTTTAACCCTCCAAGCCCTCGGACAGCTGAGAAAGCAGCGCTGTCTGTCTTCCTTCCCAGAGACGAAGCGCATCTCCTCGCGCTGAGATACAGCGTCCAACAACATTCCCATAATGCACCCGGCTGGAACTCACAGCTGGAGCCAACTCAACTCGAAGCTGCGGTAAACCTAGCGGCTCCCGCTGAGATCGGTGTTTAAAATGCCAAGTGTCTCACCAGGATCTGGACGTATGTCCGCAGCACAGCTCGGCACATGCCAAATGCGTCTGGTCACGCAAGCAATGCCATGAGCACATAATAACCCTCGCTCCTCTGCCCCCTTCCCTCTGTCTGTCTCAGCAAGACTATGGGGGCAATTGTAAACAAATAAAGCACTGTGAGCAGCAGAAAGACCTCTGTCATTAACACGAGCCCCCCACACACCTCCTCCTGCGCTACCAGCAGGTCTCACAGTGTGCGTGTATGCGCCTCACAGACCCATCCCTGTATTAATGCACTAAACTGTTCTCCTCCTCTGCAGCGTTCCAGAAGCTTCTCATTCCAGCCCCTCACACTCCCCGCCACAGTTACATTGTGGCTTTTGTCCGCTGAGCAGCAGCGCCTGGTACCCCAGTACCAGCCCAGACACAAGGCCCATTCTCTGCCGCTCAGAGCCAGGATTGTCACAGCATTGACCCATCCCCCCCCCATTCCTGACACACAACTATCTCTCTTTTCTTCAACAGACTTGAACTGGCCTTTTATATGATTTCTGTGGAATCTGTGAGTTGTGCATTCCCGTCCCACTCCTGGCATTCCCAGAGCAGCCCTGGGCCATGTTAAAAATGCATTAAAACGCAGCACAATTACACGAGAAAACCCAGGCTGGTCTTCAATTGCACATTAACTAGAAGAGAAATTCTACATAATATGTCGACATAAGACTTCAGACCGAGAAAAATTGCCAACTTAAATGGATAAGGGGATTTCAGAAGTGCTAAGATGAATTATATTATGTGAACTTCCAATATGGAAGAGGAAATATTCATACTGTACATCAAATTTTGTGATTTGGTGATTCATGTATGATGGTGTTGATTCTGGTATAGAACTAGCATGGTACTTAAACAGGGTTGCTAAATGACAGTATTTACCATGCAAAAGCAGAAATGTGTCAGATTGTACCACATCGTTTATATGTATTAGGAATGATGGCATGTATTATTTACATGTAAGAGAGAGAGATAAAGAACATGAGTGGATAAGTCATGATGAGCATGAATTTATTATTAAAAAGTGCTGTTTGGCAGAACGCTAAGCTATTTTAGCATCAAATTTGTCCAATAAGAATTTAGCGATGCAACTATATGATAGTAATTTTGCTGTTTTGAGTCTTTTGTTTTTAGTTCAAGTGTATAATGTGAAGCTGTTTTTTGAACAGATGACAGTCTTTATTTATTTAATACACAGAATTGATTTATAATCATCTTTTGTCCATCAAGTTCTAGATAAAAAGATGACTTAATCTTATCAAATGTGGTAGCTTTAAAATACTAAAATTGTAATTTACTAAATCACAACAAATTGGCATTACCACATGGTTATTAAATATATAAACAATTTTTGCTTAACTTTTTGCTAAATTAAAATTAAAGTATGTATGAAATAATTTATCCATGATTTAAAAAGTTACTAATATTTAATTTAAAGAATTTGCAATCCCAGTGATTAGAAAACAGTCCTATCAATTCCCAATGGACAAAATTAAATCCCACATTTTTTCTCAATCGAGAAACCACTTCACACAGATACATCACAGCAGGGAGGAACAGAAGGTCACAATTTCCATTTCATGTCGACTGTATATTGGGATGTATACATTTACAATTATATAAAGTGACATAGAGTGATATAGGGTTTGTTCCCTTAGCTCAAGAACTGGTAGAGCATGGTGCTAGTAATGACAAGATTGTGGGTTCAATTCATGGTTTCTGAACTTTGTTTCTTGAGATCCACTGTCCTGCAGAGTTTAGCTTCAAGCCTAAACAATCAGCAAATCAAGGTTATTACAGGTGAGTTTGATGAAGGTTAAAGCTAAACTCTGCAGGACAGTGGACCATGAGGGCCAGAGTTGAGAAACCTGCATTAAACGCTCTGTAAGCTGCTTTGAATAAACGTATCCGCTACATGAATAAGAACAATGTAAATGTCTAAAGTAGGCATTTTAGGACCATAAATCCCTCTTTCTCTGATTCTCCATGCTCGACCTCTTCCAGACTGAAGCTTATGTCGCAGTCAAAGAAAACCTGTAAATGTAGTTTGGGAGTGAAAAAACACCAGGGACATTTGTATGTGGGGTTTTTACTTCACTGCATTCAGTCAAGTGTTAATTTCCGGCTCTTTGCATTAATACAACACACAGGAGGATGAAGAGGGGGAGGACGGAAAGGGAGCGGTTCAACCATGACCGAGCCCTTCTCAATCTCTCGCTCTGCAACACCTGGACCAATCACATGGCCGTAACCACGGGCGACGAACAGTCCAGAGGCTATTGGCTGGCTCCTAAAACTCTTTTGTCCAATCCGTGCCTGTGTTTCAAGCCAGCATCCCACTGTCTCCACCACCCTCCCCTGATGCTCTACACAGACAGAGCGCGTGAGTCATAGGGAGAAAACCTAACTTGCTCAGCTTCTCTCACTGCCAGCTTCCACGCAGTCTGCCATTGAGTGATTGGATTTGACTTGATGCAAAATCAAACGTAGTACATTCAGTAGATTTTTATCATTCCTGAAGAACATGTTAATGTTGTTTGCCTATGTAAAACTCACTGCCATTACGGCATTTGGAGCGGTTGCCAGGGTGTTGCTATGTACTGTAGTTAGTTTTCTGCATTGGTTTGCAGTTTCTATGGTGGTTACTAGGTGGTAATTAAGTGGAAAATAACCCTACTAAGGCTTTGTTCACATTATTTTTTCTAATCTGATCTTTAGGACTGACTGTGTGTTTACGCTGTCGTTTTGAAAATAATAAAATTGGATGCATTTGTTCAAACAATGTGGTCAGAATGGACTTGTTCACTTATTCTCTAAACGTCACATGGCATATGACAATAGAGCCAAAATGAGTGTATTTGGACACAGAGAATATTGGGCACTTTTAATTATGTTACATACACATTATGCCCCAAATTACTGTTCAGACTGGGAAAAAATGTTAATATGGGTCTGAATCAGGTTAATAAACATCATGTGTTTTTTGGTGTTTAGGCTACAAAAATGCTAGAGGCATTGTTAATATTTTGAAAGTAGTCTCTTGTGCTCACCAAGGCAGTATAAACTGTACAGTACAGTATAAACTGTAATATTGTGAAATATGACTACATTTTAAGTGTCTATTTGAACAGTTTTCAAAATGTAATTTATTACTTCAGTGTCACATGATCCTTCAGAGATCATACTAATATGCTGATTTTCTGCTCAAGAAACCTTTATTATTATTATCAGAGTTGAAAACAATGTTGAAAACTACTTAATATTTTCACATTCACATCCACATAGAGGTCTTATTGCTTCTCTATATTCAAATATTTTTTGTTGGGATATTTTTTAGGATATATTTAGAAAAGTGTGATATATGATTTTAATCATTCTGATTTAAATGCTGATTTGCGCCTCAAGAAACATTTCTGATTATTTTTACCATTGTTGAAACTGTGATGATATTTTTTAGGATTTTTTATGAACGTAAAGTTCAAAAGAAGAGCTATTTTTGGCTCTTTTTTGCCTTTATTACGACAGGACAGTATTTAGACAGGAAGTGAAGTGAGAGAGAGAGAGGGGCAGGATCTGGAAAGGTCCGCGAGCTGGAACTCGATCTCAGGACGACTGAAGCACAACGGCGCTATATATTGGGGCTATTGGTGCCGACATAGAAATCTTCTATAACCTTATTGTCTTTACTGTCACTTTTGATCAATATCATGCAGTCTTGCTGAATAAAAGTATACATTTCTTTCAAAAAAGCCAAACTTTTGTATGGTAATGTGTTTACAAAACCTTCAATCTAAAATATGTGCATAAGCCATTGTTGGTTGCCTCAGCAAGCACTACTAAGAAATCAATATCTTCTAAAGAGAAGAAAATCTACAGTTGATTTGGTTTTCGGACGCATCTGTTTCATATCTTTTGTAATCTTGTTAAAAACAGCTTCATTTCCATCTGTACTCTCCAGTGCTTCCATAACTTCCTTTCCTTTCTGCAGTCCAGTTCACATGCATCCATCATGCCAGGAGTCCTCTGGGTCGGTCTCACGCGCATTATGCAACTGACAGATGTGTGTTCTGCTTCCAGAGACGGTTCGCTCTCCACCCCTCTCTGCACTGTGAGAACATAAACAAGGCCACTGCTCTTTTTCCAGAACCATCCGTTCACAATGGGCACAGTCCTGTTCTTTACTCTTCCTGTCACAAGGCCGTTAAGAATGTGAGGGACAAATATCAGCGTAGTGTGGCACTTCACTTCCAGTATTGTTTATTAATAAAAAAAAACAACCAGCAATCTTCTTTGCAATGTGTTACAGTGACGAGCTATAAACACCACAGTTAACACAGGCAGTAGGTCTAATCTAAATCATGTTTTCCATTAAAAACATGCCTCCTCATGATCGCCACCTTGCACCAGCACTCATTCCATATCACTTGCACTGCATTGCATTTTCAGTACATGGAAAAGAACAGTCAGTGCATTATTCATAACATCTCCTTTTGTGAATCATAAATAAATAATGACCAAAACGGTACAGATTCTTACATGACTTGCTGGGCTGTTTTGACACAGGTAGTGAGACCTCCGTGAGGGGCAGGATATAAACCTCGGGGTCATTCTGAGAGCTGGGGGAGGCTAAAGTTGAAAGGTCAGCTTGGCCCTCCGTATTTTCAAACTCCTGCAGGGAACAAAAGCACACAGAGACTTCAAATGAATGCTTTCTATTGTAATATATTTTAAAATGCAATTTATTCCTGTGACGCAGAGCTGAATTTTCAGCATCATTACTCCAGTCTTCAGTGTCGCATGATCCTTCAGAGCTCCACATGCTGATTTTATGCTCAAGAAAATTTCTGATTATTATCAGTGATAAAACAGTAATACTTTTTTCAGGGTTCTTTGTTGAATAAAAAAAAAAGAAATGGCACAATTCAAACACAAGCAGAATAACCAGCCTGGCATTCTTACATCATCTCTATTACTTTATGCATACTGTGAAATTAATATGGAATTTTAATGGTCTCTTTTGTCACAGTGTGATGGCTGATGAAAGTCTCTCTTGTGGGATTTTCTTTGCTTTGAATGCTGGATGCCACATTAAAAAAATTGGGCAATCATCTGCTTGGACCCAATAACCTATCCAGCTCCCACAGCTCCACATGTTGGCTCATACTCACACATTGTGACTATTGTTGAGCATCTGTGTTGGGGAATTGTAGTACTGAATCTGTGCCATAATCAGCATGAATTCAATTCCTGTATTTGATCTGAATTTGGATTTGGGAAGTAAACAGGATGCAGAACTAATTTGCATTTAAAGTAATTTATTTTAAAGTAAGTATTCTAAATAACAGTGTTGTACCGTATGTGTAAAGCATTAAATTAAAGCTTCTAGGAATGCCCTTTTACTGGCAATTCATAGTTTTTACTTGCAAAAACCACACATTTGACAGTATTTTACATTTAAATTACATATAATGCAGGGTTAAAACATTTACAATTTTTCACTGTACATGGTAAGGTGAAAAAAAGTCTACTGAATCATATTTAAAGCACAAATGTCATGTTCAAAACTTTACTAAAAAAAACCTGCAGTACAAGATCCACATCTGATTGATAGTTTACACTTTTTAGCAAGTAAAAGGTATTTTATTGTCATTGTAAAAATGTCCCCCTTCAGGTTGTTGCTTTTGAGGAAAATTTATTAATTCATCTTTCAATCATCATTGCATTGCATTAAACTATACCTGCAATAAAAACTACAGAGCTTTGACCATAAAAGTAAGCATTTCAATTTCATCTTGCTAAGATATATTATTGGGAGATATAACAACTGATATTTATATGCATTTTATGTAAGTAGTCTGTTATACTTATAAAATCTCTTTGATTTACATTACCATTACAAACTGAAATCTTAATTGCATACTTTTTGGCAATCTAAATATCAGCAACTGCACCAAATATTGCTCTGCTTGAGCCTCTGAATAAAACTGAGGTGTCCTTTTCCTCCTTGAATTTGATCTCCATATTCTCCTATATCAGACAATATGAGCAAAAAAGGTATGTATCAAATATGATTTAAAAAAGCATACATGCAAACCTTTTTTTGGATTTTAGAAGAGTTCAGATGCAAAAGCCTCTAAGTGCCGTTTGAAATTTTCTTCTAAAATTAGAATTTTTATCAGGCTCCTGTGTTTATGTTCAGTTATTTCACTTTAATGGCAATGCAAAGAACCTATTCATTGAAGTGAAATTACTGAGCCTACACACAGGAGCCTGATAAAAATGCTTATTTTAGAGGAAAATTTCAAATGGCACTTAGAGGCTTTTGCATCTTACCTCTGCATATACAGGTGCATCTCAATAAATTAGAATGTCGTGGAAAAGTTCATTTATTTCAGTAATTCAACTCAATTTGTGAAACTCGTGTATTAAATAAATTCAATGCACACAGACTGAAGTAGTTTAAGTCTTTGGTTCTTTTAATTGTGATGATTTAGGCTCACATTTAACACAAACCCACCAAATCTCAACAAATTAGAATACTTCATAAGACCAATAAAAAAAACATTTTTAAAACATGTTGGCCTTCTGGAAAGTATGTTAATTTACTGTATATGTACTCAATACTTGGTAGGGGCTCCCTTTGCTTTAATTACTGCCTCAATTCGGCGTGGCATGGAGGTGATCAGTTTGTGGCACTGCTGAGGTGGTATGGAAGCCTAGGTTTCTTTGACAGTGGCCTTCAGTTCATCTGCATTGTTGGGTCTGGTGTCTCTCATCTTCCTCTTGACAATACGTTCAGGTCAGGCGAGTTTGCTGGCCAATCAAGCACAGTAACACCATGGTCATTGAACCAGCTTTTGGTACCTTTGGCAGTGTGGGCAGGTGCCAAGTCCTGGCATCTCAAATCAGCATCTCCATAAAGCTTGTCAGCAGAAGGAAGCATGAAGTGCTCTAAAATTTCCTGGTAGATGGCTGCGTTGACTGTGGACTTCAGAAAACACAGTGGACCAACACCAGCAGATGACATGGCAGCCCAAATCATCACTGACTGTGGAAACTTCACACTGGACTTCAAGCAACATGGATTCTGTGCCTCTCCACTCTTCCTCCAGACTCTGGGACCTTGATTTCCAAATGAAATGCAAAATGTACTTTCATCTGAAAAGAGGACTTTGGACCACTGAGCAACAGTCCAGTTCTTTTTCTCCACAGCCCAGGTAAGATGCTTCTGACGTTGTCTCTGGTTCAGAAGTGGCTTGGTAGCCCTTTTCCTGCAGACGTCTGCGCGTGCTCTCACAAGTGTTTGAATCAGCTTTGCTTGACTGTATTCTAAAGCTTGCGGTCATCCCTGTTGCTTGTGCACCTTTTCCTACCCAAATTCTTCCTTCCAGTCAACTTTGCATTTAATATGCTTTGATACAGCACTCTGTAAACAGCCGCACCTTTCAGTAATGACCTTCTGTGACTTACCCTCTTTGTGGAGGGCGTCAATGTCCGTCTTCTGGATCATTGCCAAGTCAGCAGTCTTCTCCATTATTGTGGTTTCAAAGAACAAGAGATACCCAGAATTTATACTGTATGGATGGTCATTTATTGAAACTCAAATGTAAATATTCTAATATTTTGAGATACTGATTTTTGACATTCATGAGCTGTAAGCTCTAATCATCAAAATTAAAACAAAAAAAACTTTTGAAATGTTTTACTTTACATTTGAAAACTTTCACTTTTTGAAATGTTACAAGAAAAAATGAACTTTTTCACGACATTCTAATTTATTGAGATGCACCTGTATATAATAATATATGTATATGTTATGTCTGCATATGTTAGTTAGTAGGTAACCAGTACTGTTGTTGACAGCAAGTTATAGAAGCAGTTGTGAGCATCTGTTGTGTGACTGTAATGACTGTCTTGGACTGTCAATCCAATTGAAATTCCAATTCCTATTAGCTTTGGCCAATTCAATTTACATTCCTACAAGCCAGTTCTTCACTTATGACTATTGTCCATGACTATAAGCCCTGTCTTTACCTATAAAAGAGCATTATCTCTGCCTGCATATCCTCATATTCTTGTCTGCCTTTTTACAATGGTCAACATCTTTTATCTGCTGCCGTAGTACCTCTCCTATTTTAAGAAGTACGGTACAACATTTCTTTATGTAATGTTACAATTGTTCTCTGAAGAAAATAGGATTTGCTGAGGAAGGAACAAAACAGCCATTTCTGTATTTTTCAGGAATGGGAAGACCTATTTTTCCTGCATAAAAAAAAAAAAAAAAATTGACTGTGTGCATTTATTATGGGACCACTTATTTATTTAATTCTGGTACTTGGGCAGAAAGGTTAAAAACGTAGTTGTGTGTAGTTTCTATTTGGTTTATAAAATGTAGCCTTCTTTTTTCCACTTTAAATGTAAAACAAGCTGTAAGAGCATATCTATACTGAACCGCATCTGCTAATGTGGTGTTTATCATCAGAAGTGGATGTGGCTCGGAGGCAAATTGATGCAATATCATTTAGAACCACTTGAGGGTGCAAAGTAATTTACTTAATTCACACAGTCCATCTAAATATTTCATATTTCAATCTGTTATTCATGCATTATGTGTGCATTACTAAAGTGCTAACAGGACATATTTGAAGAGGAGGCAGCTATTTATCTTTATTCACCAGCAGTCGATAAAAACTTTAATTTGAAGTGAGCTACTGGTTTTCTCTCTTTATGAGCATGGTGGGATAAAGAGGATAAGATGAGAGGCTGGGAAATGCTGACCTGCTCGTCTCTACCATAGCATTTGTGCTCACAGATCTCCATTATATTTACTCTGAAACATAGTGTATAGGAGAGACATGGCAGCATCTAACATTACTCATTAAGTTTGTGGAAAGTATTTTTTAAAGAAAATAATACTTTTGTTCAGCAATGATACATTCATTTGATGCATTTTTTGACAGAAAAGACTTTCATAATTTAACAATTCACAGGCATTCTTAATGTTTTCTGTTTCAAATACGTGCTGTTCTTTTGAACAGATTAACTTGAATTTAACTTGAACTTGAATAAAACATTATTGGTGTACATTTTAGAAGATAATACTATTTTAGCCTCCCTACTTCCATTTTCATGTTTAATCCAATGCATTACTTGCCATTTCTTTGCAATTAATGTTGAAATTTACTACTGATTTCTAAGTGGAAATTGGGTAACACTTTTTTTAAGGTGTCCTTGTTACATATGTTACATGTACTTACTATTATAATAACAATAAATTATATATAATTACCTGCAAGTAAACCTAAATTAAACCCTAATCTTAACCCTAACCCTAACCATATAGTAAGTAAATGTAGTTCATTAATATTACTCAGTACTTAAATGTATAATTACACTGTAACAAGGACACCTTAAAATAAAGTGTAACTGAATATTGTTTCTACACCCATTTTTTTCAGTGTATTAATCCTGAAAAAAACATATCATGGTTTACACAAAAATATCAACCAGCACAACTGTTTTCAACATTTTAATTGTAATAATATTTCACAATGTTATGCTGTGTATTATGTTACAATATTTCACAATATTATGTTATGTTAGAAATAAATGCAGCCTCTGTGAGTTTAAAAACTTTAATTGAATTGTTATTTTGGGTACCTGTATTAGGTATTCATGTTGGTGTTTTGTTTTGTTTTATTTTTCATTTTAGCTTTATTTTTTTAACAGTACAGTAAGTAAATGATCTTATACAGTACATTTTAATACAATTTGTTTTAATACATGCCAATACAATTTTGACGAGTCTGACTCTGAGAGAAGTACAATCTGTTCAATCATGCATCTAAAGACAGTATGACAGATTGAACCTAATGTACGCTTCTACACCACCTTGTCTAATAAGAGACAATTTACAGTGTAGTTATGGCATCTACCAGCAGGGACTAACTGTTTAAGAGAACTAGTCAAATCTACTCTGACAAATGTTTACTGACATACAGTACATAGATAGTAGAATGTGTTCAGTTTGATTTTGGCACAGGATGTTCGACCATCATGGACTGCAGCCATAGAGTCTTCCCAACAAATGCACAATAAGAAGCCCAAACATCTTGATGAAAAGTACGCCAGGGTGAAGCAGCCAACTCATTTCAATTAGACTCCAGCAATGGTTGTAGCTCACTCACTGCACTGCACTGGGGAGCGAGGGCTGTTTTCCATTCAGGAAGAGCAGCTGTCTCACTCCATCAGCAGCGTGTGCGAGAGGGGCTGGTGCTCACAATCTCTAAAGAGGTTTTAGTCACATTTAATACCAACACGACTGTGTGTTACACATGGAAAGATGTGGTCTGGCCCCACATGCTGCAGCAAATGCCATCCACTCCTTAATAATGTCAGTTAATCTACACCTTTGTTTCTGTTCAGTTACTGAGCATTATTTGAGAGATTTTGTCAGCATATGTACCCTTACAAAAATATGCTATTGTTCTGCCATGGTACAGTGTAGGGTTATGTGGTGAGCATTATTTGAGAGATTTTGTCACCGTTCAGAATTAAATTCCTTACAAAAAATGCTATTGTTCTGCCATGTCAATTAGGGTAGTAGAATAATGTGGTCAAGGATGCAGACTTTATTTATTTATATTATTATTATTGCCTTATTTTGATATAATTGTAGTGAAAAGTAGAGTGATTAGATTAGATTAGATTAGATTAAATGTTTCTGTTCAATTAGGGTAGAAAATAGAATGCAGAAATTCAAGGATGCAGACTTTATTTATTTATATTATTATTATTTTTTTTGTCCTTATTTTGATATAATTGTAGTGAAAAGTAGAGTGATTAGATTAGATTACAGAGAATTGAAATTGCTTTACTCTCTTACTCCCTGGTGAGATAACATAAACACTAAACACTCAAAGTAGAACGCAAGTCAGATAAGTACAAATCATGCCACATGTATATATATACACACCCATACATACCGTACATACATACAGAGAATTGAAATTGCTTTACTCTCTTACTCCCTGGTACAAATACAGATAACACATGTAGAAAAAAAAATAATAATAATAAACATAAACACTAACAGTAGAACGCAAGAATCAGATAAGGCAAATCATGGTAGATGTATATATATACACACCCATACATACACACATACATACACAAATGCAACTATTACAGTGTAACCAAACAGGATAAAGTGGCATAAGGCACATGGTGTAGTGCAAAGAGAGTACTATTAAAGTGACAAAAAGAGAGAAATAACCACTTTATTCAGAATATGAATGGTGTAGTCAGAAGAGGTAGAATTAGTCCAATTGTACAAAGTGACTCAGAAGAGGTGCTTAAATGGGGGGGGTCAGTTCAGTGGTGCGTGGTGTAAGAGAGGGAGGGGGGGCAAGGACGGGAGGGAGTTCAGCTTCCTGACAGCCTGGTGGATGAGCTGTCCTTCAGTCTGCTTTCTGGAGACTCCGCAGTCTCCTCCCTGAGGTAACAGACTGAAGAAGCTGTGTGTCGGGTGGGTGGGATCTGCAATGCTGAGGGCTTTGCGGGTGAGACGGGTGCTGTAGATGTCCTGGAGGGAGGGGAGAGAGACACCAACGATCTTCTCAGCTGCTCTCATATCCGTTGAAGGGACTTGCGGCAGGACGCGTTGCAGGCGCCATACCACACAGTGAATGCAGCTAGTCAGAATGCTCTCGATGGTGCCTTATAGAAGGTGCACATGATGGGGGCCGGGGCTCTGGCTCTTCTAGTTTGCGGAGGAAGTAGAGACGCTGTTGTGCTTTTTGGCCAGTGCTGCAGTGTTGTTGGTCCAGGAGAGGTCCTCTGTGATGTGCACACCCAGGAACTTTGCTGCTCACTCTCTCCACGGTCGCACCATTGATGGTTAGAGGAGCATGCAGAGAGTGCACTCTCCTGAAGTCAACGACAATCTCCTTCGTCTTCTCCACATTCAGAGAGAGATTGTTGTCACTGCACCACCCGGCCAGGCGGCTCACCTCGCTCCTGTAGTTTGTCTCATCTCTGTTGCTGATGAGACCCACCACAGTCGTGTCATCCGCAAATTTAATGAAGAGGTTGGAGTTGTGTGACGGTGTGCAGTCGTGCAGTATTCATTATATTAGGTGCTGAGATCAAACTGTATTAACAATTTCCAATATTGTTGATTGTTTTAAATATTTAGATTAATTTATTAGTTAAAATGAAGAACAATATTATAATATATTATATTATATTAGGTGTTGTGATTAAACTGTATCAGCAATTTCCAAAATTATTTCTTACTTATTCTACATCAGTGAATAAATTATTTGATTCATTAATTAGTGACAATTTGTTAAAATTAGGAACAATATTATTATATTATATTATATTTAAGTAAATATTTAGATTAATTAATTAGATAAAAATAGGCTCAACAGTGTTGTGTGCATATTATATTGTCCATCCATTTATTATATTATATTATATTATTCAGGAGCTATAGAATTGCCCATTTTAGTCAGAAAAAAAATTATATTCTACAAGTCTACATATTTATATAAATATCTATATTAATTAATTAGTCAAAATTACTGATGCATTTATATTTTGTTTGTGATGCTTGTTTTGGACTAATGAAATGCCTATGTTGTGGGAAGTATCTTGCTACAATTATGATAAGGTTTACTATATAGGCACATACAGGCCTATAATACACGCTCACTAACAGGTCTGTTTTTTGCTGTCACATTTAGGCTTAGAATGTACTAATGTACATTCTTCATGCAGGCAGTTACAGGTTTATGCTATGGCTTAATGAGTTAGAAAGAGCAAGTAAGGCTAGAAATTCCTACACAACAACGAATATCATAGCAATCTCGACCGTATTTTTCATTGCCTTCCTCCAGGTCAGTCTATACAGGTCAGCTTGTTTTCTCTCTGAACGGCCATACAAACACAGACAGACTTTCCACAGGATGGCATCCCTGTGATTTCCACAGAACACCAAATGCCAGGCTAATTATCTGTGCCACTGTGACTTCCTGGACTAGAAGCACAGTCACAGTCTGCCACAGACAGCCCAGTGTGGGACAGACATGGACAATCCACCCACCCACTCACAGTCACGGCTTTACAGGCAGCATATTAACGGCCTGTAGCTGTGTGCTGCGACGCTTCCTCTGATGTGCCACTCTCCCACTGCTGCAGTGCATGAGCACATAAACAGCTCGCTTATTCTGATACATTAATCCTCAACTGTGTGTGCCAAACCAAATCTGATAACAACTTATCCCTCTGTCCCCGTCTGTTCATATTCTCTGTCAAACATCCATGTTCCCTTCTAATTTTTGTTCTTGCTGAGCAAAACCTATTTCTATTAGGCTTCATCCACCTGAGCAGAATCGCCCCATGCATCAGAGGTTCCATGTGCCATACTTCACAAAGCAATGCTATGGCTCTGTTCCTAAACCTAGTGAGCAGCAGTGCTGCCTAAATGGGCAGCTGTCTTATAATGCAGCATCCTGATTGAAATTAATGCCATGCATTTTTTTTGACACTCTAGCAGTGGCATTGTACTAAACTAAAATTGCTGTACTCCAATGAACATATATATATTGCGATGCACAGTCTATCAGCAACATACCAAGATATTTTTTTTATTAATTTGTATCCATATATTGGATATACACTACAGTTTGGAAGGTTAGTGTGAATTATGATTACAATTAAAAATAACTGTTCTTTTTTATTTTAATAAATTTTGAAATGTAATTTATTCATGTAAAGCTGAATTTTGATCCTTCAGAAATAATTTTAATATGCTGCTCAAGAAACATTTACTATACTTGTTCTTATACTTGTGCTGCTTAAAACATTTTTGGAAACTATAATACATTTCCAGGATTTTTTGATGAATACAAAGTTTAAAAGCATTTATTTGAAATATAAGTATTCTGTGACATTATAAATGTCTTTACTGTAACTTTTGAACAATTTAATGTGTACTTGCTGAATAAAAGTATTTATTTTAAAAAACTTACTGACCTCAAACTTCTATGGTAGTGTACACTGGCCAATTTTTTATTCTACATACTTCAAATTTATCTTTGAAAACATTCAAATTAATAACACTTTTAAATGTAATCTTTAAAACATCCCAATATGAATCCATTTTCATACTGTACATCAGGGGCGTCATGTACTCATGATTTTTGAGGGGGCACGTAGCGGGAGGGGGGGGGGGGGGTCATGCTTGTCATGATGTGACACACAGCAGCCACGATAGCACTGTATAACTGATATAGGCTTATGTTTTATTTAATTTTTTCCTTTTTATTCAAAATAATTCCAAACATGTTATCTAGCCCTATATCAGGAAATATCTCGATTCTCAAATATGTGTAAGTAAATGCATTTTGCACCTTTATAGATTATGTTATTGGATCAATAAATGGTGATGGGCAAAGTAGACTAATAGTGCAATCTATTAATTACACATATTACACACATTAATTACACTTTACTTAAGTACCAGATCTGGGTGTCATGCCATAAAATAGTTTTAATACGACTGACTTTGTATTTAATGTGAATTTAATAACAATATTGTAAGTTACTAATTATAACACTTTCATTTTACAGAGAACAAAGAATATTTTCATTCAGTCGAGCCAGAGTTCAGGCATTCTCAAAAACTCCCGTTAAAATCACTGAAGCTGTTTACACTGAAATTAATATCTTACTTACATTCATACGCACATCTGCACTTTGTTGTTTCTGATGAGAAAATTCGCCTGATAATTCAATCAGTGAGCGAGTGAAGAAAACAGCGCGTTTCAGCGATGACTCATCTGAACGTCTCTGATTGGCCATTGCATTCATAAGCTCAACAGAATCGTGTGTGATTGGTTATAATGCAGCGCTGTACAAACGCGTCTGTATCTGGCTCAGCGCCAGCCAGTGAACGCAGATTTGAATTTAGCAGCTGATGCTGTGCCGCACTGAACGATTTAATCACGCTGGTGTGATTGTATCAAATATAATAAATATTATTCGGCTATTTTTTGTCTTTTGGAAGCTGCATTCAAAATCCACTTGGCTCAGAAATCTGAGGTACGTGCCCCTCACTTTGAATGGGCATGATGCCTCTACTGTACATTATAATGTTGTGATGCCTAAATTCAATCCTAGCATTTAAAATGAGTGATTGTTGTTTTTACTGTTTTGTTTTTTATGTATTTAAACCAAATGGTTTAGAGTTTTCATTTCTGCCATAGCATCAAAGTAATTATGGGCAAGAAATCTTGGGAGACAAGATCCTGCCAACCTTTTAAACAGCTTTGGATCAAGAAATGCTGCCTAAGGAAGAAGCTGACAACAGGGTTCGTACAGAAACTGCAAAATGAAATTCCAGGACTTTCAAGGACTTTTCAAGCACTACTTTTTTGGTTTTCAAGGACTAAAATCAGAGATCACAATATCGTTATTATCTTTCAAATTCTAATAAATAAATTAATAAAACAAAATGGTACAAATAACATGAAGCACATGCAAATCATGCAATGGCTGTGGCAACTTTAACATTTGAAAGGATACTATGGCAAAGTTATCAATTTCCTTATTTAAAGTGTTTTTTTCATGAATATATGATTAACCTGAAGAGAAAAATCTTCATCATACACTTGGAAAATTATGAGCTATATCACGTTAATGGATACTAGGGGTGTGACAATACATTTAGCTCGCGCGATGAGACAAAATAAAGATACTTAGTTCACTAGAATGAGACAATATTTTAATACTATTTTTAAGAAATTTTCAATGACAAAATATTTGTCTTTTAATCACAAAAAGCAAGACGATGAGCTCCGCAAAACAATGTAGTTGTATTTTGAAATATTTTAACTAATCTACAGCCATAACTAACAATTATTTTGGTAATCAAGTACTGATTATTTTGACAATTGAGTAATCTGATATTTTTAAGTAATAAAAATAGACCTAAGTGAAAAACAGGCTTTAGGATGACTACATTTATATTAAACTAACGATGAGACAATAAAATTTGGTTTGAATAAAGTATCAAAACCAAGTAATCACATGGTTTTCCTGTTAAAATACATAAAGTAATATGCCTATACTACATAATATGAAAAAGGGAAAGGGAAAGGGAAGTGGTGTGTGGCCAAGTATGGTGACCCATACTCGGAATTTGTCCTCTACATTTAACCCATCCAAGTGCACACTCACAGCAGTGAACACACACCCGGAGCAGTGGGCAGCCATATTGCGGCGCCCGGGGAGCAGTTGGGGGATCGGTGCCTTGCTCAAGGGTCTCACCTCAGTCGTGGTATTGAAGGTGGAGAGAGCACTTGTTATTCACTCCCCCCACCGACAATCCCTGCCGGACCTGGGAATCGAACCTGCAACCTTTGGGTTACAAGTCCAACTCTCTAACCATTAGGCCACGGCTGCCCCAACTTAAGTACATTAAGTATTATAAGTTTATAACAAATACCTGCAGAGGGCGCCAGCGGCCTGGTGATGTTTCCCTTAAAAGCGTGATTCAATGACGTTTAAATCCATATAATTTTACTATTTGGTGACATGCAAACTCAGTGCTAGGGTTTAAACTTTTATTTTGAAATCGCGATGTAACGTTACAACAAATCGCATATAGAAATATGTTGATGTAATCTCCTGTGCTGGCATGGGTTTCTAAATGGGTTTCTAAAAGATTTACTTTATAAATTTAGTGAGATAACGCACACTGTACATTTAACAACAGTACACCAAAGCGCGTCACACTTTATACGCGTTCCCAAATGAAACCCAAACAAACAGCACATGCAATAAAAGACCGAACAATATAATGCAAGCACCATCAAAGGTGTTACCACAAACTCAACTTTATACTGATATCGCGAGACCGCTTTTAACCTCAAGGAGTAATATCGCGAGATCACGTGTGCTCCGGGAAGCCGGGTGAAGTAGCTCTGTATTTAGACGTGCTGCATCGTTAATTTAGCGAGAAAAGATTGTTTTTGTCGAAAACAAATATTAACACCAATTTCATATATACTGCCTTTTAAACGTTCAAGTACTTTTCAAGTACCTTTTCATAAATATGGCTGTTTTCAAGGGTTTTCCAGGACTTAAATTTCAAAAAGTCAAATTCAAGTACTTCAAGCACTTTAAGCACCTTGTTCGAACCCTGTGACAAGGTTTTGGACAGAGTCTATAAAAAAACAGTCACTAGTCAGACTAATTATGCAATGATGCTTCAGTCTCATAGATTGTTTCATTTGTCTTCAGGTTATCACGTGTTTGAAGAATACACAGTTCGGTAGTAGATAAAACAAAAAATGGGCAAAAGAAAATGGAGGCTTTAATCCTTGAAGTAAAAAGGAACACAAAGACATTTGTGTTTTGCACAGAAAAAAAGTGCTGAAGATTGACGTTTTCTTTGTGAGGCTGTGTTGGTACATGTGTACATGACTAGAAAGACAATCAAACCTAACAGGCTGAATGACATGATGTACTTCTAGAAAAAAACAAGGTGACATCAAACAAAAAGGATAATAGGTTGTTGTAAAAAAGACTGAACTGTGTGACGTGCCTATACAAAATTAGGATAGGTGCCGGAGAAGACATTCATTTCTCATCTTCCTTTAATTTGGAGGGCCATTTTGATGGATGAAATGACTAATGAAGACTGAGATCTCACCTTGAAACTGATGTCCGCTTTCTTGCAGCACAGGCAGGCGAGCATGAGGAAGACAAATGTGAAGAGGCCGGAGAAGGAGACAGCAACCACCGCCAGAGAGGACGGCCATGACAGCTCACTCAACGGGGAGCCACCTGGGGTGCACAAACAGACATTTAGTCTCAAACTCTGCTCTCCAAACCTCAGATATAAAGAGTAAAAGACTATGTTTAAAGGTGAAGCTTAAATCACAAGCAGATTCCTAAACAATCCTTCCATTTTTCCGTCATTTATAGGATACATTTTTCCCATTTATAGGTCAAATTTTGCTTTAAAGTCTGCATGAAATCAAAATTTTCCCTATTTACTTTGTTAGTGGACATTACTAGTCTTGAGGTAAAAAATGTATTTGTGCAAGTTAATCCATGGGAAAATCTGAAAATTGCCAACTTCATAAATAACAAACTTTAAAACGCCTGATAAAAAACATGACAACCATTACGGAGAAAATGATCATAATCTCTTTGTCTTTACGAATGAAGAGACTATTGTGAGTTATTAAAAGCTGATAAGGGAATAACACAGTTTTTATCTAAATGTTTCATAACAGCATCAGAAGAAGCATGCGGTTGCTGTCTGTAATTTGATTTGGTGGGCATCACATTTGAATAGATCACTTGTTCATGAAGGAACATAATGAAACCAGGGCTAATGGAAGCTAAATCTGCTTTTCTTGTTGTGGTGAATCACTGAGAGACAGTCTGCATGATGATACAGTATAGGGTTAAAAAACCTAGATATGAGATGATGACTCACTTGTTATTCAGAATGAAACGCAAGTTGCACCGTTTTATCAGTTAATGAAGTGAGAGACAGTGATATGGATGTCAAAGCAAATTCAGGAAATGTGGTGGTATGCAAAGGGGCTGTATATTAATGAATACTGATGAAAACATAACTAAAGTATATTGAGAAAATATAATGTGATCTTAAAGGGATATTCCATAGAAATGCAAAATTATTTCTCATACTCCTGTGGCAATCAAAACCTTAGAAAAAAAAAAAAAGCTATTTTGCAGAATGCCCATGCTGCTCTTTTTCTCACACTGAAATTCACACTGCCAAACTCCAAAAATTACAAAAAAAGCACCACAAAGGTACCATAAAAGTTAGTCAATTAGGGCTCTATGATTTCCGCGATGCAGAAACCGCGGACAGAATCGCGGAATCCAGTCATAACGGAATTTGTCAAAGTTTGGATGAATTAATCAAAAGTAGGTCATTACACTTAAATCAAATCGCGATATGGACTAGTATCTGTAAATATTAAGCCGCAAAAGTCGATTTAATATGAATCCTGCATATTCTGCGCATCTCTGTATGAATGGAGCAGACATGCGGTTTTGTTTACATACACAGCGCTCGTGATTTCAGCATCTGCCGTCTCAATGAGGACATAAATACATGAACAATATCTCCAAAACTGATCTGAGAGTCACTTCACGAGCATTTTACCATTTCATTTGAGTAAAACTAGCGTCATATCATATACACACAGAACTTTAAAGGTATTCACGGCAACCCGTCAAAATAAAAGTCCGGTTTAACTTACTGTATTAAAGACATTGTGCCAGAAATAGACTATATTACTATTATTTAGTAGAATGTACGTATTACTACTACTACTACTACTACTGTTGAAAAATAATAAAACTTTATTTTTTTAAGAAATAATCACAAAATATTTTTATTTTAATAGTAAATCCCCTTTATTTGCCAAAAATATAAATGTTTAATTTTCATTAATTAAAATATAAATGAAATCAATGATTTATGCCTTTATGCAGATAACCAGTAAAATTTAAATACACAACACAGAATTTCTGAGGGGAAAAAAAACATTTCATAAGGCTACTGTAAGAATAAATAAAAATTGTTTGTATGCATTCATATAATTAGACATGCTAAAACACAGAATTTGGTAACAATAAAACATAAGGTGAGAAAAAAATCAAACATTTCATAGGGCCCTAAACATGTCATTTTTGTTACACTTTTAATAAATTTATGTTAAATTGTATAAGTTTCATGATTTTAATTAATTAGGCATGCTTTTTGATTAATAAAATTTAATTTGTCCATTAAAAAGGAGTCCAGAAAAATTTAAACGGAAAAAAACGGAATCCAGAAAAATTAAAACGAAAAAAAAAAACCGGAATCCAGAAAAATTAAAACGGAAAAAAAAACGGAATCCAGAAAAATTAAAACGGAAAAAAAAAAAATGTTTAGAAAAAAATAAAACGGAATTTGGGAAAAAATAAAACGGATTTCATAGGGCCCTAGTCAATACAACTTTTGCCCTAAGTCTTCTAAAGACCTACAATAGAGAGCTGCAGTGATGGTGTATTTTTGTAGACCAATCCAGAAGTTTGCAACACCCTGATTCCCTTAACAATAGGATTTTCTGTTGGCTTTTAGATTAATGTAGAAAATAAGCTCTGTGACCAACAAACATTTATGATTCTTACATGTTCTTTAAAATAATCGTCATACATAAAAACAACTTTTATTAATTTTAAATACTAAACACAATTGTCCAAAGTAAAAATCTAAAGGTAGGTTATAAACAAGCTACACCACGGTTGCATGATTTGAGTGTCACCAACGCGAAGCTTCAGACAAATCTTTTGATCTTTATTTCAATTTAATACAAGTGAGAGTAGTTTGACAAGAGCGTGAAATTATAACATGAATTATGTAGTAAAACATGAAAATATTTGAGCTTGTGTTAATCAAAGCTAAATCATTTCGAGGTTTTAAGACTCATTCATAAAACACTCTAGCTTTATGTGAGAAAAAAAAACATGAAATTTAAATTGAAAAGACCATTCATGAACATAATAATCCACAGGCATAGGAATGACCTGAAGAGCGGGAGAACACATAAACCTATTAGCTTGGTTCATGAATAAGAATTACACTGACATACCCACTAGTCCTACCTGATAGAGCAGAGATTGGTAAAATGGAGCCTGGTAATGATTATCTCCCAAAAAGTAGGGGGTGAAATTTGAAATGTCCCCTCAATGTAAAATTGAGTCTGTTTAAACATACCTCCCAGCTGCCCAGTTTGATTGCTTGTATACAAATGAAGGAGAAGCGATGGGACTCGGGCCAAAAGCATTTAGGCCTTTTCACACTCTGTCATTACAAGGACACCGCAGGGGCAGGTGTCACATTTTGGACCAGTGAGATTTAATCTGATTTTCACTGTATTCCTGCTGTCAGCAGGAGACACACATAAACACAGACATGTGCTCTCTCTCTCTCTCTCAGTTAAAAAAGGACATGAACATCCTGATCTGCAGATCTCTGCACCACAATGGCCTTGTGTCCTGAAATGGAGGAAGTGGCTTGTTTTGCCGATATGCTGACACATGTTGCTGTGGACGTCGTGTTTCTACACATGACGTCCGTCAGGGGTCATGTGGGTTGTAAGGCCAGTGCCTCGAAACGAAAATAGACATGGGATGAAAGGCATAAACACAAATACAAGAAAACAGAAATCTGATGAGCTCTGTTTCGAAACCTAGTAGGCTAATGTGCCCTGCTGTATACTGCCTCCAAAGGCAGCTGTCTTTTAACGGAGCATCCTAATTTAAATAGATTGTCATCAGTACCATTTTAAAGTTTGGGATTAATAGAGCTTTTAATGTTTTTATGCTCAGACTGCTATGATCACCAAGACAGCAAAATACAGTAATATTGTGAAAAATATTAGAGTTTAAAATAACCATTTTCTATTTGAATATATTTTAAAATGTAATTTATTTCTGTGATGCAAAGCTGAATTACTCCAGTCTTCAGAGTCACATGATCCTTCAGAAATCATGTTGAAAACACTATTTGCTGCTTAATATTTTTGTGGAAACCATCATATATTTTTTCAGAATTCTTTGATGAATACAAAGTTCAAAAGTGCAGCATTTTGTTTAAACAGAAATCTTTTGTAACATTATAAATGCCTTTCCTTTGATCAATTGAATGGGTCCTTGCTGAATAAAAGTATTGATTTCTTTCAAAAAAAAAATACAAAATCTTTCCAACCCCCAACTTTTGAATGGTAATGCAGCTCTGAATCAAACAAACAGCACTCCTCACACGAACCGCACAGTTGACTCGATTCACAATTGATTTCAGTAGAGTTTGGTGTTAGCATGTTGCTAAGCTAATGGCGCAGTAAATAAACAAAGATTGGGTCAATAATTACTCTGAACTACTTTTATCAATACTTTTAACTATTAAATGAATAATACTCAATGTATCTGCTATTTTGAATTATTTTAATTTCACTGGACTTACCACAATGCACTATGGATTGACTTCACAAACGATGCATGCATTGCTGTTTTAGAATTTGCCAAAATGAGGTAAAAAATGCATAACAATGCTGCATTCCAAAACAGTCTTCACATCGGGAGAACAGCTATGACACCTTAATAAAGCTGTCTACGTAGGCATCTCAGTGGGTTTTGGAACAGAGGCAATGTGACCCAGGAGCAGCGGAGCATGTGTGTATACACAACACCACATGCAGAGACACGGTCAGCAACGTGTTGGGTGTACGAAAGCATTTCTCCCACCCACTCCTGCGTCTCCATGGTAACAGGCTGGCTGACCCGTCATGTTGTATTGCACTTCGCGTTTTGTCAAATCTCTCCTCAGCCCCCACATTTCATAATGATGACACATTTCTGCTGATGCATTAACAGCTGCTCTTTCTATTTTCCTCTCCCTCTTTCATCAGGTTTCCCTCTCGCACCCAAGCATTCTCACAGTGTCCTAAACACACAATTTGGTTCACTGCGTTCTGTGATACAACATTTCCCTGTCGTTTTGAAATAAGAGAAGGATGTCGCATGTAGACATAGGTGTTCAGGATCGCATACTTCTGCAAAATGCAGTATGCATAGTATCTGCATTCATATTCGCAGCAACACCAAAACCAGTTGTCTTAATGAATGTTAATTTAAACAATAAACATTGATTGGTATATTAATAAACATAAATTTGCATTGCAGAAAATAAGCTCTGACCAACAAATATTTATGATTCTTATACATTTAGTTCATCAAGGCAATCTTCACTAATTAACACAACTTTTATGAATTTTGAAGCCCAATTACAATCGCAAGAAGTACAAAGCTAACATTAATGCAATTAATGTCATATAATTTTGGAGTTAAAGCATTCATCCTTGAGGTTTGAATAGTAAATGGGGTGTTTTGGAAACATGTCCGATCATGCATACTATATAATAACCAAAAGGCAGTAAGGCATAGCTCACCCAAAAATGAAAATTCTGTTATCATTTACTCACCCTCATGTCAGACTTTTGTAAATCTTTGAAACACAAATTAAGACATTTTTAATGAAACCCGAGAGATTTCTCTCCCCTGTTAAAATACTACAAAAAGTTCAAGTTTAGGCTTTTATTCATATATAAACATTGATCAACGTACATCAAACATGATAAAGGGAAGTTCAAGCATGTTTTGGTAAGGCATGAGAATAAACCTCATTGATTTTAGGCATCAAGCAAATATTATATTTCCCTGCTTCCATTTACCATATTTGACGAGTTTTTTGTATGTTAATTCATCAATTAAATCTGTTCAAAAAGTGTTTATAAAGTGATCATTCCCCCAAGAAAACTTGGTTTAAAGGACTCATAATATCGGGTAATATCTTTGATTTGTCTGCACTATCGACCTCTACAGTCAACTATAACGTTTCATGACTGATGAACTTTGCAGCATTGACATTGTGACTGAACTAAACTGAATCAACACTGAACCAAATTGATCTGAATAATGATACTATTGTCTTGTGTTCTTCACAACACTACCACCATTATTTTCCTGTTTACAAATGTGAATCTGCTTTGAAACAGACAGTTTTTTATAAAGCACTATGGAAATACATGTGAAGTCTTGACTTGAATTTGACTAAATCACTCACTTCATATGTTTGCCATTTAGGATGTCTTTATTAACTTTTTGAATCATCGGAAATTTGGTGGAACACAAATTAATTTCACCTTTAAAGACGAGCAGACAACAGCTGATAAAGTTGGAGTTGTGGCGTGTAGTTGAGTGAATAGATGGAAGGAAGGAGGGGGCAGCAGTCACTGGGGAGATGAGACATCCTGTTCACTGCATCATAAAGCAGTGTGACTCACTCCTCTCACATAGGATTTCATTAGACAGGGTTCCCTCCAAACCTAATTCTCTTACTAGTTTATCCTCTTTTGTGGGTCTTGCCACTGAACCCAAAAAACACTTCTCTAGTTTTGCTGCTGTTTTCATTCAGGTTTCCAAAAAAAAAAACGACTTCACAAAGAGTAAGGGGAAATGAACTGGAAATAGTATATATTAAACCAGCATTCTTACACACATTTTATTGTACAGTAACTGTGGAACCTGGCAGTGTTTCCCTTCCACTAATATTTGATGATCACACCCATTCTAAGATATCTTGCTCCCACATTAAAAATACAGGAACGTCACCATAAATGATTGATACGTACCCAAAATTGTGAAGACTTGCACTACTAACCAGGGTTGGTCTTGCAGCTTTGAACTAGAAACTTGGATGTCAGCAGGTTCAGGTTCAGCCACCTGGTGTTAGTTAGTTTTAGACCAACATTAGCAACCAAACACGTATAATATATAGACTTATGTCTGTCAGCTGCCATCAATAAAGGATGTTTTTGTACATTAAGGAATTACTATCCATGGACCAAGACATATTCTTCACAAGTACTTGTAAAAGATTCTGCCTATGCAAGCTTGATATGTCTGTTTTCTGTCACTCCAGCTACTTTCATGGTCTGAAGGAAAAAATAGATGAAGCAAATTAATTGCAATATTGCATCCTTATTAATATTAATATTGACCCCTATTGCCGACTGGAATTGGAATTCTGGAATTCCTTAATTTCCAATAGAGAGTATTAATGGAGCTATGTGGAGGTCCAACAATATTCATATGCAGTATTTACAGATCTGTTTTGAGCTTCAGGTGCGTTGAATTATGTTAACTTTTTTGCTGCTAGGCCGTATGAGACCAAAAGACCAGATGTGATGTCTTCTAATGAAATCCATGAGCTCAAGGTAAGAATTAGCAATGTTTTTATTAATACCAATAAATAAAATGCTACTCTTTAAATACTATTTCTGTAAAATGGGTTAAAATCATAAATAATTATGTCCAAAATAACTAGTTTACTCAAAATCTCAGTCTTTTTATTTAAAAATTCCATGTTTAATTCAATGATACTTGCGATTTCTTTCTAACTATTTGTGAAATTTACTAGCAATATTTTTAGTAAAAATAGTTTTTCAGGATGTCAATCCGAATTTTTGGGACTAAATACTGAAACTATAAAATGCAGCTGTCACTCCTGTAAACAAACGAAGCTTTAAGAGTCACACGTGTATTTAACTGTAGTAAGTACGTGACTTACAGCACTTGATTTAATGAGCACCCAGATCCAGTTTATTACAAAGCTGTTCAAAGATGGACACTTGAGATGGATACTCAAGATTGCATTTTCAGCACTCTCTGCTATTGAAAAGGGGCAACAAGAGAAAACGGGGGAAATAACAGATAGATATTGAGAGAAGAAGCTCTAAATCTTCAGCTGTCCTAACAAACCCATGTCAGGGCCTCTATAGTAAGCTCATGACTTCACAAGAGAGGTTCAAGCCTTTGTGGTGTTTGTGGTAGCACTGCTGTATACTTATGAAAGACAATGCAAGAGGTGCTGCTAATAACACACAGTGACTGCAGAGAGCCTCAGGTGCAGAGCCGCTCAGCTTAACCTGTGCTGTGTGAACGTCCTCTAACCGCACAGGACACTCACAGTGGTGCAGTGTGTCTGCTTTACATTTAATCTATCATCACAGATGAAGGGCTACTTAAAAAAGCTTTTATATTACTAATATCAGTAGCTTAATATCTTAATATGATGATAATAACATAACAATCAAATTTCTTTAAGTTAGTTTTGGATTACCCCAAGGTCACAAATGCCCATTTTCACCTATATAAAAGTTAATTGTAATTATTTTATTATGGCTATGTATATTATATGTTTAAAGCTCTGGATTTGGTAAGAAACTCTTATGCTTACCAAGGTTTGTGAGATAGTATTACAATTTAAAATTACTTTTTCTATTTGAATATATTTTAAAAACCTATTTATTTCTGTGTTGCTAATCTGAATTTTCTACAACATTACTCCAGTCTTCAGTGTCACATGATCCTTCAAAAATCATTCTAATTGCTCAAGAACATTTCTTTTAATCATCAGTTTTGACTTATCCTCAATTTATTTGTTTGTTTGTTTGTTTATCAGCAGAAGTGTAATTGTAACATTATTTTACTGTGGCTATATTTATACATGATTACAAGTTTATATCTACTATTTGACTGCAACCTTATATTTTCCAACTGTGACTTTAAATCTCACAATATGACTTTTATTCTCACATTTACCATTCATTTTTTTACTTTAAGTGGGAAGCAGGCTTGTATACTTATGTAATTCAAGAAAAGGGGAAAGCAACATCTACATTGACTTTTGCCTACATTTCCTATGTGTAAACTCCAAAACAATGTCACTATTACATGGTCATATTTTATCTTAGAAAAAAAGTTTAATTTTTAGGTTATAAGCAAAGCGAGGCAAAGTCAAGTAAGATAGGAAGAGAGGACATAAGCAAGTCAAGCTGATTTATTGAAACTGGGTTAAGCGGCAAGTGACTTTAACTAACAGAGTACAAAACCGCACATCAAGAGTACACTGTCATCCATTTTCCATAACATTATCAAACAAGAGGTTAGCTAGATGAAGCAGAGAGAATATAACGGGTAAACGTGAATAAATAAGAAAGCTGATGGAGCAGTGCACTCTAAGTCATGACTGCAAAGTGCTGTTGTTATATTCAACAAGGCATTCAAAAGCATTGAGATTTGTCTTTTTATGACACATATTGTTTTACTTTACAATACAATGCCCCACCAGGACTTTAATATTAAGTACTGCTTTTTTAAGTACACCATTGTTTGCACTCTTCAAGCAGCTCTTTTGTATTTCTTTGATACTCTCTGACTCTCTGCAGATGAATGTTTAAAAAGAAACTACCAAAAAACAACCTTGAATTCAGTAGTAGGTGTTGTCCAAAAGACATATGACTCCCCACAGACCTCCAGACATGGACATTAATTCCAAAACTCATCAGACAGGAGGCTTTCGGGACGAGAGCTGGGCTTTATGAAGCCGTGGCACAACATTGTTGTGGCATCAATAAGTTATCGCCTCGTCCTCTGCTAGGAGTGGACACTGTCTGCAAGAGAGCGTATTTTAACAATCACGTTGATGCCTGATAGGAAGGAAGCACAGAAGGGAGGGAGGGCCACCTGTGTCCCTATTTTTAGCCTCCATCTCTCTCTTGCCGTTTTTCTCATGTACACGCACTCTTCCTCCTCCTGTCTCAGCACAGCATAAGTTTCCAGCTGAGCTGTTCTTTTCCTCATGTTTGTACACTTTAAAGGCACGCATACATTGTCACACATACCCACAATGCCTTTCACTTCTGTGACCAGGTGCTGACAGCTTTGCAGAGTTGGTGTTGTGCCAATCTTGACACTACTGCAATAAAAACTCCAGTAAGTGAGGGTTGCATTCTTCCAGAACAGCATTATTGTAGTGTTATTATATACTATTACAATGTTTATGAATGTTCTGAATGATTTTTTTTTCTGTTTTCATTTTAATATTAATTTAAATCTTTAAACTCAGTTTCAGCTTTATTTTTTATCAATTTTAGTACTTCTACTTAAACTTTTTTTAAGTTAGTTGCCAAGTCAACATTTCTGATTTTCATTTTTTAGATTTTTTTTTTTCATCTAGTAATTTATTTTACTTTAATTCAGATTTATTTCAGTTACCAAAAACATTTTTTAATTTTAGTTTTTGTTTTTTTAACCACAACAACAACAACAAAACTCTTTCAGACAGGGAACATTATTCATCAGACAATGTTGCTTAGGGTCATCTGGACGAGCAGCACGTTTTTCCCCTCTCAAGACCCAGCTCCATTTGCTTCAGTGGATAAGCCTGTATCAGTGGGAATCAGAGAATAAACGATGAGCACTGGAACGCTAGTGGAGGTACTCTTTCAGCTCCACGACAGTATTGACCTTTACACACTGATACAGAGCAGAGTGCACCAGACTCTAGCTGAGACAACGGGAAAACAGGACAAGTGACATTTAGGGAAGAATATTGGGCCTAGTATGGGGTGGGATTGGGGGAGTGATTCACATTTGTCCCAGTTTGGCCTTCTTGGCGTTTAAGGAACATCAAGAGGGTAAATCTGGCTCTGTTATAAATTATGGTGAACTGCCTACATCGAAAATAATGGCTTTTAAACAATTTTCACATAGAAATTGCTAGCAAATGTCACAAATAATTACAAAAGGTATATATTAAATATTACATTTTAATATAAATTGTAACATTTTTAATTAGAAATTTTAGTGTACATATAGGCATCATAGCATAAAAAACATACACTGTTTGTCATTTAAAGTTAATCTTTAAAAAACACTAATAATTTACTAACACTTTTAAATGTAATCTAGCAGATCTCAAATTAATGAACTTTTCATTTTAATATTGTTCATTTATCAGTCTTCAGCCTTAAAGGGGCAATACATGAAAATACAAGAATTTTCATGCATTAATCACTTTTTTATTGCCAATGTGTAAACAGTTTGTAAAAAAAAAAAATAATTCTGTGAAAGACTGTACAGACTTATGTAAAGGACTCGGGACGTTTTGGCTGGGAAAGTCAAAAGTATGTGACATTTACGCACACTCTCAAGAGCCTCTCTTCCGTTCTTTGACACATGAAATGAATGCTTATGTTTAGGTTAATGCCAAAAGTACTATTCTGTACTGAAAATGTGTCATGCAAAGAAAAGGGATTAATTCAATCTATAATTAATCTATATAGTCCTCAGTCTCAAATACACATCAGAATCAAACTATCATAACAGCGTATCACCTCTTTGCAGGCGCAAACATAGTCACATCGAACTAGAAATATCAGATGGTTTCTTAACTGCTGCTTTCTCACCCCTGTCATTTTTGTTGTGTGTTTATTTTGAGAGCAAACTGCATAGCACATATTTATATATTCATCATTTATATGTGCTGTACTTTCATATATTTCTCATGTAGTTAGCTTAGCAACATGCTATTTGCAAGCACTAATGGAAAAAATTGTGAGATGAGTTTCCTATGCAGTGCTATTTGTATGACACAGATTCGCTAATGCATTCAGTTATCAATAACGTTTTCCGCTCCGCTCCGTTTAACACATTTTATCATATCTGCACAGATTTCTCACCAAAATCACAGCAGAACAAAAAAAAAGTGAAAAAGTGTAGAGATCCCGAGAGAGCCTTATCATAGCCTATGCAGAAATACACACAAACACACATGAGTAAACAAAAAACATCCTTTCATTAAACTGTCAATGCTGAATCAGTGGAATAGTGCTGTGGTCTGTTCACTGCCCTAGAGAAGAATTGATGCTGACAGCTGCCTTCTGTCAACCACTGAGTGAGTGAGACGACAAAACCACCGAGAGAGGGAGAGAGCGATATATTGCCAAATTGCTATTGGGTGTTGAAGCCGCTGAAAGAATGAAGACATTGAAACATGTGGTGATTCGGAGAAGGAAGTTTCTTGGTGAAGGTTCAATAAGGGTGGAGGGTAAACAGCAAGTGGCTCTTTTCATTACATGTAAAGCGCAGAACCACTAGTTCAGCACAGATGGCAACCCATAGTCCTCGTAACCACAGTAATCAGCAGGGCTTGATGGGTGATGGGGAGCAAGCAATCTTAAATGCCTCTTCTCAGAAGCTTTACTTCTGGAGCTGTTTACATCTACTGGCTGTGAATGAATTCTTGTAAATAAGGCAAACAGTCACTGAAAGGATAGAATGAGTACTATGGAAGTCAATGCCTACCACTGGTTACCAAAGTTCTTCAAAATATCTTCTTTTGTGTTTAGGATAAGAAACAAACTCGACTCAAATTGATTTCAACAGAATTTGACATTAGCATGATCCTAAGTTAACAGTGCAATACAAAAGTCCATTTCAAGGAAAATCAGTTCACTCTGGGGCCATATTTGCAATGTCTCTGAGGCAGCTATTTCAGACATGCAAAACCAGCTCCTTTGGACATTTTCACTTAGGGGTGTACTCACTTTTGTGGCCAGCGGTTTAGACATTAATGGCTGTGTGTTGAGTTATTTTGAGGGGACAGCAAATTTACACTGTTATACAAGCTGTACACTCACTACTTTACATTGTAGCAAAGTGTCATTTCTTCAGTGTTGTCACATGAAAAGATATAATAAAATATTTACAAAAATGTGAGGGGTGTACTCACTTCTGTGAAATACTGTATTTTACAATAATTAGATTGATTTAGTGTTTTTATCAATAAGTTTTTGGTATTGAGTTAATTGTAAATATATAATTTTTCTCTTTTTGGATGGATTTCCTTCACTGAGTTCACTGAAATGCATTATCTTCTCCATGAATGATACATGCCATGCTGCCTTATAATTTGGTAAAAGTTATCTTGAAAGGAAATGTAATTATTTTACTTATATTTTGAAAATGACTTTGTGTCTGGAACTCATCTGTGATGCCTTAAAATGCTGTTTATGTTCCAACTCACTAGGTTTTGTAATAGATCATTTGACCAGAACCCCAGCATTGTTGGGTTGTCTCCATCCCTAGATAATTCATAATTAATTACTCAAGTCATTTATTTTTAGTGCAGGGTATCTTTGCATTGCTGTTCCTTTCATGCCCCCACAGAAACACTTATGAGAACACTAATTTGTTTCTCTCTGTCAGTGTGTGTGTGTGTGTGTGTGTGTGTGTGTGTGTGTGTGTGTGTGTGTGTGTGTGTGTGTGTGTGTGTGTGTGTGTGTGTGTGTGTGTGTGTGTGTGTGTGGAGACACATTCAGGAAGGAGGCAGGCGATGTGTTTTTCTGTGACCATTCCCTCTCAGGAACAACATGTGTGACACAGATAAGAAAACAACACCCAAAGACAAAACACACACACATAATTAGAAACTAATTTAAAACTGAAACTCACATTTATACCTCAACACAAACAAATACACACACACACACGCCAATAAATATACTTAAACTATATTTCATCAAAAAAGATGAAATACACACATACTTTTCCTCTAAAAGCCTGAAGATCATACCAACATCATACAAGGAAACCCTCACCACAGATATGACTATCTAGCATTGAATAAGAACATAATGATCTCTCTCATCCAGCTGCCTATTTACACACTTTCCTGTGTAGTTCCTTATTTTGACGAATGACAGTTCTTCTCTTATGCACTACAACATGCACATATGCTCAGCGCACACTACAAGACTAAAGCTTGAATTGACTAAAAGGCAGATTCTGTTTCTTCCAAAGTACTTGAACAAATTTACCTTGACTAACCTCGACTGTTATTAAATTTTACACCTACACTGTACCTGATCATACAGTAGATGTTTCATTTGTTCTTGTTCTGAATGTTTTTCATAAATCTCTCCACATCCTCTCAAAGACATCAACACACTGCAGTCTTCTTCCAGGCTGCCTCACATGGCATGCAGCATTCGTGGCATTCACCCAGACGAGGTCAGGATGAGGTGGTGCAATAAATACTGCATGAACTCTTCTGTCTGTAAGAGGCAGTCAAGTGAATTCGACTATAAGTGTGTGTTTGGAAGGGAGACACAGAAGTATGTACAAAATCCCATCTTCTTATTAAGACAGACAAGGTTAAAAAGTATAATGCACTGGAATATTGCTCTCTTCTTTAATAATGGAAATTACTTAGTGGACTAAGACAAATCTTAACAGAAATGAAATCTAAGAATGGTGTCTGGGCCGGATTAAAGTATTGTGGTGCCCCTGACGCTTCGCTCCAAGTGTTGTTGTTTGACTAGCACCTCAGAGGCTTGTGTTACTTGGCTTAAAGTTTGATTTATGAAATCTGTTCAGCACTGTCAGGAAACAATATCGGCATAAGCCAGAAGAACAGCAAAGGCAGCATCCTTTCTTCCTGAACTACTGTTTAAGAGTGCTATGTTTTTCTCCAGATAATATCACATTTCTACTGCACATGAACTCCATAAAGGTTCAGGAAACAGATTTATGGCCTGATATCATATAAGAACTTCAAAGGATGGTGTTAGAGAACTCTTTTAAGCTCTGTGTTTCTGTAGATATCTATCTATGTGCCCGTGCTTCAAAAAAAAACCCCGCAAGATGCCTCTCTAATCCAAAGAAAGTACAGATTTACTGATATTACAATTCTGGCAGATACCGATAAACTGAGAATTATTTCCTGGTTATGATTGATAACCATTAAATGTCTGATATAAAAAATCTAGACTATGTTGTCAAAGTAGACTAAAACTAAAACTGAAATCAATCATTTTAACTGCTCCTTCACAACATTATAATGTACAGTAGTGTTGTCAAAAGTACCTACTTCAGTACAAGTCACTTTTTAACATTTTAGATTAGGGAACACAATATTCTCTATTAACTAAGAGTTTTCCCTCAATAAACTCCTAATTTGCTGCTTATTAATAGTATTAGTAGTAATATTACTGATAGTAGTTGTTAAGTACGGGGCATGATTAAGGGATCTCAAATATGGTCGTGCAAAATAAGGCATTAATATGTGCTTTATAAGTATTTATAAACAGTCAATATGCTAGTAATATGCATGCTAATAAACAACTAGTTAATAGCGAGAATTGGTCCTTAAAATAAAGTGTTACCGAAGTTTCCATAGTCTTTTTTATGACATATACTGTGTATATGTGAAACAGCTTCTCGAATACAAAAAAAGTAGAGTGGGACTTGATTTTGTCCATCGGAAATTGATTGGATTGATTGTTGTCATTTGCTACTGCTGCGATCTCATGTGAGTGACAGGTTGTCCCAGCGAACAAGACATCAGAGAAAAGAGGGAGGGGAATTTTTTGGATTAAAAATTACAAGGGCACATGCATTTTTAATAAAATGATGTTCACAGATAAATCACTTATAATAAATATGGCAATATTCCATTTAAAAATAAGAATTGTCCATTTTGATTTTTGGTGACTTTAACAAACCTGCATTTTTTAATGTGTGGAGAGAAGTAGCTCATGTACTTCAGGACCTGGTTGTAAACCTTGTGATGTTATGGTTCTGAAGAGGCCTGAAATACAGCTTTGAGCTTTTGAATTGCATTCTTGAATCCAGACACGACCCTATCCATGGTGCTGATTCTGAGCAGGTACAGAAGCCAGTTACCTTCAGTCGCCATGTTACTGAAGCCTGCATAGGTATTTCATCAGCAAAGCAACAGAAGATGTAGGCTGTAGTCTAAAGAGTGTGCTTAAACAGCTTCCTGATGCACACGATTAATAGCTCTATCAACTCAGCATCGATCTGTCGGCAAAAGCAGCATGTTCGTAACAGAGAACACTCAAACCTAAATATCATCAGACAAGAGAGAACAAAATATACAAACGAAATCCACAGCATTTCCAAATAGCATCCATCTTAAAAAAAAAATCCTGATTGAATGAGCACTGGTTGAAGTCCTTGACCGCTTTACACATTCTATATTAATGCACTTGCATATGTAAGTCACTCTACAAACACACAGCTTTTCACTACATAAGACATTCATTTATGGACTGGAGTTGTGTGGATTACTTGTGGATTACTGTGATGTTTTTATCAGCTGTTTGGACTCTCATTCTGATGGCACCCATTCACTACAGTGGATCCATCGGTGAGCAAGTAATGTTATGCTAAACTTCTCCAAATCTTTTCTGATAAAGAAACAAACACATCTACATCTGGGATGCCCTGAGGGTGAGTAAATTCTCAGCAAATCTTATTTTTATCTGAATTATTCCTTTGAGACCTTCATCAGACACTTCACATAAGTGCTGTTTGTCTTACACAACCGCTTATAACCATTCAGGTGTCCAAGGGGTATTTATTTGTTAATCATCTAAAAAAAGCAAAACTTCAAAGCGAATTGGAATCAGAGAGAGTCTGGGATGAAACAAAACCCTCATAAATTTACAGAAAACTGTAGTAAACAGTCACAACCACAGGCAGGCCTTGAAGTATTGTGCAATCATCCTCTAACTGAGGATGAGGATTGTGTTGTTGTGACCAGGGAGCAGTAAAGCCCAGTTCACAGACAGGTCCAGGCCAACCACATCCGTGATGTGGCTTTATAGGACACATGAATAGAGCCTGGCCTTGAGAGCCCAGCATGGTAAATAACCATCAGTATGCAGCAAAGCTACAAATTCTGACAAAAGCAAGAAGTCTTGCCCTAACAGACCACTTTTGAATGCTTTGATGTGGTTCTTTCCAAGTCATCCATAAACCATCTTAGCACAACAACCCTAAACACAGGGATGGGTATAGTGAGGAATGTATAGGCTGTGGTTCTGATTTCGATTCAACATAACAATTATGGTTCTATAATCCTTTTTTAAAATAAATAATAATTTACTATAACAAATTCAGTTGTGACTATCTAATTGTAATATAATTGGACTGATTCTATACTACTTACTACTTACTACTTATTACTACTATTTATTTGCTAAAAATATACAACAGCAACATTGTGAAATATTATTACAATTTAAAATGAGTTTTTTTAATATATTTTAAAATGTAATTTATTCCTGTGCTTGTAAAGCTGAATTTTCAGCATCATTACTCCAGTCTTTAGTGTCACATGATCCTTCAGAAATCCTTCAAAAACATGCTGATTTGCTGCTTAAGAAAAATAAACATCTCTTATTCTTTTTTTCAGGATGAATAGAAAGTTCAAACAAAGAGCATTTATTTGAAGTAAAAATATTTTGTAACATTATAAAACATTCACTTTTGATCAATTTAATACATTCTTGCTAAATAAAAGGGTTTTGTTTTGTTTTGTTCAAAACATTACTGACTCCAAACTAAATGGTAGTGTAAGTTTCTCATTTCTCAGCTCAAGCCAAGATGGCAAAGGTAATGACTTAAGGTTCAGAGAACAAATCGCTTCAATTCAGTGAGGGAGTGAATCATTACAGTGAATCAAACTAAAGAATAAAGATTCAATATATGAGTAATTCTTAAAAATCTTCTTATAATGAACCAGATAAGAGCCTGTTTTTAATCTTTTTAAGAAATTCCAGAACACAATGATTTTTATTTTTCACTGTTCTGTTCTTTTTTAAAAGATGGAACCAGTTCTTATCCGATTCCCAACCCGACACATTACACTAATACAGTCCTAACCTTAAAAGAGCACTTGACATTCAAACTGCTGTAATGTGATGAAGCAAACTGCCCTGTGCCATTATAATCCACAAGACTTTGCCACGTCCTTGTATACGTCCAAGATACTGAGGGTGGGAGACTGATTAGACTCCTGTCACACGCCACACCATCCATTGCCACTGAAACATTGATTCTCAATCCCATTACTTGGCCAGTCATAGTAACAGATTGCTGCTGACTCCAGCCCGTTATAGGGCATGTATATCACCCAGGCAGCCTACAGTCAGTCACCCTAAATATGTCCTCATAAAGCAAGAGGCAATCTTTGCAAGCTTAGCCAATGCCCTTCCCGCACAACTATCATCTCAAACCAGGGTGGAATGTTGTGAATCAAATATGGAAACTCATATCCTCATTTCATCTTTATTCTTAAATATAAAGGTTCTTTATTGATATCAATGGTTCCATAAAGAACCTTTAACATCCATTGCACAAAAGGTTCTTTATAGTGGAAAATAGGTTCTTTAGATCATTAAAATGTTCTTCACACTAGTTCTTTAAAGAACAGTCCACTTAAATGTTCTTTGGGGAACCTAAAAAGCTTTTTCAAGCCTTTATTTGAAAGAGTATTGAGCTTTATCTGATTTTCTGCCATTGCACACAAGAGAAATGAGGGAATATGGTTAGCGGAAGTTCCCTTGGAAAGCAGGAATGCAAGAGTGCAAATAAATCAAACACAGGACTGTGCACCGGTCAAGGCATCTTTTCAGCTGTAATTCCATGGTCGTGATTGGGAGTGTCCATGGCCCTCATATTGCTCAATCTAATTACAGCAGTGGGCATTACATAATAGTTTGTTACGGCTTCCCAATCAGTGAGCCATTCAAATGCTGTTCTGCATGTGAAGGGCATATCTGGAGTGCCTGGTAAAAACACAGACAGTGAAAACCAAGAGCATTGGTGAAGAAGCTGACCCCCTCCGCACCCCAGATTCAGAGGCAGCTGAACAGTACTAATTCATTAGTATGCTGCACGCCACCTCGGCCAGGGATGCTTTTGACTCTGTTTACAGCACTACATATTTCTTTCCTCACCTATGTCACTTTATTTCATGCCGCTTGGATTTCTAAGGTCTATGCACGCACTCTGATGCATCGCATGCTGTATACATTGCTCTTAATGAACGATGTGAGCCGACTGCAGACATGCAGCCTCTCTCACCGGGTTGCAGGGCATGCATGAAGAGCGAGCTTGATGCCACAAGAGAGGGTGCGCACGTGAATCTCAGTCTCACAGGTCGGCCTCCAACCGTCTGCCCTCACGGTCACTGAGTGAGACACCACAGGCTGCTAACTTCTTGAGGAAGTAAACAGCGGTGCTCAGATATGTCAAACACACAGACGTTATGCAACGAAACTGCCTTGGGAACACAGGACACACAAGAAGAGGAACACAACAGTTCTGGCTGACTAATGCCAAGTCAGCTCCGTTTGACTGCAAACGTGCAAAACACACTCTCGCTCTGTAGTGCATAATGCATGCATGTGCGAGTGCACACACATGTAGGATGTCTTCTGATAAATGCTTTATTCACAAACAAACAAATACATAATATATTTATACATTTATTTGCATCAAAATGTTTAAAAATAGCTGAAAAAATACTGATTAAAGCCATACAAATATATATAGCAATTTCATTTAACCACATTATTAAGAATAAATAGCCTAAACGTTTGCAAAAACATACATTTAGGCCTTTATTATGTATTTTTAAATGCTTTAACCAAAACATGTATGTGGCTGTTTCAACATGACAAATATAAAGTCTAAATTGTTTCATCTCATTGGTAGCATGTACATCAGCGCATATTTAATGAATAATAAACGGTTGCGGGTCAGATGTGTCATGTTTTTACTCACCTGGGTCGAAATGCGAACTGAAGGCAAAACTGGGATTAAATAAAACCGAGGACATGACCGCGACAAATACCGACGCTTTCATCCTCCTCATAAGGCTTCAGATGTACTGCAGGACACAGCGATTGTACATTAAATAAAGAAAAAAAATGGCTTCATAAAAGAAAATTAGGTATGAGGGTGCTCCGATGCATCATGAAACACAGCAGCCCTCACTTCAGATGCGTCGGATTAAGAATCAGATGCTGGGAAACATTTCCGCTCGTCTCTGTGCTGCGTTTAGCGCGTTTCAGTGTAAACAGCGCGGTGTCTCCTCGTCCATCAGGCTGTTTACTGAAGGCTCCTCGGGGTAGACCACCTATCAGCGTCGCTTTTTCTCCATGTGCAGGCTATGCACCAAGATTTTGGTGTCTGGCAGCAGTCCAGTATCATTCCTGCAAATGTTTTGCTCTGCCTGCAGCTGTGCCCTTCGGACACGCAGTGTTTGATATATACTTAGAGCTCTGGGCAGTTTTTTCTGCGTGTATGATGGAGTGTGTAGAGGAGGATTATTAATGCTGCAGCGGCACTGACAGACAGGAGAGCGCGCTCGAGCGAGCGCCGACACACAGCAGCACTGTGACGGGTTTGGTCGAGAAAAAAATAAACAGTCGGTGCTCAAAATCTGATCTGTCGGAAGTAAAGACTCTTGCCTGTCTGACGGAATGCCTACACTACAATATAGGTCTTCCTTGTTGAAAATAACAGATTGAACCATCTTAAACTGATTTGCTGGTCTGGTTTAAGATAAAGGCTGACCAACAGAAAGTGACCGAAATCCCTCTAAAACTAGCAACATACAACATATCAGACAAAACATCAAGAAATATCTTTGAGGATGTATACTACCACCATATCGTTTAATAAACGTGGATAGAAAAAATATATAACCCTAAATGGCACATGGACTCTGTAATGTTGGTAGAACAAGATTCTTGGTGAAATAGATTTGTCAAACTCTGCAAAGTGAATTTGTGTTTATGCTCATGACAGAATCAAATGTTTCTGTTTACAACATGTTTACAACTGTTTTTTCAGGGTTGAGCATTGTAGCCAATCAGAGACATATCTGTTGATTTCTTGAATGCAATGACCAATCAGAGGTTTGTAATTTAATCAGAATCCACTCATCGCTCAGAACGCCAGAGTTTTGTTTAGAGTTAAGGCCCATTCACACCAAGAATGATAACTATAAAGATAACTATATTAGCTTCCACACCAGCGGACGATATTGTCTGTTTATTATAAGTGCACGCTCCTCTACTGCTTTAAATTTTCAAGCTTGTTGATTGATTCTGATTGGCTGTCAATGTTTTTATCATTCATCAGCTGGAAAAAAAATCGTTTTCAACGATATCGTTTCTCTGTGCCTGAAGCCTCGTTCAGACTGTCAGCCCAAATCCGATTTTTGTGCAAATCCGATTGAAATCCGATCATATTTAGATAGTCTGAACGGCAACAAACTACATGAAATCAGATTTGTGCAAATCCGTTTCGAGCTACATTCATATGTGGTTTGGAATCCTATTCAAATCGCATTTCTGGAAATCCGTTTCAGTCTGACCGGTCAGATCGGATTTAGCAAAGCTTTTTCATGTCCTCACGCCACGTAGAACGTAAACACGTCAGACGTTTTTGCAGAAAACATGCTGAACATCTTTGCAGAAACAAGCTTGTGTCGTAACACGGAAAAACACATTATACTGCTACACGTGCCTCTTTGAGTTTTGAAAGTAGCGGAGACGGCATTCCTGCAAGACAAAATAATAATACAGCGCAACTGCAACGGCAACATGTTGTCATGTCGTAAGACAACATCTGTATTGCAAACTGCTTTGCTGTTACTGTTGTTTTTAGCGTAGGCATAACAACGCAACGGCATTACCATAGAAACCAATGCACATTCAGTAAAAACGAAAGAGCGCTTATGGACACACAAATAGGATATGCACAGTTGCGATACGCTGTGTGGACAGTCAGTTTCATATCCTATTTGTGTGTCCATAATGCCAAATCTGCCATTTTGTCCAACAAACAAACAAGACAGGAGAGTAGATTTATGTTGGTGGACTTGAACTTGAAAAATGGTGTGTACTGACATCTTTCTGCAGTGGAAACAAGATACATTCTGATGTTCATTCATGTTTATTTCATGTTATAACAAGAAAAGTGGAAGAGATGATTGGTTCACGTGCCGCTATGTGATCTATCACGACACATTAAAGAGCCACAAAACAGTATAATTTCTTTTAAAAAATGACAAATTTTTAAAGCTTTGATTCATTACAAAAGTAATCTGCTCTATCTTGTCTGTCGGTGCTTTGTCAGTTTTCTCTTTGTTCTGCAAAGTATTTTTCACTGTGTGAGAACATGATGTGTGGCGTGAGAGGGCCATGGCTTGTCGTACATAGCAACAGTAACTAAGGGGGCGGGTCTTTGCGATGGGTCAGTTGGGCTGGTTTTGTTGCAATCCCCTTGCAAATCCTCTCATAATAAAGTGTAGGCACAACATCAATAATAGATTAATTGTGCAGTGTACAGAGATTCATTGATTATGGATTTGAATTTGATAAATGTTTTTTCATGCTGCTCCGAGGACCAACGGACACACACATGCTTTCGGAAGTGACATCCGCATATAAATATTTGATTCACCCTCAAAATTGCAATGATTGACATTAGGGTTAGAGCACCTTCACTGATTTCATAAGCAACATGATCTCTACTAACGGAGGAAAACACTATATCTACAGAGGGAGCAAAACATGATTTCTACTACCAAAGGGGAAAACCCGTGATGGAGGTTTTGTCTAGAGCCTAAGAATTGCTTGCTACTGCCCTGGTAACTAGGTGGTATTTTCATTCAAAAATGTTACATCTACATTTTCTGTGTCACGGCTGTGTTCCAGACTATGTCTGATGTCTGAGAATACTCAAGTAAAAAAAATCCACTTCCGACCTCAAAAAGTTCCAGTCAGGCTGCGTTCCGGAACTCTGAATTCTCTCTTGAATAAAAAATCTACTGTAAGGTCATGTTAGTCACCACCTAAATGGAAATAACATCAAATGATTCTTCTATTGAAAGCAGGGCTGTTCGATCTGAACTGACAAGCTATAGTCTGACCTTGAGCACAGTTCCAGTAGTTATTTTCAATTAGGAGGTAGGATAATTCCAAGTTCTGAAATCTTATTGAACGTAGCATGATGTATCTTGAGAAATCTAACCGTTAGCATACCCATTCATCTCAAAGGCAGCTGCTGAGTTACACAACCTGGATGGATGCTGACATCTTTGCTTTATTCAAGTGACTGATCACTCTGGAATATGAGATGCTGACAATGCTGATAAAACAAGGGCTGAAGCTAACCAGCCAAAACACGATCCCAGGATATTTTTATACCCTTATTCATATTCGTGAAAGGACATACCAATACACTATGAGATTTCTCTTATTAATGATGTGAACTAATTGTTAGTCATCGAAAGGTTAAAGGATGTGAAGTGCATACAGAAATGTCTAGGGTCATACAGTGCCCCCATCAGGCAACAGCAAGTAAGGCAAGATAGAAACTGAAGGCCCACCTACTGTAAGAGTGCAAATTCATTTTTCTCCTCAGAAGTAATTTCTGTGGCTAATAGATTAAGCAACTGCTCAATATGCAACAAAAAATGTGTAACTGCCCAACCGCTTAGACTGGTGATGTGGCACAACAGTTAACTGGACAAATAACCTCTGCCTGAGAACAACACACCTGCATCGGACTGAAAGGTTAGATTTAAAAACCCTTCTCTTATCTAAGCAGTGGATACTCACAGTCTTTTTAATCAAGGGAATCTATACGGGTTATTTCTCACAGGTTATGTTTTTATGTGGCAGATGAGAGGTGACTAAGGGCCTGACCTTAGAGAAAAAATATACTTGCTATTAAATGTAAATATATAATTTATTACTCATTTTCTGATCAAATTAGTTACATTTGTAGAAATAGAGCTTGAGGTTTGCTCTTTAAAAGATATCACCTGTTTGCACCTTTTTTATAAGGTAAGAGCAGGTAATATGGTAATCTGAATGTTGAAGTCTAGTTCTACCGTTTATGTTTTAATGGCTTGGAAGTCTGGCACATTCACAGCTTACTTCCGCAATGAAAATAATGTAGTGTGATAGTACTATTTAAGGTTATAAGAGACATGTGACCATGCCAAAGAAACAGTCACCAGAATAATTAACATCTGCCCAGATTAGTTTTTAAGGTACTTTGGTCATTTAAATTTTTACAGCAAGTCAGTTATTTTTGTCCTGTAGGCTACAAAAACAGCCTAATATCCTGCTTGATGGTGCAAACTGGTATAAAACATTACATTGTCTCATCATTTTCGATTACCAAAATTCAGAGGATAGAGGAGGTAAGGAGGTTTGTTCAGAATCATCATTGGCTAGTTTACTGTGCAATCATCAAAGTATACCAGATATTAATAGAAATACAGGAAACATTATACAGAATTCAAATGAAGGGTATATGACAATTGTAGGCATATTTTTTATGGGTACCGGCACATATTGGTAAAAAAAGGAAATGAAATGGCTAATAAGGCACCAAAGAAGCCACAAAAATAATTAAATTTATTTATCAGTACATTTAAGTAGCCTAGAAATGAGATCAAGAGCATCATTATGAAAAAGTTGAAGGAAAGGTGACAAAAACAATGGGAGGAAGAGAGGAAAGGACAACGGTATTACAGAGTTTAAAGGAAAGTGGGAGAGATGAGGTGTGCAGGAAAAAGCAGAAGAGATGAGATAATAATATACTGATTTTATTACTGATAAAAAAATGTATAGCCTGAATATATTTTCTTTGGATAAAAGCGTCTGCTAAATGCATAAATGTAAATGTAATATCAAGCTTAAGATTTGGACACATAAGACTAAACAGTACACTTTATAAAATGGGTAAATATTACAGGAAGGTGTGAATGCCACTGTGGGCAAGAAACAGTGGAACATAGGCTACTGTCAGAAATACAATGCTGAAAGAAGGATTCTGATACAAAATCTGCCAAAGATAAAAATGCATTTTAATCTAGTTGATATTGCAGCTTTCTAGTTGAGTATCTTAAAATAACTCATTTGTGAGAGAGAATATAAAATAGAGAAGGGGAGTTAACGTTTTGATCCGCACTCCTACCAGTCGGTGGCGGTCAACCACCAATAAAGCCTCTAAAGATGAAGAAGAAGTCCGGTGGGAGCACCCTTCTAGCCACAACCGTGGGAGAGGACAGTTTTTCAGTAAGTTAGGCCCTGTCCCAAATGGCTCCCTAAACCCTCGCGGTCTTCTTCTGAGTCCGCACTTTCGTGATGTAATGCCGCTTTGACTGTCGGGTTGAAGTCTGCTGCGGAGCTCGCCCCTGTGCGGGCTCGGCAGAAGTGGAGAAGTGCGGATCGAGGGCGCATAGCGGCGAGATGGTCCTCACTGCAGAACACAAGATCCAGGGGGCGTGGTTAGATCTAGATCCAACTCCTCCCACCTTACATATACCTAAACCTACCCGTCTCCACCCCCTGATCCCTAAACCCACCCATCTCCACCTCTAAACCTACCAATCTCTCCACCCCCTGATCCCTAAACCCACCTGCATCTCATCTGAACCTCTACAACCATACCGAAACCAAGTAAGCTCCAGTCGCGGAACTCCCTAGCTATTTAATACTAATACTACGTGGAGGACGCGAGATATTTTAATAACTATACTAGGACCGCGTCACCTTTATTTATATAGCGCTAACGCTATACAACACAGATCGTGTCAAAGCGGCTTTAGTGTTAAACAGGACTGGAGTTTGTTGATAATGCAGGAGTTTCCGGTTTAAGGCAGCTCGTCGTCGATTCAGTGATATCATCTCATTAATTCAACCTAACTCATATTTAAACAGCTTTCGTTTTTTGTTTTTGGCCAGATAAAATGACAAAGGAAATAAAAACGGACAGAAGATCATTTTCAGTGCACCAAACGTCAAGTAAGTACAAAAAGTCCCTATATTAAGGCAATTTGTGTCCCCACATTGTGTCCCCTTCAGAAAATGCTCATGATAATTTTTGTTTATTGTATCCCCCAACTGTTAGATGAAATTTACGCCCATTCCTGTAACTTAATGATAAGGATGTTCAAATGAATTGACTGTGCATACTGTTGTTTCGACAAAACAAGGGTGGATACTGCTGTTTCTTACTTCTTTTTAAAATGTGACAACTTTGTCTCGTTCACAGCTAATAGAAACCACTGGTCTTCACTGTGAATATTAGTCTCTGCTGGGCCAAGCTGTGTTCCTCAACAGAACCATGTCAAGTGAGTTTTCATGTTGTTTTTACTTTATTAATAACTTTGGAAATGATACAGCTGTTGAGTAACTACACAGCACTTTATAATATCATGAACACTTCTTCTGGAAAACACCAGTATAGTGTGATTTACTTTCCGTCCTCACTGATGCATCCAAAACTTACTTTCTCACAGTTTTGACAAAAATGAATCTATAGGGCTTTTCACACTTGAAATTGTTAACCCTGGGTCATCCTAAACCCTGGATAAAGTGGAATCCTGGGTTATCTGTAATCACGTTTCACCACTGCTCATACTATACCTGGGGTTAACTGTTAACCCTGGGTATTCATTAACAGACATTTCACACTGTACATTTCTAAACCCCGGGTTAACGTTCTTATTTGCATATTTGCGGTGTCACCGTCACTGATTGGACGAACAGCAGGCAACCTGTTTACAGGCTTTTCAGCTTTTCGCATCTTGTCAGTTATTTAAAAAAAAAAAGTCGCCGCATAGGTCTTTAGCCGTTTTAAGCCACATGAGACGCACAAAGGCAAGAAAACAAAGACTAAAATACAAAAGAAAGAAAACATGGAGCAAAGTATGTTAATATTTCTTGGAATTTATTTTAAGTGAATAATACCGTCTCCTCATCACTCCAGTTCACACGCTTTCCGTCTTTTGACATTTCGATGCGCATTTCCTGTTACTGACGTGACATGAGCCTCGCTGCTCAATTTCTGATTGGCTGTCTGTTGCCAAGCGTCCAGCAGCAACAAACAAACACCGCTCCGTTTCACACTGAACAAACTTAGCACCGCAATGCGGGGTTAACACCACAAATGCGGTGCTAACCCTACTCCGGAGCAGGGTTTCATAACCCCGGGTAAAATGCGGTGCTAACTAGGGCTGCTCGATTATGACAAAAATCATAATCACGATTATTTTGGTCAATATTGTAATCACGATTATTTAACACGATTATTAGCGGGCCGTATAACAATTTTTTTTTTTATAATGAAAAAACCAAAGTATTCAGTTAACAGCCTACTATAGAAATTAAATAATCAAATGTAAAATAAAACAGCGTAGTCTTCACTGTAAGAATTAAACTTCCTTTGTTTCTTATTAAAGCTACAAAAGACCTTCTGTGAAGAGCAGTGAGTGATTTTGTCTTTGTCTTTTGTAGTTTGATTAATATTAAGCACACAGTCGGAGCAGGAATATAGCACGCTGTCACTTTAAGAGCCGCACGGATCCAATTTACTGTTACACGCGTATTTTCAGTATCATCTGTTTACATTCATTTATTACATAACCGACGAGGGTTTATGTGAATAATCACTAAGCGCCGCATTGTGACACATTTTTGCGTGTATTTGAGCGTTTAGGCGCGTACGCTCAGCTAAAGGATGACTTTACATGTCTGTGCTCTGCTCCGTCTCTGAGCGCACACAAATATCCCCCTGAGGAACAGCGCAAGATCTCTTTTGCGCTTTTTAAAAACATTAATAAATCTAATCAACTTTAATAACCCAAGCACATCCAATTTTGCAAAAGTAACGTTACATGATTTTACTGATTTACACGTGAAAATGGGCTTTTATGGAGGAGTGAAAGCGCACTGCTGGAAAGGTGGAATCGTTTTATCGCAATTATTGTATTTTCATAATCGTTGGAGGCCGAAATCGAAACTGAATTTCGATTAATTGCACAGCCCTAGTGCTAACACCGCTTTCAAATTACAGGTGTGAAACGTGTCTTTACCCGGGGTTAAAAGCGGTGTTTAGAACGACGATAAACCGGGGTTAAGTGCAGTGTGAAAAGCCCTTATGTTGATAATGCGTTTTGATTAACAAAAATTTGTGTATATTGATCTTGTGTGAAAATATATTCTTTAGCTTCTGAAGGGCAGTACTAAATAAAAAAAAATAAGGTCTTTAAACAAAATAAGAACACTTTACACTGAACATCCAGTTTTCACCCCCACACTTAATGCATCATGTTGAGTAACTACACGACGTTGAGTAACACTCCTTTTTATAAGACATAACGCTGCTGGAGTACACAACATGGAAGTTGTTGTTGTTATTGGCAGTAGTGTTGTTCAGCTTTAATTAACACTTTGCACTGCATGCCCAAGCCATGCCCATGTTTCAACTTCTTTCGCCTGGACGGACGCCTTTTTGTCATTGCACAATTTCTCTGTTGAAGCAAGGTGAGTTATGATTTTTATTATACAAATTTATAAGTTTGATAGACCTTCATATATGTAAAAGGATTTTCATGCTATTTTTTAATATTTGACTGGTACTTACAGCTTTTTTGAAGAGTTAAACTGGAAGAAGGAAAATTCCTGGCGGAGTGAGGCGAATTCTGCTAAGGTAATTTCAACAATGTCAAGTAATTCCTATGTTATTACTTCAGTTTGTTTCTATGAGTAAAACATACAGGTTATTTTTTGTATTTAAACTTTTTTTCAGTCATACCTATTATTACTGCAGTTCGATTTAAGGCTTAAAATGGCACCATGAGACATTCATGTGTGTGCGTTGTCTTAACTTTTTAAACCTAGCATATATATATTTGTATGGTCTCCTCAGAACCTTTCATGCCCATTTCCCAATATATTTTGGAGAAATATACCTACACAATCATTTTAGGTGGTAAATTGAAACTGAACCCGCAATCGCTTTGTCAAGCAGGTGTTTTACAGTCTGAACGTAATGCTCAGCTTCTCCATTGCTTTGAGCAAATCTCAGACTGCTGGTGATGTGACTAAAGCCATAGTCCACTGCGAGGGGGGGGTTGCACAAGACTCGCACAGGCGGTTATGAAAGCTCATGTTTAAATTCTCTGAAGGCTTATTGCTGGCTCTTCTACAACACCAGTGTCTTTTTGGACAAAAGGTCCCTTAATGTAATTTTTTTCCCTTAATGTAAAGGTCCCCAAAGTAATTTTTGTTTACTTCTGACTATCGTATGTAGATTACGGGCCATTTGAAATCTTTCAAACAGCTGAATCCATTTCTCCCACTCTTGAAGTTTTTAAAAAGTATTTACAAAATATTAATCTCCAACACGCATTCAGAGAACATCACAATTTATTCATGATGTGTTGATGCGAGAGCAGATGTTGTTGTGTGTGAACATGCATGCATTGAAGATTAATATTTTGTAAATAAAGTCATGAATTTTGTGTTTTTGCACGAATAAAAAATAGAATTGAGGTTAAACCACTGAAGTCGCATGGATTACTTCTATGGTTTCCTTTGTTCCTTTTTTACTTGGAAATGAATCAATTCAGAAGTCTGAATCTAATCAAAATAGTTTCTTGTTTAAGTCACAAAAGTCCAAGATGATTGAATGTGTTCCACCATAAACTTGCTGTATTTATAAAACATAAATAGCATTCATTTTAATTGGTCTGGTTTTGTGTTGTCTAGATGGGAACCAGCATTCCAGTCTTTTTGGAGGAACTTGAATCTGCAGAGCCTGTCCTGCTCTGTGAAATAAGTTAACTATTCGCTGAACTTTACTGCTAGGAACTGGACACAACTGATCCACATATCCTGCAATTGTTCATCTGCTGAATGTTGTGTTGACTCTGGCACTGCTGTACTGTGTTGCAAAGTCCAGGGTATTGACTCAACTTCACTGACATTTAGCGACTTGCATTCATTGACATGTACAGGACTTGAAGTATTACAGACCGTTTGATAACCATTTTTCATGTTATTTCTGATGACAGAAATGCCTATATTGCTCCTTCATTTATTTTTTAAAGTAAACCTTCCATGATGTTATGTGGCTTGTTTGTTAATAAAGAACTGGTTTGTTATAACAGCTGTTTGCATTTTGCCTTTATTTTTAACTTTGTAGAATGAATAGAATTCTAATGTGATTAAATGTAACTTTATGAATTGTTTTGATGTACTCTCAAAATCAGTGTAAAGGTAATTTTCGTCCGAAATTTTCGCACGTTGAAAAATAAATACGACCTCACGTTATGTCAATCACGTTTACACATTGCCTCCGAAATTTTCGTCCATCATAAAAAAAATTCGGATCGGGTTCGATTTTTTTGCATCCGTAGCAAGCATTTTGAGAGGTGTTGTGACAATTCAGAGCCACCGTACAAGCGAACGCCAAAATCCAGAATGGCGATTGTCAAGTTCATCCACTTCGTCTTGTAGCACAAAGCACTGTATATAGATCCTTGCACACTGAGTTCACAGAAATTGGTGGTCTTCTTTTTAATACGTGGCTCTAGTATCGCTAGCAAAGCATCAAACTGAGCCACTGACAACCTGAAGTAAACTTTGAATCGCCCGTGATAATTCCGCAGCTCCTTAATAAGGAGGGAACTCTCCTTCCTCTATATTTTAGGATTGCATGGACCCAATATTTCCTTTCTTTTTCCTTTTTTTTAAGAAGCGAGAGGACAACAAAATCATCCTCAATGCTTGAAGACTCCGTTTAGTAGGCTACTGTTTTGCTAATTTTTTCGCAACTGATTAATTAATGCGCATCGGACTCAGTGTGCAAGATTTCTGTGCGTGACAAATTTTTAGGATGACGAATACGAAAAAACGCATACGAAAATTTCAGACTCAGTGTGCAGAGACCTTCAGTGTGCAATGACCATAACTCTACAAGTTATCACAGATTATTTCCTGACAGTTATTGTCAACTAATTTAACCTGTTTGGAGCACATTAATGTCAACTCGTTACACTGGAGTTAAAAATATCTAAACTTAAAACACATCTTAATAGTGTTAAATTGTCCATGTTTTTGGTGTTAATTTTGCTGGTGTTGCAGCAAAATTAACTTGCTGTGGTGTGTACCAGAGTTGTTTTACAGTGTAAATATAACTGTCTAATTGTTAAATAAGTGAAAGTTTACTTTAACTGAAAATATTGGGACAATATGTTCCCACTCAGAGTTGATTTTAACTCTAAAAGAGTTGAATTAACACTGATGAATTTGCTGTGAAAGAATGTGCAGAACTTTTCAAATGTATTTTTCTTGTAAGAAATTTATACTTTTATTAGTTAAACTGATAAAAAGTAATAAAGTCTTATTTTTAGAAAAGATTTCTGTTTTGAATTAATGCTGTTCTTTAACTTTCCAAAAAAGAAAAATAAATAGCTGTTTGCAACACTGATAATAAATCATGATGTTAGAATGATTTCTGAAGGATCATGTTACACTGAAGACTGGAGTAATGTTGATGAAAAAGCTTACATCTTTCCTGCTGTAATCATGTGTAATGATTATATAGGCTATTCAGTGATCTATTTGTCGTGCACTGCAAACAACCATAGATCATATACACACTGTTTTGAGAGGCACTGAGCGGATTTCTCGTGATTCTCATTCATTTGGTTGACACACACTGAATCTTTTGCAGTGGTTTCTCACACCGCAACAGTAACGGGCTATTTTATAAAATGGAAAACAAAAAGAGTGCAGGGTGAAGTGGATATTTACCCACAATCCATAATAGAAACACTCGCGAGAATGTCTTCTATCGTTTGTCAACGACTAAGCAGCTATTTATTGCACATGCAGCTTGTAAACGACTGCAGATTTACAAAAATGTATATCCAAAACAGTATTTAAAAAGAGTATCATAATATAAGGGCACACTTTGTTGATAGGGCATGTGTCCCATTATTGATGAAAGGCTAGTAACGCCCCTGATGAGAGAACTGGAGCTTTTGCAAAAATGAATCTTCCAAACTACGCTGGCGACACCTGCTGGTCTAAACAGTGTAAATGCAACGACAACACAACCCAATCATGTACTGTAACACATGCTAGAAACCAATCCCAAATGTTTTCATGAAAGTATAATAATCTCTTAAAAGTATTCTACAAACCAATAGGTCTGCCATTAAATATGAAGTGTATTTGTGTTTTATTGTTTCTTTCATTCCAGATCATGGTACATTAATACTGTTTCTAAACTGTTAGAGATTAACTGATGATCGGTACCATTTTTATGACTAACTTTTGTGTTATTGTTCAGTTTTAAATAGTGCATAATCGATGTGTACTTTGAATATAGCGTTTGAATATACTGTAGAGTTAATCAACAAAGGAAGTAAGCTGTGTCCATTGCTATAGCTAATGTTTAAAGAGCATTTATGAGTCAATGACACAGTCCCATCAAGATAACCTTAATTTTTCTTTCTCCGCAGGTCATATCAAAACAATGCTTCATCCCAAATATTTGCTTCTAATATTCTCTGTTGGACTGAACATATTTTTAATATATGAATTCTCACATCTCCATTGTAACGAATCATCAACAGTCAGAACTTTTACAGCATCCAAAGACAAGCCCCTGGAAAACAGCACTATCCTGCTTATATGGGTTTGGCCATTTGGAAAACAATTCGACCTAAATTCCTGCAGTTCCGATTTTAATATTGACGGTTGTTACTTAACTGTAGACAGAGAGCTTTACAGCAAGGCTCACGGAGTGCTGATAAATCACAGAGACATTAAAAGCGACCTGTCAAATTTACCCACAAAACCAAGGCCTTTCTTCCAGAAGTGGATATGGATGCACTTTGAGTCCCCAGAAAACACGAGACGACTCGGCGGTTTGGAGAACCTATTTAATGTGACACTGAATTACAGACGGGATGCTGATATTGTCCTTCGTGAACAAATTATGATTAAAACTGAAGATACCGAGGATAAGATATTTCCACAAGTTTTGGACAAAAAGGACAAGTTAGTCTGCTGGATTGTGAGCAACTGGAATGAGAAGCATGAAAGGGTAAAATACTATAATGAGCTCAAAAAACACATCGAAATTTATGTCTTTGGGCGTCATTTTGGAAAAGCAGTAAATGATGCTCAATACAAGGAAATATTAACTACATGTAAGTTCTATCTGTCATTTGAGAACACAGACGCTCATTATGACTACATGACAGAAAAGCTGTTCAATCCCCTCACACTCGGATCGGTGCCAGTGACTCTTGGGGCTCCACGATACATATACGAAAGGTTTTTGCCAAAAGATGCTTTCATCCACGTGAAGGATTTCTCCAGCCCTCAGAAACTGGCTGAACACCTGCTGTCATTGGATAAAAATGTTGAAGAATACAAAAAGTATTTTCAATGGCGAAAACATTTTGAAGTCAAACTTGTTAATTATCCTCAAGAGCATGCATGCCGTGCCTGTCAATATATACGAACAAAGAAAGACTACCAGGTTTTTAGAAACCTTAACAAATGGTACTGGGATGCCATTAAAGATGAGACCTAAAGGTCAAGGGTGTTTTTTGATGACTTTTAAAACTGTATTGCTTTGCTATTGCTAAACATTGTCTGGATGATACATTTGAAACTGTGATTTTCAACTGCCCAAAATCTGCACACTCAAAATTGGTTCTGTCTTTATCATCTAATCATCCAGACTGCGAATCATGGCAAAAATCTGTGCAAAAGTTGTGTTGTGCATTCCAGCCTTTATATATTTTTATAATTAAGCACAGTGCTTTTAAGAAGTTTAATGTTGTAAAGTACAACTTTAAATTTACAAAGTATGTTTGCAAAATGACAAAGGTTGAAAAGCAAAACACTTTTGCCATTGCTGCAGAAGTACATTATAAAAGGAAATGGAAAGCATCTTAGAAGGAGAGGGCCTTGCATGGAGTAAATAATCATTGCTTTTGCTATTGCCAAAGAACAGTTATGATATGTCTTCAGAATGCTCAGGGCATCTGGCTTTGTTACTATTATTTTATTTTATTTTTTTACAAAATACTTTTATATGCTTTTTTATACCTTTTTTATTATTTGTAATATTCCATCTGTAATAAATGATTGTCTAATTTTTACTCTTAAAACAAACAGTTGAGTGTCTGTAGGAGTCAATGTTGCCACGTACAGTGTATGTGACTGAAACTGTTGATTAGGTGTGAATATATTTTTAAATTTTATACACAATGACAATTTTTCTCTCCCAGATTTACTCTGAATCGGGGAGTCAGGCAGGGATGCCCAATCTCCCCATATCTGTTTCTGATAGCTACCGAACTTCTAAATTTGCATATCAGCGAAAGCCCTTTAAAAGGAATAACTGTTGATGACACTGAAGTGGTAATTATTTATTTATTTAATGTTTTATTTGTTAGGGACAGATACAATAAACATACAGTAGCTGAAACTGAAATAACAATCATCCCATGCATGTACCATAGTGCTTATAGCCAAAGCTAATTTGCAACACTTGTCCCTAGAAGGGCTTTTATAAATTACAATTACAAAAAAAAAAGATAAATAAAACAACAAGTAATACACATTTATAATACAAGTACACTAAACATGACTACAAGTTTGTTGATCTATCAACCAAGATTTCGTGGCTTTTTTAAATGATTATAATTTGCAATAGATTTTAAATAGTCAGGCAATGAATTAAAAAAGTTTACACCTTTCACTGAGAGAGCAGTCTGAGCAAATGATGTTTTACAATGTATAACTCTACAGTTTCCACTAGAAGCCGCTCTAGTGGATCTACTGCTTCCCTGCAAGCTCACAAAAAAATGTACATAAAGGCATAGGGGCAAGTCCATTTAAACACAAGCGTTACATAATGAAGTGAGCAAAGCTCAAAATCTTGTATTTACTTAGGATCTGACAATGACGGTTTCTTATTTGCTTTCTATCTAAAACTTTCAAAGCTCTATTATAAAGACATTCAACCTGATTAATTATGCATTGATTTGTCTGAGACCAAATAGATAATCCATATACCATGCTTGATGATAATATCGAATTTAAAAACAAAAAAGCATGATCATATGTTAAACAATTTCTTATTATTCTGAAGCTGGTAAGATTTGCCTTGATTGTTTTACGCAACTTTTTAACATGATTTTTAAAATTTAACTGAGCATCTAAAATCATACCAAGATATTTTTCTTCTGATACTTGTTCTATAATCTTTAATGATTCTGTTACCGGTAATTTTCTTATTGAAAAGCATATGGACTTTGTCTTTTTAGTATTTAGAGTTAAAAAACAGGCATCAAGCCAAGCTGACACTTTCTACACAATTCCTACCAGATACATCGATGACCGTGTCATCAGCATACATTTGAAGACTTGCATCAGGACACACTTCTGGAAGATCATTAATATAAATACTAAAAAGAATCGGACCCAAAATTGTTCCCTGAGGAATTCCTATATCGCTATATTATGAGGAACTGACTTAACATTATTAATGACAACACTTTGTTCACAACTTTTTAAATACGAATCAAACCATGACAGAGATTGTTTTGATATATTATACTTTGTTATTTTTGACATTAAAATATTGTGATTTATGGAAAAACAAAATTCAGCAATATGATAAAGGCGGTTTGAATTTGATTGATTTTAGCTCTCTAAACAGTAACTTTAAAATAAATTGGATAAGACAATATCTTCAAAATTCTTCATCTATCTGGAATATAATTCCTCGATTTGTTTTCTCTCATTTGGGTGGCTTAGAATTTCTTTTGATGTGTAATTATAAAATTGAGAAACTTCCAATCAAACTTTCAAAATTTTACCAACAAGTACTTGCTACCTGGAGTCTTATTTATAAACACATCTTATCCCCTCAAAGTTTTCTTATTTGGAATAATGCCAATATTTTTTATAGAAATAAGTCTTTATTTTTTCACAATTGTTTTAGTAATGGGTTGTTATTAGTGAGGCAGTTATTTAATAATGACTTTATTTACATTTGCAGACTTTATCTCAAGATACAAAATACTGATTAAATTAAAAGAATTCAAGGTGCTTACTAGGGCCATACCTGCAGGTGTACATATGCTGTTCAAAAGCAGTGTATATACATCCACACTTTCTGTCTGTCCTCCTAGACCTGAACATACCTCAGTCAGCTCTATCTGTTTCTCTGGGTTAAAGCCTAACGACTATAAATATAGATCGTTGTTTTAAAAAGAGATTATTTCTACGCCGTATGTTATTTTCTACTGGAACAATATCTTTAATAATGTAAATTGGACTAAAGTTTGGTCATTAACTCAAAAATTCCTCCTTACAAATAAGGTTAAGGAAATCTCATATAAATTAATTTATAGAGTTTATCCTACAAAATAATTTCTGCAAAATTTTTAAATTGATATTGATTTAAAATGCTCTTTCTGTGAATGCTCCACTGAAACAATTTCTCATTTCAGGGTTCCTACGGGGTTTGGAAAAGTATGGAAAAAAGAAAGCAGAGTATGGAAAAATATTTGTGTTTCCAGACTTTTTACCCTATTTAGTTTTTTTATAATAGTAAATTAAGAATTTAATGAAAATAAATTAATCATACAAGAAGTGAGGTTTCATGGCAGCTGTTTAGTGATTCTTTGGTGATCGCCAAATATGATTGAATGAATGCCCATCAAGGTGCACTTTTTTATAATTTGCAAAATGCAGCCCCGGTTATAAGCATTTTGGGTTTCTTCACACTATATTCTTAGCACCATATTACATAACCTCAAGGACCTTTGCAAAAATAAAAAATATACAGACAATTATGTGCGTACAGTGAACCATTAAATTTAGCATATGTGACCCTGGACCACAAAACCAGTCATAAGGGTCAATTTTTTTAAATTGAGATTTATACATTATATGCAAGCTGAATAAATAAGCTAAATAAGCATTGAATGTATGGTTTGTTAAGATAGGACAATATGTAGCTGAGATACAACTATTTGAAAATCTGGAATCTGAGGGTGCAAAAGAATCTAAATGTTTAGAAAATTGCCTTTAAAGTTGGCCAAATTAAGTTCTTAGCAATGCATATTACTAATCAAAAATTAAGTTTTGATATATTTACAGTAAAAAATTTACAAAATACAAACCCAATTCCAAAAAAGTTGGGACACTGTACAAATTATGAATAAAAAAGGAATGCAATAATTTACAAATCTCATAAACTTATATTTTATTCACAATAGAATATAGATAACATATCAAATGTTGAAAGTGAGACATTTTGAAATGTCATGACAAATATTGGCTCATTTTGGATTTCATGAGAGCTACACATTCCAAAAAAGTTGGGACAGGTAGCAATAAGCGGCCGGAAAAGTTAAATGTACATATAAGGAACAGCTGGAGGACCAATTTGCAACTTATTAGGTCAATTGGCAACATGATTGGGTATAAAAAGAGCCTCTCAGGGTGGCAGTGTCTCTCAGAAGTCATGATGGGTAGAGGATCACCAAGTCCCCCAATGCTGCGGCGAAAAATAGTGGAGCAATATCAGAAAGGACTTTCTCAGAGAAAAATTGCAAAGAGTTTGAAGTTATCATCATCTACAGTGCATAATATCATCCAAAGATTCAGAGAATCTGGAACAATCTCTGTGCGTAAGGGTCAAGGCCGGAAAACCATACTGGATGCCCGTGATCTTCGGGCCCTTAGACGGCACTGCATCACATACAGGAATGCTACTGTAATGGAAATCACAACATGGGCTCAGGAATACTTCCCGAAAACATTGTCGTGAACACAATCCACCGTGCCATTCGCCGTTGCCGGCTAAAACTCTATAGGTCAAAAAAGAAGCCATATCTAAACATGATCCAGAAGCGCAGGCGTTTTCTCTGGGCCAAGGCTCATTTAAAATGGACTGTGGCAAAGTGGAAAACTGTTCTGTGGTCAGACGAATCAAAATTTGAAGTTCTTTTTGGAAAACTGGGACGCCATGTCATCCGGACTAAAGAGGACAAGGACAACCCAAGTTGTTATCAGCGCTCCGTTCAGAAGCCTGCATCTCTGATGGTATGGGGTTGCATGAGTGCGTGTGGCATGGGCAGCTTACACATCTGGAAAGGCACCATCAATGCTGAAAGGTATATCCAAGTTCTAGAACAACATATGCTCCCATCCAGACGTTGTCTCTTTCAGGGAAGACCTTGCATTTTCCAACATGACAATGCCAGACCACATACTGCATCAATTACAACATCATGGCTGCGTAGAAGAAGGATCCGGGTACTGAAATGGCCAGCCTGCAGTCCAGATCTTTCACCCATAGAAAACATTTGGCGCATCATAAAGAGGAAGATGCGACAAAGAAGACCTAAGACAGTTGAGCAACTAGAAGCCTGTATTAGACAAGAATGGGACAACATTCCTATTCCTAAACTTGAGCAACTTGTCTCCTCAGTCCCCAGACGTTTGCAGACTGTTATAAAAAGAAGAGGGGATGCCACACAGTGGTAAACATGGCCTTGTCCCAACTTTTTTGAGATGTGTTGATGCCATGAAATTTAAAATCAACTTATTTTCCCTTAAAATGATACATTTTCTCAGTTTAAACATTTGATATGTCATCTATGTTGTATTCTGAATAAAATATTGAAATTTGAAACTTCCACATCATTGCATTCTGTTTTTATTCACAAT